>JAYESA010000004.1:10593241-10768241 GCA_036927795.1 Iris macrosiphon
TATGGGTTCATATTGGCTAAGGTTTAAAATGGATGTTTATGTAGTGGTAGTATAGCCCTGTAACTTGCGGTTAACAATGTTAGCTAAGGTTTTGGCTTATATATGTGGTTGCATAGTAGAAGATAGTAATAAGAAAATGTAAGTTTGAGATATATATGGAATCTGGTATATCGAGGATTAAAGGAAGATATAGCAGATGGGAATTGATATTTACATTGTTGGCATATGCATGGTTAAAAAAAAATAATAATAATAAAATAATTAAATCCAACATTTACGGATCACATAGAAATTGATTGAGGTTATAAAATGCCTGCAAATGGAAAGCAGGAAAATTATTCCAGAATGAGTAGTAGGTCGGATCATGAGACAATGAATTGAGGACGATAATAAAATTAGGAAATTCCAGAGACTGAGTCTAGACATAGCAGTGTGTAGTACACCAGTCTGTTGTAAAATAGATTATTGATTTAGATTGTATCTCTTCTCTAGGTATTGCGGGACCTGAGGACTTGGACGCAGTACCCGATCCCCGTCAGCAGCCGCACGCAGGCAAGTGTACCTTGCCACCCAGTATTTCAGTTTACAGATTTTGTGATCCTTTTTGTACATTGTGCGCGTATTTACGTTGATGTTCGATATTCCGTGTCCGGTTCACAACCGGGTGTTGACATTCGACTTAACGACTTAGAATTATTACTGATGTTCCATAGTACCTCGATGCACGTACCAGAGTACATCGATACCCCAGGACACACTTACACACTGTGTTCGTGCCAGATTCCTGTATCCTGATACTGACATCATGACCAGAGACTGGGACGACCTTAGGGTCGCGTCTGTTGAGTTAAATTCTGTGTGTGTCAAGACTGTAGTTAGAGGTTCAGGTTCAACGCACAATCGTTGACCGCTTGGGAAGGGGAAGACAGTTACTAGACGTTTGGGCTACTCTGCACGCGCTTATAGATGTAGTGATCCTGTTTCATAGTGTAGTGGTAGAACCCGTGTGTCTCTGTGCTCGGAGCTGCGGTACGACCCGTGTGTCTCTGTGTTCGGAGCTACGGTTTTATTTTGGACGGCCCACGCGTCGAACGTTGTCTTTAAACTGTGTCACACTTGTTTGGTTGTACTAGATTACCCTGTTTCTGCACTTGTACTATCTGTTTACCTGGCATGTTATTTTCTTGTACCTTGTTACGTCCCTCTGAGGACCTGGTTCCCTTCCAGGTGTAGGCTACGAGGATTACACGGAGGAGTACGGACCGGGCATCTATCCAGCAGCTGTACTCACTGCCGAGGACGAGGTCACCCCTGAGGACTTCGCTTGATCACTGGTAGTGACTCTTTCCTTGGGACGGTATCTTTACCTAGTTACCTGCTACCGTCCCAAGTTATCTTATTTGCTTACTTCATTTCAGTCTATTTGTGCTAGCGGGTTTGTCCCCGTGTGACTATTCTAGTGGTTGTACTTGATACTATTTTGGACATTTTCCTTCATGCACATTAGTCGTTGTATTTACTTCTATTGTGCTCTTATATTGCTGCCTGTGGATGAGATTTAGATTGAGTTTACTTGTGTTGTGTGATGGGTTATTCATTGTACTTTACAGCTTAAGTGTACTCCGACGGGCCCATTGGATTGGATGCCCGCCGAAGTACACTGCTGGCCATTGCCACGTGGCTCGGTTCCTTATCCATGGAACCGGGGCGTGACAAGGTTTTTGTGGTGGCCCATGCAGGTCCAATTTTAAATCGTCTTGGTCACCTGACTGTGCCAAGCGAGCCTGCAAATTAGGAATAGAGTTAGAAATCTCATCTGCAAAGTTTGAAACCTTCACATGACATCTCTATCTCGATATCGATTACCAAATTGCATCTTGTTTATTTCCTTAAACGCTGATCGCATTCATGACTTCTTTTCAGAGTTATGAATCTCCGCAGTGGACGTATCGCGCAGCCTGGCGACGTTCCCCGAGACGCTGGATCATCCGGGGAACCGGATCTGGAGCAGGTCCTTCTACTGACTCCAGCTCCCATGGGACAGTCATCAGGACATCCTGAGATGCCATTGGGCGGACACCAGACTCCACATCAGGCAGGACCTGAGGATCAGAGGATCCCGAGTCAGGAGGAGCAGCAGCTACCACCTCCTCCACCATTTCCGCCCCAGATGCCCTATATGCCATTCCCCACAGGGCAACCGATGGACGGAACCCAGATGTTCCAAATGATGTTTACGATGATGCAGGCCCAACAGGCCCAGCAGCAGGCCCAGCAGCAGGCCCAGCAACAGGCTCAGCAGCAGGCTCAGCAGCACCAGGCTGAGGCCTTGAGAGAGAGCATCGTGACGGCCTTGGGGCAGGCGATACCACCCGCATGTGCGCCGACGAGAGGGTCTGTCATAGACTTCCGTCGTTTGATACCGCAACCTTTTGCGGGCACCGAGGAGCCGACGGAGGTCCACGCTTGGCTCACCGGCATTCAGCACCAGCTAGAGGCTACTGACCTCCCCCGACACCGATGGATGACGGCTGTCAGGATGCAGCTCACCGGCAACGCTCATCACTGGTGGCTTTCCGAGGAGGAGCGTTTGGGACCGGATCGCGTCACCTGGGAAGAGTTCTCCAGACTCTTCCAGGAGATGTACATACCCTCTACCGCCCGAGCAGAGCTTCGGAGCAGATTCCAGAACCTCATCCAGGGGAGTATGACTTTAGAGGAATACAATTCTGAGTTCCTCCGCCTGAGCAGATTTGCACCATACCTGATCCCCACTGAAGAAGCAAAGGCCGAGAAGTTCTTTGAGGGCCTGAGATATGAGAACCAGAGGCTTATCGGGTCCACAGCCTACACCACTTACTCCGAGGTACTACTTGCAGCGCGACGCCAAGACCGTATCAGCAAGTTGGAGGCTAGTCAGAAACGCCCCTTTGCGTCGACATCAGCAGTCCGAGCCCCGCAGGGAGGACCTGCGAAGCGCCCTCTCGTACAGCAGCAGCAACAGAGGACAGCACCCCAGCAGGGAGCAGTCATTCCCACATGCCATTTCTGCAGCAAGAGGGGACACTTGATGAGGGACTGTAGACGGAGGTTGGGCGTATGTTTGAGATGTGGATCGCCCCAGCATGCCATCAGAGATTGCCCTGAGCAGAGAGATCCAGTACAGATGGTACACCGTCCAGCCCTGCCAGCGCCGAGGCCTTATCAGCAGCCTCCTGGGCCGAGGCCACCCTACGCAGGAGCTGGAGCACAGCGACCCCCAGCACCAGGAGTGAACCAGAGGAGGCCACCTTTGGCTCCACAGGGAGAGCGATACCAGCAGGTTCAGCAGCAGCAGCAGAGGGCACCGGCACCGAGGCAAGGACAGGCCTATGCTATGACCATCGAGGAGGCTGAGACAGCAGGAGAAGTGATAGCAGGTACAATTTTAGTAGCTACATTACCAGCATTAGTCCTATTTGATTCTGGTGCCACACACTCTTTTATAGCTGCTAGTTTCGTGGCTACCCATAGAATAGCCACCGCACCCCTTCCGAAGGTCAAGAGGATTCTTACGGGAGGTGGAATAGTACCTGTTAGTGACACTTGTAGGTCATGTTCAGTAGTTGTCTGCGGGCGAGAGATGCGTGCCCGATTTTTGGTTTTCTCCATGCCGGACTATGACATTGTCCTAGGCATGGATTGGTTGAGCCAGTACCACGCAACGCTAGATTGTCATCGTGGTTGTGTCATCTTTAGACCCCCAGATCTCCCAGAGTTTGAGTTTCTTCGGGGAGCCCGAGAGCATGGTGTCCAACCTACCCTAGCGACACACATTGCAGAAGGTGAACCGATGTACCCTCACTTTATAGCAGAGTTCGAGGATGTGTTTCCAGAGGATCTCCCAGGACTGCCACCTGACCGAGAGATTGAGTTCACTATAGAGTTGACTCCAGGAGCCGAGCCAGTTACTTCCCCCGTATATAGACTAGCACCGAAGGAGTTGGTTGAGCTGAAGGTACAAGTAGATGATCTCTTAGAAAAGGGTTTCATTCGGGCTAGTGTATCTCCATGGGGAGCACCCATTCTATTCGTACCGAAGAAGGACGGGACGGTACGCTTGTGTATCGATTACAGGGCGCTAAATGCTGTAACGATAAAGAACAAGTATCCCCTACCGCGCATCGATGATTTGTTTGATCAGCTTAGCGGTGCTTGTGTATTCTCGAAGATCGACCTCAGATCCGGATATCATCAGATCAAGGTACGGAAAGAGGACATCCAGAAGACGGCCTTTCGGACGAAGAATGGCCACTATGAGTTTTTAGTCATGCCGTTTGGTTTAACCAACGCGCCAGCAGTATTCATGTGTTTGATGAACAATGTTTTCCACCAGTACTTAGATAAGTTCGTGGTGGTATTTATAGACGATATCCTGATATATTCCAAGAGCCAGGAGGAGCATGAGAGACATCTCAGGATTGTGTTAGAGACGCTGAGACATGAGAGGCTGTACGCCAAACTCAGCAAATGTGAGTTTTGCTTGGACAGAGTACCATTTCTGGGACACATAATCACCGGAGATGGACTATCAGTGGATCCGGAGAAGATAGCTGCAGTAGAGACCTGGCCTACCCCTACATCAGTTACAGAGGTGAGGAGTTTCCTCGGACTTGCCGGATATTACCGGAGGTTCGTGGAAAACTTTTCGAGGATAGCTGCGCCTATGACGCGACTGACGCGTAAAGGCGAAGAGTTTATCTGGACCGACGAGTGTCAGACGGCTTTCGATGAGCTGAAGAAGCGTCTGACATCAGCACCGATTTTGACACTACCTTCCGGATCAGGAGGATTTGTAGTGTACAGTGATGCGTCAGGGAGCGGATTGGGATGTGTACTGATGCAACACGGCAAGGTGATAGCCTACGCCTCGAGACAGCTGAGAGTTCATGAGAAGAACTATCCGACGCACGACTTGGAGCTAGCTGCGGTGATATTTGCACTAAAGCTATGGAGACAATACCTTTATGGTGAGCGTGTTGAGATTTATACAGATCATAAAAGCCTGAAGTATGTCTACACACAGAAGGAGCTCAATATGAGGCAGAGACGCTGGCTAGAGTTGATGACAGATTATGACATTGAGCTGCAGTACCACCCTGGCAAGGCGAACGTCGTAGCAGATGCCTTAAGCAGGAAGCCCATGGCATACTTTCTGACGACGCAGCGACAGTTGCTAGAGGATCTCCAGGAGCTTGGGATAGAGATCGTATTGCCAGGCATGGATGGACAGATGGCCAGTCTTGAGGTTCAGTCTACTTTGATTGAGAGGATCAAGGCAGCATTGCCTACAGATGCGAGATTTCGACGTCTGCGAGAGAGAACAGAAGCCGGCCTGCAGACGGGACTCAGGATTCATGAAGACGGAACGCTGAGGTGCGGAGAACGCCTATATGTTCCGAGTGGCGAGCTACGCCAAGAGTTGATGACAGAGGCCCATAGCTCGATTTATTCTATTCATCCCGGGGGTACGAAGATGTACCGAGACTTGAGACAGCATTTTTGGTGGCATGGGATGAAGAGAGAAATTGCAAGATTTGTGGCGAAGTGTTTAGTTTGTCAGCAAGTCAAGGCTGAACATCAGAGGACTGCAGGATTATTGCAGCCACTCCCCATTCCCGAGTGGAAGTGGGAAAACATTACCATGGACTTCGTCACAGGATTTCCGCGCAGCCCTAGCGGGAAGGATGCAGTTTGGGTTGTCGTAGACAGACTCACCAAGTCGGCACATTTCTTGCCCTTCAGAGTTGGGCAATCCACAGAGATACTAGCTGACATGTATATGAGGCAGATAGTACGATTACATGGAGTGCCTGTCAGCATCGTATCGGATCGTGATTCCAGATTCACCTCACACTTTTGGCGGAGTATGCAGGAGAGCCTAGGAACTCGTCTCAAGTTCAGCACTGCGTATCATCCACAGACTGACGGACAGTCAGAGCGCACGATACAGATATTAGAGGATATGTTGAGAGCGTGCATGATTGATTTTAGAGGATCTTGGGAGGACCATCTACACTTGGTGGAATTCTCCTACAATAACAGTTACCAGACTAGCATACAAATGGCACCTTATGAGGCACTGTATGGCAGGAAATGCAGGTCGCCAGTTTGTTGGAGTGACGTGGGAGAGCGTCAGATACTTGGGCCCGAATTGGTGACACAGACAGTAGAGAAGGTCAAGCAGATTCAGAGCCACCTGCGTGCAGCACAGGACAGACAGAAACACTGGGCAGATGCGCACCGCAGACCATTGGAGTTTAAGGAGGGTGACCACGTGTTTTTGAGGATATCGCCCACTCGTGGTACCATCAGATTCGGAGGCAGAGGCAAGCTGAGTCCGAGGTATATCGGACCTTTTGACATTCTGGAACGAGTTGGCGAAGTGGCATACCGTCTTGCTTTACCTCCATCATTAGAGGGAGTGCATGACGTATTTCACGTATCGCAGCTGAGGAGATATGTCGCAGACCCTAGCCACGTGCTTGATCATTCGGAGATTACAGTCGGGCCTAGTCTGTCATACGTAGAGCAGCCTGTTGAGATTCTCGATCGCAGCGAGAAGACTTTGAGAGGACAGACGATTCGACTGGTCAGAGTGGCATGGAAGCACCATTCACCAGGCGAGTCTACTTGGGAGCGCGAGGATTCTATTCGGCAGCGATTCCCGTACTTATTTGAGGAGCAAGGTACGAATTTACGTACGACAGTTTAATTACTAGTTAATTTAAATTCTGTTAGTTATTATCGTGCTTTACTTTTAATTTCGGGGACGAAATTTTTCTAAGTTGGGAAGAATGTAAACCCCCTCATTTTATTCTGTGGATAGTTAGAGTGGATCTGGAAAATTTTGATGACAGATGTTGAGGTTTAGCTTAGATATGTTTTATCTGGAATTTTAATCCTTTTAATTAAACATTTTTCCCTCCCTATCTTGGTCTATTTATTCGGAGCCCATTTTCAGCCCAAATTTCCGTACAAATATTGTACACTCGACTCAACTCGCCAAATTAGGCACTGGACTTTTCTGACTGTTAAAAATCAACTTTCGTGTGCTCTAAATTAATTGCGCAACATTCCGAAATCGTAAACCGTATTTTTATTCCGTGTCGGACACCTGTGTCGTTACCCTCGATTTTGGAGTACCAACTTAACCCGTTGAGCCGGACCAACTAAAGGGTCCAAGACTGACTCCAAGCCCCCACCATTTTTGGCCTTTGCGCCGTTTCCAGATTTTGACCCCGCGGGCCCCAATTAAATTAAATTCGCGGGACGCGTTATCATCATTTAAATCGGGATTTAACAACCTTGTAAATTCTATTTTTAATATTAAATTAATCCCAATGCCCTTCAAATTTGACCCGCGCCTAACGCGCAACGCCCCCTCACTATGACAATTTTAAATATTTTTTTCTCCGCAATTTTTGCGTCATTTCATGTGTCCATGCAAATTCCCGAATTTACGGGGGCTTATTTGCAATTATTGAATTGTTGGCAACACCTCATTGGTCAATGGTTATTTATTGGGTCCCAAAATGGGGTCCCAAACCCATTTCCCTCATGAAGAAATCCCTCACCTATTCATGTTAAATCTCATCCATCCATTTTAAATGGATGGATCCCAACCCTTCATTTCCCAACACATTCCCCTATAAAGTTACATTTTCCCCACCCTCACCACATGAACCCACCGGCCCTAATCCCCATGAGAAAAACTTCTCTCTCTCCTACCTCATTATTTTCTTCATGCAAGAAGAAAACTACACACTTCTCCCTCCATTCTTCTTCTTCTCCTTCCCTTAACCCACTCTCCCCACTTGAGTAACCTCCAGCCGGCCGACCAACATTCCCCCGACCGCCGGCCATCCCCAGACCGACGGCCTCCGGCGGAGCAGCCGGTCCAGCTCCTCCCGATCGGAGCAGCTGCCCCCGCCCAGTCGGTCCGGCCACCCCGCTGCAGCGCTCCGGCGATCCCCGTGCGCCCCTATCCCGCTGTAGCCGAGCAAGTCCGGCGCTGCCGAACCCTCCCCGCCGGCACCGTCAGTTCGGCCACCCTAGCCGCCCCGCTCCGGTTGTGTTACGTCTCTTCCGGCCATCTCCACGGTTGTTCCATCATCACCACCCTCCACCGGCCCTACCCCGGCATCGACGTCGGCGAGGTCGATTCTCCTCTCCTCTCTTTCATTTAAAATTCCAGATTTTGTTTTGATGATATATGTTGGTGTTTATGCATGTGAAATGCTAGCTAGGGTTTGGGTTTAAATATATGGATGGATAGGGTAGTGTGATATATATGAAGGTTGAGGTTATTGATGTTAAAAATGAATATGGAGGAGTTAGTGTTTAAAGGGATGTAATATAATGCTAATGTTTGTATAGTGATGATAAATGATAGTGTAGTAAAACATTTGAACTAAAGGAAATATGAGTTTGTGGTATGCAAATATTATTGGAATGAGGATGTTTATATATACATATGGGTTCATATTGGCTAAGGTTTAAAATGGATGTTTATGTAGTGGTAGTATAGCCCTGTAACTTGCGGTTAACAATGTTAGCTAAGGTTTTGGCTTATATATGTGGTTGCATAGTAGAAGATAGTAATAAGAAAATGTAAGTTTGAGATATATATGGAATCTGGTATATCGAGGATTAAAGGAAGATATAGCAGATGGGAATTAATATTTACATTGTTGGCATATGCATGGTTAAAAAAAATAATAATAATAAAATAATTAAATCCAACATTTACGGATCACATAGAAATTGATTGAGGTTATAAAATGCCTGCAAATGGAAAGCAGGAAAATTATTCCAGAATGAGTAGTAGGTCGGATCATGAGACAATGAATTGAGGACGATAATAAAATTAGGAAATTCCAGAGACTGAGTCTAGACATAGCAGTGTGTAGTACACCAGTCTGTTGTAAAATAGATTATTGATTTAGATTGTATCTCTTCTCTAGGTATTGCGGGACCTGAGGACTTGGACGCAGTACCCGATCCCCGTCAGCAGCCGCACGCAGGCAAGTGTACCTTGCCACCCAGTATTTCAGTTTACAGATTTTGTGATCCTTTTTGTACATTGTGCGCGTATTTACGTTGATGTTCGATATTCCGTGTCCGGTTCACAACCGGGTGTTGACATTCGACTTAACGACTTAGAATTATTACTGATGTTCCATAGTACCTCGATGCACGTACCAGAGTACATCGATACCCCAGGACACACTTACACACTGTGTTCGTGCCAGATTCCTGTATCCTGATACTGACATCATGACCAGAGACTGGGACGACCTTAGGGTCGCGTCTGTTGAGTTAAATTCTGTGTGTGTCAAGACTGTAGTTAGAGGTTCAGGTTCAACGCACAATCGTTGACCGCTTGGGAAGGGGAAGACAGTTACTAGACGTTTGGGCTACTCTGCACGCGCTTATAGATGTAGTGATCCTGTTTCATAGTGTAGTGGTAGAACCCGTGTGTCTCTGTGCTCGGAGCTGCGGTACGACCCGTGTGTCTCTGTGTTCGGAGCTGCGGTTTTATTTTGGACGGCCCACGCGTCGAACGTTGTCTTTAAACTGTGTCACACTTGTTTGGTTGTACTAGATTACCCTGTTTCTCCACTTGTACTATCTGTTTACCTGGCATGTTATTTTCTTGTACCTTGTTACGTCCCTCTGAGGACCTGGTTCCCTTCCAGGTGTAGGCTACGAGGATTACACGGAGGAGTACGGACCGGGCATCTATCCAGCAGCTGTACTCACTGCCGAGGACGAGGTCACCCCTGAGGACTTCGCTTGATCACTGGTAGTGACTCTTTCCTTGGGACGGTATCTTTACCTAGTTACCTGCTACCGTCCTAAGTTATCTTATTTGCTTACTTCATTTCAGTCTATTTTTGCTAGCGGGTTTGTCCCCGTGTGACTATTCTAGTGGTTGTACTTGATACTATTTTGGACATTTTCCTTCATGCACATTAGTCGTTGTATTTACTTCTATTGTGCTCTTATATTGCTGCCTGTGGATGAGATTTAGATTGAGTTTACTTGTGTTGTGTGATGGGTTATTCATTGTACTTTACAGCTTAAGTGTACTCCGACGGGCCCATTGGATTGGATGCCCGCCGAAGTACACTGCTGGCCATTGCCACGTGGCTCGGTTCCTTATCCATGGAACCGGGGCGTGACAAGCCCTCCTAAGCGTCGGCCCGAGTCCAAGAGACCGTTGACCATCAGATTGCATCTCTCCGTAACGAGTTTCTACGAAGAATAGAGGATCAAACCCTGTCCCTGCTGCAGAAAGATGTTACGACACTCATCGCACGATTTGATACACTCGAGCACAGTATCATGGAGCTCAGGGATATGATAGCTGATCTTAGAGCATCGACAGAGCGAAGCGTGATGGAGCTGCAGGCATCACAGTTGTCCATGGACGAGAGGCTGACGATAATGCAGGATTCAATGGTTCATAGTAGTACGAGGCTGTTATCTACCTTGGATTCATACAACCATCGACTATCAAAGTTGGAGCAGATACGTACTCTTGGTGCGCTTTCATCGACAAAGGCTCCACCGACATCACTGCCTTCTCCATCGACATTGGTATCAATTTTATAGGAGCAGTATGATTTGTTCTTATCCCTGATGTGTGCCGGTGGTCATCCTCCTACCTCCTACAGATCCGTAATAGTCCTAGTTAGGATAGTTTACTGGTTGTTTGTGAAATTGACCTATGATATTTGGATATTTATGAATATTTTTTATTTTTGAGGCTTTCATACTTTATTTCTTGTACTCAGTTGTGTGGCTATTTATTGTATTCTTTACGATAAGATTTTCTCCAGACTCGATTTGTAATCCCAATATTTTGTTTTCTTCAAATTTTACTATATTATTTATATTAAATGTACGTTAATTTATCGGTATTGAGTGTTCAATCGAAGGGGTCGACGAACCAAAAAATTCAATGGAGGGTTGCTCTGGGTCTATTTATATAAATTATGAATTCATAAACTACAGGAAGATTAGTTTGGAAAAAATTCAATATTTTTTCACTAACACTTTAGCGACATTTTTAGCGACATTTATATACGTCACTAAGTACGTCGCTGAATGTCGCTAAATACGTCACTGAATGTCACTAAACTGCTGACATGGCAGTATTTGTAGGTCAATATAATATCACTAAATGTGTCACAAAACATCGCTAAATAAAAAAAATTAGTGACTTATAGCGACACACAACACGTCGCTAATTGAGCGACGTTGCGTCGCTAAATGTCGCTAAGATAGGGACGCAGATACGCCGCTAGAAAATATCGCTATAGCAATATTTTACGACATTTTTTCGATCAACGACTAGCATAAAGGCGACTTCATTGAAACGTCGCTAAATATTATTAGAGATTTTTTAATGCCATTTAGCGACGTTTTTAGACGTCACTAATTTGACTTATTCTGGTAGTGATGCAAGTCTCATATCACGAATCCTGTAAGCCTATACATAATTACCATGAATAACTTAAGAAAGATTCTGCCATATGAAATAGTGTTAAGTATCCTATGGTATGACGTACTTATTAAAGCAAGCACGCAAAAGTATAGGATCGTGAAATCAACTCTCTAAGTGACGTTACACGACTCCGGGTACGACATTGACATCCGAATCTTGTTCGAACGCTAAATAATATCTCACGGTCCTAGGTTGAACAGGTACATCATAGAAGTATATATATAGAAAGAACACAAGCAAATAATATAACAAGATCTTTGTAGGTTTGGCAAGGTACACTTGCCTGGGCTCTGAACTCCGTCAACTGCTCCTGTAAAAATAGAATCTCCAAGTATACCTCCGGATGCTGAAATAAATATTATTATTTTTTTAGAATACTTAAAATAGCTAATATTGACTACCCATAAGTCCAATTTGAACATAGGGGCAAACATGACAGTTTTTAGTTCAAAGCAGAGTCTATATGTGGCCTACTTTGCACCAAAAAATATGTCAGAGATAAAGTTCTCCAAATTTTACAAACTTAGTAACTATAAGTCCAGAACGAGGATATGAACCCAACAGGATCACGAAATCACCTGTCAAGTGAAACCGTGGGACCCGTAAAACAGTATTTTATCAACGTTCTCATATTAGAACCAAACTTGGGTCACAGGACCAATGTAACACTGCGAATCCGATGGAGCAAGTTTTATTGCAAAATAATAAGAACACACAAAATTATGATAAGTCAGAATAAGACGATACGGTAATTTTCGATGGATATGCGTTGATTCCGGTGTGCACGTACATCCAAATCAAGTTTCGTAAAATTCTATACGTCCGTGTTGATGATATGCGCCTTTCGATAAAATCCTTATACGACGAAGTTGTCTCGTTTGGCGGAACGTACCCTATATCAAGAAATTTTGGGTTTACGAAATCAAGTTTTTGACAGATTTTAGTAGTAAATAAATAACAGAATAAATCGAATTAAAAGAAAGTGTTTAAAGGGATTAAAACTAGGTTATGCTGTCCAGAAGTCTGTTTAAGTAGAATTTTAACACCGTATTCCATTTTGGAGATAACAAAACTTAAACACGCGTACTTGAAACAGTTTCTGTTCCTGACTAACTGCTCATTTTTTTCTATTTTGTGTTACGATTTGCAATCGACACAGGAAATAATAAGCTAAACTAATTAAACAGGCTTCATGGGGATCATGTGATCTTCACATAGGATTTGATGGTTCACTGTTTGGTTTGCTGTGTAGGGAGAAACATAGGTGGGATGAAGGGTACCACGTTTTAGTCTGCTGCTCGTGATTCTAGGCGATTTTCTTGTGGTGGCGTACGAAGGCGATCAGCGGCGGTCGACGATGTTTGTCTTGACGCAGGAGAGATTTCTGAGGGGGTCTAGTCTATGGTGTATATATATATATATATATATATATATATATATATATATATGGAGTGAAGGGGGGTTTCGAAAGGAGAATCGAAGGGGTCGTAGCTATTTCAGAAGAGAAATCAGAGGGATTTTGGTTACTGTAGCCAAACGGAGGAGTCGGGGTACGAGTTTTGGTCTGGGTTGATTTCAGGTTTCGGTTGTGGGTTTAGGGTTTTGTTTTGTTTTATTATTTCTTTTATATATATATATATATATATATATATATATATTATATTATATTATATATATGTTTGAACCTCAAATAATTTTCAGGAAAAATCTATAATACTTTAATAATAGTTGTACGCCCAATAATATATTATTTGTGTAATAATTATAATTATTTAAATATACATAATTATCTGTCCATAAATTTATAATTTTTCTAATTAGCTAAAATTAATAAAAATTCTCCCTTAATCTCATTAATTAAATAATATCAATAATAATAAAATAAAATTTAAATCTAAAAATTAAGGGGTTTACAATCTACCAAAGTTAAAAGAATTGCGTCATCGCAATCAAGAATTAAACTACTAAGGAATTTATAAAGACGTGGTAATCTATGGATAGTTCTTAGGTCATACCTGCATCTTCGAATAAGTGAGGATAACGCTGGCGTATAACATCCTCTCTCTCCCAAGTGGATTCGCCTGGGGTATGATATTTCCAAGCTACCTGGACCAATCTGATCGTCTGACCCCTTAATATCTTCTCACTAATGTCAAGTATTCCAACTGGCTGCTCCTCATACCTCAATCTCAGTCCCACTAAAATCTCAGAATGATCAACTATGTGACTTGGGTCAGTCACGTATCTCCTCAGCTGTGAGATATGGAATAAATTATGCACTCCCTCTAGAGATAGGGGTAATGCAAGATGGTATGGCACAACACCAATATGCTCCAAAATATCAAACGATCCAATGTACCTTGGGCTCAGGTTGCCTCAGCTCCCGAATCGAATAGTACCTCGAGTAGGCAAGATCCTCAAGAACACATGTTCGCCCTCCTTGAACTCCAAAGGTCGGCGGTGTGTGTCAGCCCAATACTTTTGTCTGTCCTGAGCTGCACGAAGATGACTCTAAATTTGATTCACCTTCTTAATTGTTTGCATCACAAACTCCGGATCGAGTATCTGACGCTCACCAACGTCACTCCAACATATCGCTGACCCATACTTCCTGCCGTACAGTGCCTCAAAAGGTGCCATCTGGATGCTCGCCTGGTAGCTGTTATTGTAAGAGAACTCTACCAAGTGCAAATGGTCTTCCCAAGACCCTCTGAAGTCTAACATACACGATCTCAGCATATCCTCTAGGATCTGAATCATGCGCTCAGACTCACCGTTTGTCCGTGGATGGTAAGCAGTGCTGAACTTGAGTCGGGTGCCAAGACTCTCCTGTATGCTTCGCCAAAAATGGGATATAAATCTTGAGTAACAATCAGACACAATAATAACTGGTACTCCAGGTAACCTTACGATTTATAGTATATACATGTCAGCTAGAATCTCTGTAGACTGTCCAACTCTGAATAGCAAAAAATATGCTGATTTGGTGAGTCAATCCATAATAACCCAAACTATATCCTTTCCACTGGGGCTTCTTGGAAATCCTGTAACAAAATCGATAGTGATATATGTTCTCACTTCTATTCGAGTATGGGAAGCGGCTGTAACATACCAGTGGTTCTCTGATGCTCAGTCTTAACTTGCTGACTGACCAAATATTTTGCCACAAATCCTACAATCTCTCTTTATCCTATGGCACTAATAGTACTGCCTCAAATCTTGGTACATCTTCGTACCTCCCGGATGAATAGAGTACATAGAGTTATGTGCTTCAGACATCAACTCATATCTCAACTCCCCATTCGGAACATATAGGCGATTTTTGTACCTTAACTTCCCATCCTCATGAATTCAAAGTCCTGTCTACATACCAGCTTTCGTCTTCTCTTTAAGTCTTCAAAACCTAGCATCTGTAGGCAATGCCACCTTAATTATCTCCACTAGTGATGACTTAACCTCAAGATTTGCCAACTGTCCACACTGTCCTGACAAAATAACCTATATTTTGAGCTTCTGTAGATCCTCTAATAGCTGGGGCTGCGTCGTCAAGAAATAAACTGTGGGCTTCCTGCTGAGTACGTCTGCTACGAAGTTTGCCTTACCCAGATGGTACTACAAATCTATATCAAAATTGATCATCAACTCTAACCAAAGCCTCTGCCTCATGTTGAGCTCTTTCTGAGTATAGACATACTTCAGACTCTTGTGATCAGTGAAAATATCACTACCCAATTCCAGAAAATAGGATTTTCTTTTTTATTTTTAATAAATTGTGTATTCATCATAAATAATTATATTTATATTTAATTAGTGGTTGTATTTGTTTTTATTGGTTGTTTTAGGATTTTGGCTAGTCTGAACCCATGTCAGACCCAACCAACACCCTTGTCAGACTTATTTATTAGGATATAATAGTTATTATATTTTTATTAGTTAATTAGAGAGTTTTGGATTAGTTATATGGTTTAAGGAAACCCTATTTTAGCATGACTAATATAGAGGGCATTTTAGTCATTGTGTTATGTTGCAAACCCTAACCCTATTTGTAGATACATGGCTGGCCCCCCTAACCCTAATTCTTCATGACCGAACCCTCCCCCTTATTTTATTTCCATTCTTCTTCTTCTTCACTCTTCACTCCATTCTCTTCTTCTTCCTTCTTCAAATTTCTTCAATTTCAAGTAAGTTCTTCACCCCTCTTCTCTTCCTTCATCTACTTCTTCCATAGATGCAAACCCTAACACTTTATTTTTCCCTAACCTAGGTGTGTAGAGCCTAGACTTAGTGTAGAGGCTTGGCTTGGAGGCTTGAGGGTGGTGATTTTTAAGGTTTTTTTAGACTTTGGCCTTGGAATTCCAACTCTCAAGAGGTAAACCCTAATTTTTCTCTTAGTGACTACTCTAATATAGTATAATTAGTAGTTTAGAACCTTCCTAGACCTTAAGGCTACCCGTGGGAGGAAGTTAGAACTTGTTTGGATGTGTTTGGAGACTTTGACATTATGTTTTGTGTCAATTTTGGGTAAAATCCAAGATTGGCCCAATTTTGGATGATGCCCTAGGTTAGACAAACCTAGGTAGACCTGCTTAGGTGTCTTGAGGGTAAGTACGTGTCCCCGTTTGGACACGTGAGGTCGTATCGCGAAGATTTGGGCATTTCGGGCAATTTAGGGATTTTTTGTCGTCGTGAGTTCCACATGCATGTAGAATTTTGCCACAGACCTAGAACTGGAGAGTTAGCATATTTTTTAGGTTTTAAACATCGATTAGAACTCATGGGTAAATTTTGGATCAATTTCGAGTAGGTTTGGTGTACGTTTTACGAGGTACCGTGAATCGCACTCCACGTGTTCGTCGAAATAACCAAATGGCCATTTTAACTTGGTTTCTAGGTTTCGGGCTTGTGCACGAGTTGGTTTAGCTTTGAGGTGTGTGTACAAGGGTTTTCAAGTTATATTATATATATATATATATATATATATAGGTATATATATATGTGTTTGGGTGGTTGTGCGTGTGTTGGTGTGGTTGTGTGAGAGGTTGTGTGTGGTTGTGTGTGTTGAGTGTGTTAGTGTGTTAGGGTGTGTTTGTGTATAAGTGTGTGTTTGTATATATATATATATATATATATATATGTGTGTGTGTGTGTGTGTGTGTGTGTGTGTGTGTGTGTGTTTATATATATATATTATATATATATATATGAGTGTGTGTTTGTGTATATATGTATGAGTGTGTTTATACCTATATGTATATGTGTGTTTATATATATATGTGTGTGTGTGTGTACCTATATATGTGTATAAGAGTATATATATATATATATATATATATATATATATATATATATATATATATATATATATATATATATATATATAGTTAGCTAGCTAGTTAGTTTGTGTTAGAGAGGGGGGTTAGATAGTTATCTCAATACCTTGAGATACTCAAGGTAATGGGTATCGGGGCGAGGTATTGAGCGTTTGCCTAGGAATGGGATTAGAGTTGGGTTTATATGTATAGGTGTATATATCTATACATGTTAGGGTATGTGTTAGTGGGTTTATGCGGGGTGTATAACATAGGTTGAGGTATCGGATACTGAGGGTATCCCGGTATCTCAAGAAGACGAGTTTGAAGGTTTACTAGCTTAATGAGCTAATTTTGACCTAGAATTTTAGGGCCACCCTAGTTTGACCTAGAGTTGACTATAATTTCCTCCTTTGACCACAAAGTCAATGTTTGACCTAGTTTTGGCCTAGAGTTAACTTTTTAGACCCCGTATTGACTTTTTAACCCAAATTTCACCGGTTTGACCCGTTCGACCTAGAATAACCCTAGAGGCTTGTTTTTAGTTATTTATTATCAGTTTAACTCTTTAGAACCCCGTTTAACCTTATTTTTTGTAATAGGTCCTTGCGATACCAGTCCGGATCTCGATCCTCACCAGTTGCTCAGGATGTCAGGCGAGTACCTTCCTCTGATTATTTTCATTTTATGATAGCGTATATATCACCTGTTCTAGAACTGTAATACTTGATTCTGACACATTGTTTCATGAGTTGGTACTAGTTGGATCCCGTTATGAGATATTATCCCCCTTACCGTGTTCAGCGGGTACTCTATCACGTGTATTTTATCATGTGCTTCGGGTATTAATTCTCATATGCTATTATGTTCTTCGTGTGCTCTCGCCTTCATGTGCACGAGTTATTTATCATGTACGTAGCATGTCATGGTTGGATCCAAGAATATTAGTGGGGGAGGGGAGTAGAAGTTGGTTATGTGATCAAATCCAAACAGTATTCATGTGTATGTCGGTAATGCAACTCACACATAACAGAGTTATCGTAGATTATTCATATGCAACCTAAGCCGAGCACATAATGAACTTGTGCTCGAGGTACTTAGCTAGTATTCCTATTTTCTCACATGCAGTTACTTCTCCACTACTTGTATTGTTCTCCAGTTTTATATTGTAGTCACTACTAGAAAAAGCGCTATTAGCGACGTATTTTAGCGACGTCAAAAGAAACGTCGCTAATAATATATAATTAGCGACTCCTTATAAAAACGTCGCTAGACGTCGCTAAATGGCGACATTTAGCGACGTTTAGCGACTTTTATTAAGATTTTAAAAGTTAAGTCGCTATAAGTTAAATAAAGGTCGCTAAACGTCGCTAATATGTCTAATTTAGCGACGTTTAGCGACGTATATAGCGACCTTTTTATTAAAAATATTTTAGCAACGTGTTTAGCGACGTCAATGACGTCGCTAAAATTTAAGTTAGCGACGTTTTACTTGGACGTCGCTAAACGTCGCTAAAATTTGGTTAATTAGGGCTCGGTTTCATTTTTCCCCATCTGCTGAAAATTCGAAAAGAGAAAAACTCCCCCCCCCCTCCCCCGCGCTCCGTCGACCGGCTCTCCACCCTATTCCGGTAAACCCTACTCTCTCTCTCTCTCTCTCTCTCTCTCTCTCTCTCTCTCTCACAGGACACATGTGACATTGACACAAACACTACACACACAGACACTGACACAGACACAGACACGGCACACACACACACTGACACAGACACTGATGAGGACCTAGGGTTAGGGTTAGGGTTAGGTTTGTTGACATGGGGTTAGGGTTAGGGTTAGGGCCGACTGGCCCAAGTCTACGAGAGAGGTAACAGCAGCAGTGAGCACTGCTTACTAGCTTTGATTATCAAATAAAATAAATTGATTATCAATTCGGTTCTGTTTCGGTTATAGATAATTTATTTCAGCTTTGGGTTTTTAAAATTTTTACTTATTCGATTTTTATTATTTCGGTGTTGAAACCGAATAACCCGAACGCCCACCCCTAGCTAGACCTGACAATTGGACCGGGATGACCAGCCCGGCACGAATCCGGCCCGCAAAACCCTGTCCGAATTATCGTGGGCTCGGCCCGGCCCGACCCAATATATAGGGACGTGTCGGACCTCATATCTCGGCCCATAAGAGAGGTCCGGCCCCGAAGCCCAGGCTCGTTCCGACCCAAGGCACAGCTCGGCCCGGCCCGACACGCTGCTGCTTGCTAGCCTGATCGACAACCTGGTTTATACTATCTGATGTATTATACACATCCATGTATTACATAGTCCTACGCCAATCTATGGGATTTGGTATGCATACAATCTGCCAAGTTCTTGTATATAGATTGAAACAAATGGATTGTGAATCTCCAAGACAAATATGAAGCAAGAACTTGCAGTGTGTTATTTTTTTGTGCTATGTTTACATATCCCAAAGTAGAGAAGTTCATCCGAGAGAGCATACCATCTGTGTTGTTTCTCCCGGAAACAAATGCGCTCCCAACCATCTCCTATGCACATTCAACCCTACACTTCATAATTTAAAAATAAAATGTTAGTTGTTCTTCAATCTCTACTTTGAAGTCCTTGTAGGGTTCACGGAATCCCAAGTCCGATCCGGTCCGGCTCGGTCCAGTCTGAAACTCACTGTGCCGTGGGTCACGTGTCGAACTGGACTTAGATTTTTACCCTTAGGTCCGGTCTGACCCGTTATAGTGCATGGGCCTGAGAGGCCCGGCCCACTCGACAGCTCTACTCCTAGCTATGGCATATTTTCATAGAGCAATAGCCCGTGTACTTGGGAAACTTTTGATGCAAAAATTGTTCAAGCACCAGGTGCCTTAGTGCAATGCCATGACTGCTTTTCCCATAACGGACACTAACCTAGGAGTGTGGTTGGGGGCAGCTGCAGTTCTATAGTATGACACACTATTTGTAGTGTTGACTGCACACTTATAGTGCAGTTCATAGTACTATGGGGTTGGGGGCAGCTGCAGTTTTGATAAATGAAAATATGTATTATATCAGTTATGATTTTTATAGTACGGTTAATTTTGCATGTAATGATTTATATGATAGCTTATGTCAATTTTGCAGAAGTTTCTAGAAATGGATATAAATTACTATCTGCGTCATCGTTCGTGGATGTACAACCGTCATCCTGATGACATGTGCGGTGTGCGGGATGAATTCATTGAGGGTGTACAGCAGTTCCTGCAGTTCGCAAAGGCGTTCCCTCAATACATGGACGGTACCAAAATTAAGTGTCCGTGTGTGAGATGTCGCAACAGGAAATATCATCCTGAAGTGGAAGTTACATATTATTTATACTCGAAGGGCTTTACACCGAATTACTATCAGTAGACCGCGCACGGAGAACTTGTATCTCTAGCATCGGAGTCGGAGCCCTATGTGGAGCCGTATATGGATGTCCAAGACCACGATGCTTACGACGACGGGTTGGTGAACATGGTTTATGATGCTGCGGGGCCTAGTTTCAATCCTGACAATTATGATGCGGCGGGACCTAGTTTCAATCCCGACAATTATGATGCAGCTGAGGAGGCACCGAATGCCGATGCTGCAAAGTTTATGGAGTTGCTTGAGAATGCAAGGACTCCACTATATCCTGGTTGTGAGGATCATTCACCGTTGTAGATATCAAGGCTACGAACCATTTGTCCTATCAAGTCAGGCTCAGCTCGTGTACTTCGCAACTTATCCTAGACGGGGGACAGCGAGGTCGGATTGGTGGGCAGTATGCAAGACTAAAGCTAGAAATACCTTTGACATTGACGAAATAGCTTATCAGGAGGACGATCTACCTCTTGTAACAAATATTGTAGATGTGGACTCAACGGAAGTTACTCATTACACGAGTAATAATGTAGAAGATGTAGAATTATCCGGAGAGGACGACGAAGTAGATGAAAGTGAAGACGAGGAAGAGGAAGAGCAGGACGAGGAAGGCGAACAAGATGAATTTTCTGAAGATGATTGAAAATATAAAATATTCCATGTAGAATGTAACTATATTTGGACTATAAATATTGTATGTAGAAGTAGATGTTGACATTAACGAATATATGTATTATATTTTGACTGTATAATACTTTGAGATATGTATCACATTCCGACTGTAGAATATAGTATATATTTGTGTTTCTCTATATTCATCATATGTTGTTATCAGATATGACAGGACGACGCGGAGGATTCGGCAGGTCCCGAGGTAGACAGAGTGCCACTCCGGTACTGCCTACTGTTGGTTCCGGATCATCGTCGCCCAGTACTCCAGTATATCGATCAGCCACATCTCCGACTACGACGATGTTGCGTGGCATCACTCCTGGGACGAGTAGTTCCAGGCGTGATAGTACTCCCTCGTCCAGCGTTCCTCCTGCTGACGGAAGCATGGAGACAGATGAGCATATAGAGGAGGTCGTGCCGACGTTGTCCCAGCATCAGCAAGATCCTCCATGCGCACCACCGGAGGAGACGAGGACAGAGATTTGGGCCGACGGTACAAAGTAAGTCAATTAGATGGTTTAATATATATTTGTGTTTCTCTTTATTCATCGTATATTGACTTTTTCAGTAATCTAAATTATTATTTCTGTATAGATATCGTCCATCGTCGGTTCAGAGACGCCTGGGCCAATTTCTGAGAAACAACTACGGTGGCCCTTGGATCAACTATTCGGAGGCTCCGGAGGAGAGGAAGGCGTTCTGGTTTGCGCACTTCCAGGTAAAAGTATATTAAATAAATCCTCTAATTTATGCATATTTGTGATGCTAACTTAATGAATTATTTATTGTAGCAAACGTATTTTTATCCTCCGCACCGGGCCGAGTTGATCGAGCGGCTCTTTCCTACCGTTGCCGCCAAGCTTATCCGAGATGCTCTGGATGACCAGAAGGCTCGTGATCGTGCTGGAAAACCGATCCAAGGTTGGATCACGCCTGAGCAGTGGACTGCGATGAGGGCTAGATTCGACGATCCGAGCTACAAGGAAAGGTCTAAGAAGGCCAAGGCGGCTAGGCAGAATGCTGCCAAGTGGTGTGGTGGCTCGATTTCGATGACGGAACATTTTCGTCGTTTGGTATGTTTTTTCTTTTAAAATATATTATTTTAATATAAGTACCATAAAATGGTACTTGGAATAAATATTTAAGTTTAGTAATAAAAAATATATTTTTAACAGGTACAGAGGGGTGAGGATGCGAACATGGTGACCGTCTTCTTGGCCACCCATCGCAAGGACAGAAATCTCATTGATGAGAGGGCCTCACAGACCTATGTAAGTATTACTTTACTTTGTGTTTATTTTAATATAACTTAGGCAATTATTGAGTTTCCAAACCTTTTCTAGGCCGAGTATCTTAGGCTTCGTGAGCGGGCGACTGCTAGTGCACCTACACCTGGAGAGGCTGGTGCTTCGTCGCAGCCCGGTCCATCTCCGTCGGCGGACGACCTGTGGGTGACCGCAGCTGGTGGTCTCCAGAGGGGTACGTACTACGGTACGGGCTCCTATGGCGCCCTGGTTGCGACGCAGTCATCTAGGGCCTCCCCGACAGCTGTGCATTCCACACACCCCTCGCAGTCGCAGCCCTCGCAGTCGTCGGCCAGAGTCCAGGAGGCCGTCCAGGAGGCCGTTGACCGTCAGATTGCGTCTCTCCGTGACGACTTGCTGCGAAGTATGGAGGACCAGTCCCGGTCCCAGCCGCAGGCGGACGATCCGATGCTTATCGCACGATTGGATATGCTCGACCGCAGCATGACGGAGCTACGAGAATTGACAAATGATATTAGAGCCTCCAATGATCGCAACATCATGGAGCTGCAGGCGTCACAGCTATCGATGGGCGAGAAGCTGACGAGGATGCATGCGTCACAGCTATCGATGGGCGAGAACCTGACGAGGATGCAGGATTCAATGGGTGATAGCAGTACGAGGTTGTTATCTACCCTGGATTCTTACAACCAGCGACTCGCAGATTTGGAGCGGGCACGGCCGCCACCGACGTCACTGCCTTCTCCATCGACATCGGTGTCGATTCCACGGGACGAGTATGAGGAGTTGTTATCCTTGAAGCGCGTCGCTGGTCAGCCTCCTGCAGATCCGTAGTAGTCTAGTTATTATTATTATTATTTATGAATTATTGGTACTTCAACAATAGACATGATGTATGATGCTTCTTGTGGTCATTAATTTTTTAGTTAATTTAATTGGATTATATAGTTATCCACATTTAATTGGATTGATACTTCTTGTGGTCTTTAATTTAATTGGATAATATAGTTAACTAGATTGAATCATGTTGGTGTGTATGATGAAGATGATGTAAAACTGCAGGGAATCACAATGTTTGATTCTGGGAATTTTTTTTAATTTTTTTAAAAATTAGCGACGTTATTAGCGACGTTTAGCGACGTTTAGCGACGTTAAATTACGTCGCTAATTACGTCGCTAATTAGCGACGCCGTAAAACGTCGCTAATAACGTCGCTAATAACGTCGCTAATGACGTCGCTAAACGTCGCCAATTGCTGACATGGCAGTATAGCCAGGTCATTAAAGACGTCGGTGTAACGTCGCGATAGATGTTGCTAATCAGCGACGTTTAGCGACTTTTCTAAACGTCGCTTTTTAGTGACTTGGCGTCGCAAAACGTCGCTAAATTTAGCGACACATTAAAGTCGCTAAAAAACGTCGGCATAGCGACGTTTAGCGACGTTTTTTGTATTAGCGACTTGGTATTTTTCGACTTCTTTAAAACGTCGCTAATTACGTCGCTAAACCTAATTAGCGACGATTTTTGGTTATTTAGCGACGTTTTTAGACGTCGCTAATTTGACTTTTTCTGGTAGTGAGTTACTTTATCAGTTCTACCATATATTTACTTTCGTGTGCATCTTGTATTCTTTTCTATTGCTAGTCATATATACCTTACCATGTATTTAGAGTTGCTTTCAGAGTTATGTACTTCGCTCCAGTCCTGACAGGACATATTTTTTTCCAGAGGATCTTGAGAATTTTTGCCCGACCTTCTAAGGATCAGGTGTTGAGGAGTATTGCAACCCGGAGATTGAGGAGGAGCCCATCGAGGAGACGTCGCTAGCACCCTAGTGTAGCTAGGTGGATTTTACTGGGTTGTTTCCAGTTGGTGTTTTGGATGACTGTATTACTATTTATTATTTTGCTGCTGTGAGATATTGTAGACTCTTAGACTTGGACTGTATATTTTGGATATTGTACTTGCTCTTTGGTTCCTTGTTTTCTTGTTGATATCTTATCGTGCTTTTACTCTTCCCCTAGTTATTATGATTGAGTTTATATATATTATGATATTGCCCTCCTTTTGGAGAGGTTATCTTTACAGATTATTGTGAGATATATAGTTGTGACCTGGAATGGACCTAGACAGCGTTCTATCTCCGATTCTGTGACATAGGCTGAACGTACCTATGACTCATGCCTAATTTTTTGGGTGCGCATCATGACACATTTTTGGTGGTGGCCCATGCAGGTCTAGTTTCTAGGTCTACCTACGATAGCATATAGGATATTGGTTGAGAGAGAGTGTGCTCAATCACAACTAGGACCCTTCCTGATCTTTTGCTATCTTTAATTTTTTTGTAATTATTTTCTTTTGAAATATTACTGTCCTTTTTTTAATGATATCGTATCTTGCACCGTATTGACTTATTTTGATCTGTGTTCAGGATACCTCAAAAGACACGGTCTCACCGTACCGTTCCAGCAGCTGCTACCAAGAGGTCTGCTACCTCTCGTCCTGTTCGACTTCAGGCAGCTGCTACCGCTCCACTCGCCACTCCTGCGGTCGAGGGAGCATCCGTTTCTCTCGAAGATCCTCTTCCACCTATCGATCCGAGAGCTACACCAGTTTTTCTGGTGGTACCTCCTCCACCACCTCCTGTACCGGTAGACGACGCCCAGTTATTTGCGTTCTTCAGGTAGATGATGGACACGCAACACCGCCTGGTAGAATGATGAGATTGGGCATAGAGAATGCCCACCAGGTGTCCATGATGGCGGTAGACAGAGTGGCCCAGATCCAGCCACAGGCAGAGCAGGCTCAACATCCGAGGCCGGGCAGCATCATTGACTCTCAGATGATGTGGCCCAAGGAGTTCCAGGATACAAAGGGGATCCTGTACGCGGATGACTGGATCGAATATATTAAGGGCATCTTCAGGCAGGCACTGATCCCAGCCAGTATATAGATAGAGGCAGCGGACAGCCAGATGTTCGATCTTGCCCTTACTTGGTACCGTACTGACACGAGGATAGCGGTACCGGGACTGACTTGGGAGGCTTTTAAGAAGCTTTTCAAGAAAAAGTTCTTTTTGGATGTGGCTCTCAGTGCTTTGGAGAGTCAGTTTGAGGCACTCATCCAGGGGAGCATGCTGGTGGAAGAATATACATCAAAGTTTTGCCGTCTGGGCAGATTTGTAGAGGGCTTGAGCAAGGCAGCAAAGGCACGAATGTTTCGCAAGGGTTTGGTCATGGCGGTCAAGTCCTTAACTAGGAGTGACCACGAGGCAACCTTTGAGCAGATTATTAGTGATGCTCAGAGGGCTGAGGATGACTTGGAACTGAAGACCAAGAGGAATAGAGATGCTTCCGGAGCAGGCAACAGTACGGGCCCAGCCAAGAGGCTGTTCTAGCAGACTCAGCTGCACCAGGGTCAGGGTCGTGCGCCTTTCCGACAGGCGCTCTAGCAGCAGAGGCAGGGATAGCAGCAGGATCTGAGGCAGCTCATCACTTGCCCTTTCTGTAGGAAGCTGGAATACGGATAGGATATTTGCAGGAAGAGGCTGGGCAGATATTTGTTATATGGCACAGCATATCACCAATTGAGGGATTTTCCTTCAGCACTAGCTCATGCGACTCAAGGCGAAGGAGCCGCTTAGAGGGGACCAGCCAGAGCACCTACAGTATAGCAGAGAGGACAGCCTTTGTAGACTCAGCAGTAGAGGTTTGTCCAGCACCAGCAGCAGCATCAAGGGGGACAGCAAGGGCGAGCTTTTGCCCTGACCGTAGATGAGGCCGAGCCCGTTGGTGATGTGATCTCAGGTTCTGTGCTTCTTGATTCCATTCCAGCAGTTGCTTTATTTGATTTTGGTACTTGCCATAGCTTTGTGTCTGTATCTTTTGCTATTAGACACCATCTTGTTGCTGAACCTTTAGCTAGACTCTGCAAGATCACGACCGGGGGTGGCATCATCCTAGTCAGTGATGTCTGCAGAGATCGGAAAGTTACCTTGGGAGGCCGGAAGTTGAGTGTGTGCCTACTCGTAATGCCACTTTCGAGCTACGATATTGTACTCGGGATGGATTGGGTGAGTATACACTATGCTAGTATAGATTATCGTGGAGGCAGAGTGTTGTTTAGTCCGCCAGGTGAGCCAGAGTTTGAGTTTGCCAGAGGAGCAGCAGAACAGAGCGAGGGAGTCTTCTACGGAGCCCTGGTGGTAGAGTAGATATTTCCACATCCATTGATTGTAGATTTCATAGATGTCTTTCTGGAGGAGTTGCCAGGGTTACCTCCGGACAGAGATGTGGAGTTCTCTGTAGACTTGGTACCAGGCGCGGAGTAGATATCCCAGCACGTCTATAGAGTCAGCAACAGTGAGCTGATTGAGTTGAAGAAGCAGGTGGATGAGCTTCAGGACAAGGAATTTATCAGATCTAGTTCTTCTCCGTGGGTTGCTCTGGTACTTTTTGTACCGAAGAAGGATGGGTCGATACGGATGTGTATCGACTACAGGGCTCTGAACAACCTCACAATCAAGAACAAGTATCCACTGCTGCGTATTGATGATCTCTTTGACCAGTTAAGCAGAGCGAGAGTATTTTCCAGGATTTATCTGAGGACAGGCTACCACCAGGTGAAGGTCAGGAGAGAAGATATTCCGAAGATAACTTTTTGGACTAGGTATGGATAGTATGAGTTCATGGTGATGCTGTTTGGGTTGACTAATGTCCCGACAGTATTCATGAATCTAATGAACAAGGTGTTCCATCAGCATCTGGACAGGTTTATGGTGGCATTTATAGATGATATCTTGGTATATTCGAAGGCCCCAGAGGAGCATTTGATGATAGTGCTGGAGACTCTCAAAAAGGAGAAGCTTTATGGAAAGCTTTCAAAATATGAGTTCTTTCTTGACAAGGTTGAATTCCTTGGTCATGTGGTGACAGAAGAGGGGATTTTGGTGGATCCGAGAAAGATCATGGAAGTTGAGGCATGGAGTGCTCCGAGTTCAGTAGCAGAGGTCAGGAGTTTCCTGGGACTGGCAGGTTACTACAGGAGATTTGTTCAGGATTTTTTTCGGATTGTAGAGCCGTTGTCTAGGTTGACCCGGAAGGACGTAGAGTTTATTTGGTCAAAGGAGTGCCTGATCGCCTTTGATGAGCTGAAGAGGAGTTTGATGACAACTCCAATGTTGACGTTGCCATCAGGGTCTGGAGGATTCACTATCTATAGTGATGCATCAGGGAAGGGACTGGATTGTGTGTTATAGCAGAATGGGAGGGTGATTTCCTATGCTTCTAAGCAATTATATTCTCATGAGAAGAACTATCCTACCCAAAATTTGGAGTTGGCATCGATCATCTTTGCTCTGAAGTTGTGAAAATACTATTTATATGGAGAGTGTGTGGAGATTTTTACTGACCACAAAAGCTAGAAGTATGTGTCTACCCAAAAATAGCTGAACATGAGGCAGAGAAGATGGTCGGAGTTGATAAAATACTTCAACATATTATTGCAGTACCATCCAGGGAAGGTGAACGTAGTTACGGATGTGCTGAACAGGTATCCGGTAGCTATATGCCTGACTACAGATCGTTATCTTTTGGCAGATCTAGAGAGCTTGGGCATTGAGGTGATAGTGCTTGCAGTTGAGATACATATGTGGGGACTGCAGATTCAGTCAGAGTTGATAGACCGAATCAGGGCTACACAGTTTGAGGATGAGTCCCTGAGGAGTATCAGGGTGCAGGTTCAGATTGGATTATCAAATGAATTCACCATTGCTGATGATGGTTTATTGTGGCACGGTACCAGGTTGTATGTGCCGAGTGGGTCATTATGCGAGGAGGTTCTTCAATAGGCGCATCGATCCCAATTCTCTATGCATCCAGGTGCCAACAAGATGTATAGAGACCTGAAAGAGCATGTATGGTGGTACGGGATGAAGTGGGAGGTAGCGCGCTTCGTATCCCGATGCTTAGTGTGCCAGCAGGTGAAGGCGGAGAGGCAGAGGCCAGGAGAGTTGCTCCAGCCATTACCCATTCTGGAGTAAAATGGGAGCATGTGACCATAGATTTTATTTCTGGACTTCTCCGTTCTCCAGAAGGGAAGGATGCGATTTGGGTCATCGTAGACAGTTTGACCAAATTAGCCCACTTTCTACCATTCAAAGTGGGTACGTCTACGGAGAGACTAGCAGAGATGTATGTGCGCCAGATAGTCAGACTGTATGGAGTTCCTGTGAGCATAGTATCAGACCGGGACAGTTGCTTTACTTCTTATTTCTGGAGGAGTCTGCAGGCTAGCTTGGGCACCCAACTCAAGTTTAGTACTGCATATCACCCACAGACAGACGGTCAGTCAAAGAGGAGCATTCAGACATTCGAGGACATGCTTCGCACTTGTGTTCTGGATTTCAGAGGCTCTTAGGAGAATCACTTGCACTTGGTAGAGTTTGCTTATAACAATAGCTACCAAGCCAGTATCGAGATATCACCATTCGAGGCATTGTATAGATGGAGGTGTCGCACTCCGTTATCATGGAATGATATAGATGAGAGAGCTTTACTTGGCCCAGAGATGGTGGTTGATGCGGTAGAGAAGGTCAAGCTCATTAGAGATAGACTTCGGGTGGCGCAGGACAGGCAGCGGCATTGGGCCGATAGCCACCGGAGACCTTTGGAGTTTGAGGTATAGCTTAGAATTTAGATTTTTTTTCTTGTGTTTGCTTGTGATTGCTTGTTTAAGATTAAGTGCGGACGAGACGAGGATGAAGATTTGGGTCGACGGTACAAAGTAAATCAATTAGTTGGTTGAGCATCATATATATCGTGTATTTCTTTATTCATCATATATTTAGTTTTTTTGATAAAAATAATTATCTTTGTATAGATATCGTCCATCGCCGGTACAGAGACACCTGGGCCACTTTCTGAGGTACAACTATGGTGGCCCTTGGAACAACTACGCTGATGCTTCAGATGAGAGAAAGGCGTTCTGATTTGCGCTCTTTAAGGTAAAAATATATTTGGTTTTAATATCAATCATCTAATTTATACATATTATATAACTTACTAAATTAATTCTTGTAGCAAACGTATTTTTATCCACCGCTCTGGGCTGAGTTGATCGAGCAGATGTTTCGTGCCGTTGCTACTAAGCTGATCCGTGATGCTCTAGATGACCAGAAGGCTCGTGATCACGAAAAAAAATCGATCGAAGGTTGGATCACGCATGAGCAGTGGACTGCGATGAGGGCTATATTTGACGATCCAAGGTACATGGAAAGGTCTAAGAAGGCCAAGGCGGCTAGGAAGAAGGAAGCAAAGTGGTGTAGTGGCCTGATTCCGATGATAGAATATTTTCGTTGTTTGGTATATTTTTTATTTTAGATATATTATTTTAATGAAAGTACGATAAATGGTAGTAGGATAAAATATTTAATTTTAGTACTAAATAATATATTTTTAACAGGTACAGAGGGGTGAGGATACCAACATGGTGACCGTCTTCCT
The DNA here is from genome assembly GCA_036927795.1 of Iris macrosiphon. Classification (NCBI taxonomy): domain Eukaryota; kingdom Viridiplantae; phylum Streptophyta; class Magnoliopsida; order Asparagales; family Iridaceae; genus Iris; species Iris macrosiphon. Next base: position 10,622,936 of record JAYESA010000004.1, read on the forward strand.
GGGCACCCATCAAAATGGCAGGAATCTCATTGATAAGAGGGCCTCACAGACCTACGTAAGTATTACTTTACTTTGTGTTAATTTTAATATAACTTAGGAAATATTCAAATAAATATCCATGTAGTTAGTAATAATTACCTTAGACATTAGCAATTATCGAGTATCCAAACTTTTCTAGTCTGAGTATCTTAGGCTGCGTGAGCGGGCGACTGCTAGTGCACCTACAGCGGGAGAGGCTGGTACTTCCTTGCAGCCCTCTCCAGCTCTGTCGGTGGACGAGCTATGGGTGACCGCCGCTGGTGGTCTCTAGAGGGCTATGTACTATGGTACGGGATCCTATGGCGCCCTTGTTGCGACGTAGTCCTCTAGGGCCTCCACTGCAAGTGCGTAATCCCCACAGCCCTTATAGGCGATGGCTCGAGTCCAGGAGACTGTTGACCATCAGATTGTGTCTTTTCGTGATAATTTGCTGCAAAGAATGGAGGAGCAGCCCATGTCCCAGTCGTAGGGGGACGATGCGACGCTCATCGCACGATTTGATACGCTCGCGCGCAGCATCAGGGAGCCCAGGGATATGGCAGTTGATCTTAGAGCATTGACAGAGCGCAGCATGACGGAGCTTCAGGCATCACAACTATCAATGGATGAGAGGCTGACGATGATGCAGGATTCAATGGTTCATAGCATATACGTTCTCCTGGTGCACCTTCATCGATACAGACACCACCGACGTCACTGCCTTCTCCATCGACATCGGTGTTGATTTTATGGGAGCAGTATAATTTATTCTTATCCCTGATTCGTGCCGGTGGTCATTCTCCTACAGATTCGTAGTATTCCTAGTTAGGGGTCGGCGAACATATTTTATTGCATTCTTAATCGATACATTTTTTAGGCTTTCAGACTTTATTTCTTGTACTCAGTTGTGTGGATATATATTGTATTCTTTACGACAAGTTTTTGTCCAGACTCAGTTTGTAATTCCAATATTTCACTTTCTTAAAATTTTATTATATTATTTATATTAAATATATGTTAATTTATAGGTGTTTAGTGTTCCACCGAAGGGGTCGGCGAACCCAGATAATTCAATGGAGGGTTGCTCCGGGTCTATTTATATAAATTGTGAATTCATAAACTGCAGGAAGATTGGTTTAGAAAATATTTTATATTCTATTTTTTTTATTTTTACACTAAAAATTTAGCGATGTCTATATACGTCGCTAAATTCGTTGCTAAATATGCCGCTGAATATGTCGCTAAATAAGTCGCTAAATACGTCGCATTAATGTCGCAAAATCGTTGACATAGCAATATTTTCCAGGTCAACAAAATGTCGCTAAATGTGTTGCAAAACGTCACTAAATAAAAAAATTAGTGACCTTTAGCGATATGTAACACGTCGCTAATTTAACTACGTTGCGTCGCTAAACGTCGCTAATATAAAAAATATTAGCGACACAAATACGTCGCTAGAAAATGTCGCTATAGTGACGTTTTACAATATTTTTTTCTGTCAGTGACTAGCTTAAAAGAGACTTCATTGAAACGTCGCTAATTACGTTGCTAAATTTTTTTAGCGACATTTTTTGCCATTTAGCGACGTTTCCAAACGTTGCTAATTTAACTTATTCTGGTAGTGAAGTGACCTCATGCTACTATGGGTGATACCACAAGAGGTAGTTAACTTAGGCTGTGAGCTATGTCACAGTAGCATAGCACCACACAAAAAGGCAATGCTTCATGCTAGAAAATGTTAAACTCTCTTAAAACATCTCACCTAAGTTTATGAACAGAGATATAGGCGGCATCTCTTGAGGGTAAACTTGTAGACACCCAAGATACATACACCAAAATTAGGTCAGCACATGGCCTTTAATGTGCGACCGGAGGCACAACTGATGTCATTGTGCGAGTGAAAAGAACAGCAACTGTGGTTCAGAATTAAAGGCATAGTCTATTCTTGTATCGTACTGTTGTTTGGCCATGCAAAAAGATTCAAGTCGTGGGCGACATCTATCCTAATGCATGATGGGCAGTTACTGTGAGGAACGCTCGACCATATATTGTGATATATGTGGGAGATTGTTGGTATTTTCTACTTTGCTTTGGGAGTTTTATTCTCATATTGGAAAACTACCAATGTGTATATCTCAATATATAGCTTTGCTTAGTATTGGTATATGCATATGGGGTGGTGGCCTATGTGGGTTGTATCACGCCCTAGTCCCAAAATACCGAGGGACTAGCCACGTGGCAATGGCCAGCAGCACAACTCCAATGGGCAAATCCAATTTAATTGACCCATTAGAGTGCACTTAAGCTGTAATAAATATCAATGCAGTCTATACATCTATCACAGAATAATTCTAATCTCATCCACAGAAAGAAGCATAACTAAATATGATAGAATGATCAAGATAATAGATAAAAAAATATAGTCTATCAACTAGTCCAAATAAATAGTGTCTCGGGGAACAACCCGATAATAAGTTAATACATAAATCGAAGAGTCAAGATATGAAATAACTGAAAGCAGAAATAACTGAGTATGTAATAGAATACTCAGGAGAAATCCTCTGACACAACCTCGTCCTCTGGTGCTAGTACTGCTCCAGCATTAGTTCCTGTCCCGTATATCTCGGGGTATTCCTCCTCTGCTGTACCTGGAAACATAATCCGGATCCAGGTCCTCAAGGGACATAGTAAGGTATAAGAATAACTCAAGCCAAATAAAATATAGTATATAAAAATATATCCACAGGGCAAGCTATGTAATCAGCTATGTAAAATACAATTTAAGAGCATCACTAGTACTCAGGCTAAAACCACTACAAGCTCTGTGTCGGGAAACTGGTAGCAGTAATATCACGAAGGACCAAATACATGTGCCAAAGCTCTGGTACAGAGAATAAGGCACTCTCCAGTAACATAAGTATATATATATATAATCAGCCTGTAGCCTGTGTGTCTCTCCTCACTCAATGTAACCTCATGTCTCATGTCCATAACACGCAAGATCATGACCTCTAGCTAGTACAACGAGTCATAATGATATCTATGTGCAAGTCTTATGTCACGAATCCTGTAGCCTATAAAAAATTACCATGAATAACTCAGAAAATATTCTATCATATGAATAGTGTCAAGTATTTTATGGTATGACGTACTTGATGAAGCAAGCACGTAAAAATATATAGGATCGTGGTATCAACTCTCTAAGTGACGTTATACGACTCCGCGTACGGCGTTGACACCCAAAAATTTCTCGGACGCTAAGCAACGTCTCATGGTCCTAGGTTGAACAGGTACAACACAGAAGTATATGGAAATAATATAAGCAAATAATAGCACAAGATCTTCTATAAGTAAATGTACACTTGCCTGTGTTCTGAGCTCCGTCCGTTGCTCCGATATAAGTGGAATCTCCAAGTACGCCTCCAGATGCTGAAACAAATATTATCATTGCTCTTAGAATACTTGAAATAGCTAGGATTGACTACCAATAAGTCCAATTTGGAAACATGGGCAGAATTGACAGTTTTCTGGTCAAAGTGGGGTCCACATGTGGCCCATTTCGTACCAAAAAAATGTACCAGAGACAAATTTCTTAAAATTTATCAAACTTAGTAAGTACGAGTCCATAACGATGTTACAAACCCAACAGAACGTGCAGAACTAGATTTTGATGAGCCGGTTACGAAATCGCTTGTCAAGTGAAACCGTGCGGCCTACGAAATGGTATTTTATCAACTTTCTCAGAATCAAACCAAACTTGGGTCACCGGACCAGTGTAACGCTACGAAATCGATGGCATAGGTCACTACCAGAAAAGTCAAATTAGCGACGTCTAAAAACGTCGCTAAATAACAAAATGTGTCGCTAATTTGGTTTAGCGACATAATTAGCGACGTTATAAAGTTGTCGAAAAAACCCAAGTCGCCAAAAAAAAATGTCGCTAAACGTCGCTATACCGACGTTTTTAGCGACTTTACTGTGTCACAATTTTTTGCGACGTTTAGCGACGCCAAGTCGCTAAATAGCGACGTTTATTAAAGTCGCTAAAGGTCGCTGATTAGCGACGTCTATAGCGACGTTATACCGACGTCATAAATGACCTGGCTATACTGCCATGTCAGCAATTGGCGACGTATAGCGACGTCTTTAGCGACGTCATTAGCGATATTTTATAGCATCGCTAATTAGCGACGTATTTAGCGACGTAACTTAATGTCGCTAAACGTCGCTAAACGTCGCTAAACACGTCGCAAATTTAAAAAAAATAAAAAAATAGTGTCCAGAAGCAAACACCTTACCACAAACACCACATTGGTGATTCCCTGCAGTTTTAGCCTTTCCACTGTGGACAACTGTCGGATTGACGACATCCAATGGGCTAGTAGTACTCTCGCCTCCTCTGCTGCAGCATCCCCCTTTGAGCCTCTTGTGGCTCGCACGATGCCCGCCTAGAGCCTGGTATGAGTGGAAGCTCTACTTGCAAGAGGCACACTCGTATCGGCTCTTCCCCAATCTAGCACCGTAACCATCTTCATCACACACAGCAACATGATTCAATCTAGTTAACTATATAATCCAATTAAATTAAGGACCACAAGAAGCATTGTTGAAGTATCAATCCAATTAAATGTGGATATGCAAGATAACTATATAATCCAATTAAATTAACTAAAAAATTAAAGACCACAAGAAGCATCATACATCATGCCTATTGTTGAAGTATCAATAATTCATAATATACAATCGCATCCTAAATAATAATAAAAATAACTATACTACTACGGATCTGCAGGAGGCTGACCACCGGCGCGCTTGAAGGATAAGAACTTGTCACGACCCGCACCTAGTTTAGGGGCACGAGTGCGTGGGTACGTCCAGCCTACGCCGCAATGTCGGCGATAGAACGCTGTCAAGGTCTTGATACTATCTAGCTAATGTCACGCAAGCATCCAATCTCCATAAGGAGGCACGGATGACACAAATAAGATGAACACATACTCAATCACAGGATTACAGCACGATAAGATTTCGAACAGAAATTAAAATTAAACACAACACAAGTCAACAAGTAATATTCTAACTCAACAATATCCAAGTCTCATCAAAATGCCGGAGATAAATCCGGTACCAAATAGTCTACTTGAAAAATTAACAATAAATAATAATTCCGGCTAGACCTTCCAGAATCACAACTAATCTACCAAGTCTGCAGCTACTCACCATATGGTCCATAAAGTGTCGGACAGCGGTCCTCTAAGGCATAGTCTGAAAAAATATTTTCAGTCAGGAAGGAGCAAAGCAACACTCTCAAATAACAGTTCCATTAATTGATAATGTCTATAATACAATAAAACATGTCATGCTAGCTACTGAGAAGACAGCAAAATAAATGCAATGGCAATTTTAAGAGAGACAGGCAATATAAAGAGACAGGCAATAGGCAATATGTTACAGTCAGTGCATGTATGAAAATGAAAAGAACAAGGAACAGTATCATAATACGGGTGATGTAGTATATGATTTAAATAGGGAACTGTAATCTATTCTAAGTGTTTGAAATAGTAGTTTAAAAATGTGATCGGCTTGGGAACATGTACGATAGCTACAGGGCCTGGCTAATCATGGGTGAAGAGCATGATTAACACTTATATTGTTCTATACTACAATAAGAGGTTATGATCACATTTCTTACTAACTACTTCCCCGCCCCCAACTAGTACTGTGGATCCAACCATGACACGTCACGATACACGAGCAAGTCCAGTTTATCATATACGATGTCTAATATACATGTCGTGTACAATGTCAATACGATAATCAATGTAACATCTTATGACTGCAGATCCAAGCTATACTAGTCCGTGTAGCACAGTGTCAAGGATTCAGTTGTAACATTTCAAGATTATTGAATTTATAGAAATTATCAAAAAATTGGAAATTATCAGAGAATGTACTTGCCTTGGGTCCTTAGCTGGTAATTATGGATGTCCTGTTCCAGAGTATCCCCTGGGTACCACAGTCCTATAACACATCACAAAGCAAAACTATATTTGCATCAGATGCTACACTAACACAGACAAAAACACTGGCCTCAGGGCCATGCCAGGCAGGGCACTAGTCAACTAGGATCATCTAGTAGGATATACATAAACCACATTACACTTATTAATACTTACAATATTTATTCATGCACCAATATAAATACATATAAAATATATATATATATATATGTGCCAAAATACTAATTATATTAAATTATAATATGTATACAAGTACATATATATAAACCAAATACCAAAACAAATATATATATATTACCAAATTAGCACTTATATCAAAATAAATATACATATATTTATTTATATATATATACCAAATTAACAATTACCAACATAAACTGAAATACAGATATACGTACATACCAATTTATATATTGAAATATATTAAGTATATAAAATATGTACATATACATATACCAATATTATATATTAATATTTATTATTTAATACGTACACGCAAAATATATATTGAATACATATATAGATATATAGGAAGAAATACACGAACATATATACATACACATATATACTAATACTAGTACATCACATTAGATACATATGCAATACATTAATTGAAATTATACCTAGTATACTTTTTATTAATACATATTATATGAAATAACCAATATATATACACATATATATTCCAATTAGATATATTGAAAATATACTAAGTATATATATATATATTTATATACATATACCAAATTAAATATTTATACTATATATATACGTATTTACATGTATATCAGTTATAATATATACATATACAATATATCAATTAAGTACATATATGCATTATTAAGCACACTATGATACACAATTTAAATACACACATATACTATGCATTTGAAGGAGGGAAGAGGGGAGGGAAGTTCTCACAGAGGTGGAGCTCGGGCTCGCCGGGGTGGTTCAGAGGTCTGGCTCGAGTGAGGCGACAGGCTCGACGTGGAGGAGCTTCGCCGGGGAGGCAGGCCGGAGTTGAGCAGCGGCCGGGGTCTGTGGACAGGAAGTCGGGGGAGTAAGTAGTGGTGGTGATGGTGGTGATGAAGTGGCCGGCCGGACTAGCACAGGTGGAGGGAGGAAGAATGCGGGTGGCGAGGAGAGGAGCAGCCGCAGCGCCGCCGGGTCGGGCTGAGCAGCAGGGAGAAGACGGAGGGGGATGTCCACCGGAGTCGGGGATGGGAGTAGCGGGGTGGTGGTGTTAGATGGTAGGAGGAGATGGAGAGAGGAGCAGCCGCCGTGGATGGGTGGTCGGGGAGCACAGCAACGGTCTTCGGCCGCCGGAGTACTGAGGGCCGCCGGAGGCTGCACCGAGGAGCAGTGGAGATCGGTGGGGCGCCGGCGCCGGAATTACAGGGAGTCGGGGCTAGGCCGGAGTGCAGCCGGAGGGTGGAGATGTACTGGTGGAGGGCGGTAGGTCGACCGCCGCACGAGCCGGACGGGGAGCTCGTGAGTTGGGGGGTCGCCGGGGAGCACAGGGGTAGTCGAGACTCGGCCGGGGCAATGGCCGGGAACAGTACAGGCAAGGAACAGTGTTCCCCCCCTATTTGAAATTTAAAACTTCAATAAAGAAGGAGAAGAAGGAAAGAAGAAGAAGAAAAAGAAAGGAGAAGAGAAGAAGAAAAGAATAGAAGAAGAGAAGAAGTTTACATACGTAGGAGAGAGGATGGAGGCTTGTGAGGTGGGGGAAAACCTAGGTTGTCTAGGGATTAGGGTTGATGTAGACATAACATTATATAGGGAGAGAGGGTGTTGGAATGAAGGGTTGGGATTTGCCTATTAAATGTGTGGTCCAGATTGGTCATGCAGGAAATTTCATGTGGAAGAAAAAATACAATTTGGTCCACAAATAAATAACCTTTCCATTTGGTCTTGGACAATGGGGTAATGACACCTACAATTGAATAATTGTAACTTAGCCCCTTAAATTCGGGAAATTACACAAACACATAAAATGACCAAAATTGGCAGGCGATTCGGGGTCCGGTGTTTTGTAGGGTCAGGGGGCGCTATAAGTTCGATATGGGCTCAAATGCAGGGCACTGGAATTAAATTGGAATTTTTAGAATTGGTTTAAATAGTATCCTCAATTTAAATAGAAATAAATGTAAGTTGTGTTCTAAAATTAATTAGGAGTACATGGGGCCAAAATCAGGTCAGGTCATCAATACCAATAATGAAGAAGACTCAGAACAAAATATTACCCTAATTTGGGCCGCACAAAAAATAGGTCAAGATTGTCCCCAATTTCAATTGGAACGCACAACGATACAAAAATAGGAATTTTAAATAACGTCCGCGACAATTTTTGTGCGGCCAGAATTAATGCACAGGGAGCTAAATTATGAGTTGCAAAAATAGCAGAATGGAAGGCGGGCATATCTAGGGCAAGATGGTGAAATTTGTTGGAAGACAAAAGTCAGGATACTGCTCCAAATATCGAAGCAAAGGCAATGCGCAAAAATATTAAATAAAATATGGTAATCAAATACAAACTCCAAGAATTAAATTCTAGATAAAATAATAAAATCCGGAATTCTATAATTCGGACAGGTGGTCATCTACTGGGCTTCTAGGTCTAGTCTGCTAACTAAAAATAAATAAACACTGCATATAATACTATATTTAATTACACATCACTCATAATTATTTAAAACCAAATATACTATCATGCAATTTATTAATTGTAACTACCATAATATTAAATATTATAAAAAGTCGAAAATATTCCTGTTTCCGAAATGTGGTAGTGACAAGTCTACCCACCTTAAAAGAATTTTGTCCTCGAAATTTAAAATCCTCAAAGTAGCGTTTAATCATACACTTTATTATTTCCCTCAAATTTTAAATTCATCATCCATGAATCAATTAATAATCCACAAGGTCTTTTCACAATTTGCCAAAAATTCTGATATTATTTCATTCCTGAAAAATCCTCGAAATGAAATCAAAGTCTATTTTTATCAAAAATTTCCTTGAAAGTTTTAGTTAATAATTCAATACTCGGAATTTAATATCCGCTCCTCAAATTTGATTTAATCAATGCACATATATAAATGTAAATCAAATCCCAAAAAGGTTGGATTCAAACATTAATCCATCAATGATTTATAACTCGATTTCCTCTTTTCTCAAAATACTTAATAATACGATACTTAAGGATTTTCTAATTGCAACATCCACATATAAAATTTTAAAATTCATAACTTGCAATCAAATAAGTATATTGATAATCTCCCAAATTTCCAAATTTTAATAACCAATTTAAGCATGTCATAATCTTCCTGAAATTAATAAATCATAAATTTTTTCATGTTAAATTCTTGACCCTTTATTTAAATCGATGTTTATCCTCGAATTTTTAATCATCTGTTAATCATCTTGTCTCTCCTGTCAAGTCATAACTCATTCATGAATCTTCGTCATGGTTAAACCCCAATAATCATGGTCTAAAAAATCTTTCCTACAATCATACAACATGTAACCTAAGGGAATATGTACGGTCATGGTGTCTTTGGTCATGGCATTTCAGTCTCTGTATCAGGGGTACTACTAACTACATTCTAACAAAAAATCATGCATACAAGCTACGGTACTAAGGTATCAGTCAATCAATCAAATAGATAGGAACAGAATGAAGGAAAGAACAGAAATTGCTAACACATTACCTGCAGTATCGGTCTCCTCGACCGTCATCGGAAATGCCCGCCCTGCTGGGGTGGTTCCCTTTGCGGGTGCTGAGCAATATACGGTTCCACAGGTAGCCTAACTGGATCTCTATAATCTGAAGTTGCGCGCTGGCCGGGAAGGTAAGGGGCTAGAAGACAATCCCTTACTCGATATCCCGCAGCGCCGCAGTGCAAACAGAGTCCTAGCCTCGTTCTAAAGCTCTCCCAAAGGTGACCTGGCTTCTTACAGAAATGACAGGTCTGCTGTGTCTCTCTCGGAGGCTATTGCTGATTCTGCTGAACACGGACTGGTGCCTGATACTGTTGTTGATACTGATACACCCATGGATGTTGCTGGATAGGAACTGGTGCTAGGTACTGCGGTGGATGCTGAAATGTCCATGGTTGTTGCTGAATATGAAATGGTACTTGGTACTGCTGTTGGTGCTGAATACGGGGATGCTTGGCCGGTCCTGTGCTACCATTCGTATCTCCAAAAGTATCGTGACTCCTCTTAGGCCTGAGATCCAGATCCTCTTCTGCAATCTGGGCATCCATCAAGATAGCCTCAAAGGTAGCGGTACGACGACCAGAAGTGCGCGACCTAATCTCTCTTGTCAGTCCCTTTCTAAATTTTCGGGCTCGATCTCCTGGGTCCCGAATCATAGATGATGCAAAATGGCTCAATCTACAGAATTCTGCAGCGTACTCGTCGACCGACATGTTTCCTTGAACCAAGTCATGAAACTGACTTTCCAAGGTTCCCAATGCCACGTCGGGAAAGAACTTCTCCTTGAAGAGGTCCTTGAAGGTCTCCCAAGTAAGTCCTTGCGCAGTAATTCTCGGCTCCGTGCGATACCACGTGAGTGCGATATCGAACATCTGACTGCCAGCGGCTTCTATCTGCAAGTTCTCCGGAATCTGGGTCAATCGCAAGCTTCTCTCTATATCCTCTAGCCAGTCGTCAGCGTAGAGTATTCCTTCGGTGCCTTTGAACTCTCGAGGCATCATCCTTTTGAAATCCACTATAGTGCCTGATCTCTGCTGTTGCTGGCCAGGAAACTGCTGATACTGTGCTACTCTTTCCAAAGCTTGGAGAGTCACTTGATGAGCATTCTCCATGTTTTCTTTCATCAGCTCGGTTTGTGCCTGATGCGCTTCTGCTTGCACCCTCTGGGCCTCAACTTGAACTCGCTGAGCATCTGCCGTCACTCTCTGGGCATCTACCATGCCTTGGATCAAAGTAAATATCTGCGTTCCGTCAATGGGCAAGCCTCCGGAAATCGGAGTCGGTAGAGGAGGAAGGTTGTCCGTCACAGCTGCGGCAATCCTCTGAACAGGTGGGGGAGGAGGATCCCCGGGAAGTGCAGATACACCTACGTGCTTCGGAGATGTAGGAGGAACTACGGCCGTCTGTCCATCAGATGGAGAGGTGGCAGACCCTTCTAAAGCTGATGTTCCCGCTCTCATAGACCTTGTCTGCGGCGACATCCTGAAGACAGATCCCAAAGAATCAATTTAGGCAAAAATGCGATATCATCAAGGAAGGACAGTACAGTTCTAAAGAAGCAACATTCAAGATAAATAGATTGGAAATAAACCCTAGTTTTGATTGCATAGGTCAAAGATACATCCATGGTCTGATACTTCTATCCCTCTAAGTACCATAGTTCTACCACAATCACACTCACTGCTAGCTTCCTTACCTACTGCAATCGCTGATACTAGTTATCCTTATCACTCAAGTGCATATCAAATACAACACACCATACTAAGTACTGCTCTCTCTCTAATACAATCCTAGATGAACACCTAAGCCAGTTGGCAGTGAGATCTCAATCATGCTCAAGCCAACAAATCCTTACACATGCACCTCATCTACTATATACTAATATGTATCTCTCACTATAAGATCTTATCCTCCAAATAAAGTCCTCGAAACTAACTCCTCGAATAAATTTTAAAGTAAAATTGCATATACTTTCCTCAAGGTCAAACTTTCAAATACTGAATAAAATTTTTATAAATTCCCAAATCCTTACAGCTTGTCTAGATTCATTGAATTGAATCTGAATCCTCAAGAATAAAATTTTAATAACAATATTTCAACTCCTCAATTTCAAAATCTTTGCAATTCATTGAAATCTTTAAAATAAAATTTTAATAACAATTTCAATCTTCTCAGAATTCAAAAATTTGAAATTCATTTTCAATCTTAAATTAAAATTTTAAATCCACACCTTTTGTAGTCCAATAGCTCTAATGTTAATCCTTTTCACTGTCCTCATCGACATGCGTCCTCAAATAATACCATAAATTAGTCTGTAAATTCACCTTGATATGAAATCAAACCCTACTATGAAGCCAAAATCCTAATTTAATACCTAATCAATAACAACAAGCAAATTCAACATTAATAAGTGAGAATGGACGGAACAAGGGAATGATTTTAAATTGGAAATTATAACAAGATTCTCAGGGGTCATCCCAGGAATCTCTCAAGGAATTGTGATTGAGTGTTCGCTCTCGTCCTAGTATGCTATGTCCTAGATCCTATCGCAGGCACGCAGTAGTATAACAAGGATGCCACACTACTACGACATCGCACAACTCGCGAAGTCTGACCTGCATGGGCCACCACTAAAAACGTGTCACGACCCGCACCCGGTTTAGGGGCACGAGTGCGTGGGTACGTCCAGCCTACGCCGCAGTGTCGGCGGTAGAACGCTGTCAAGGTCTTGATACTATCTAGCTAATGTCACGCAAGCATCCAATCTCCATAAGGAGGCACGGATGACACAAATAAGATGAACACATACTCAATCACAGAATTACAGCACGATAAGATTTCGAACAGAAATTAAAATTAAATACAACACAAGTCAACAAGTAATATTCTAACTCAACAATATCCAAGTCTCATCAAAATGCCGGAGACAAATCCGGTACCAAATAGTCTACTTGAAAAATTAACAATAAATAATAATTCCGGCTAGACCTTCCAGAATCACAACTAATCTACCAAGTCTGCAGCTACTCACCATATGGTCCATAAAGTGTCGGACAGCGGTCCTCTAAGGCATAGTCTGGAAAAATATTTCCAGTCAGGAAGGAGCAAAGCAACACTCTCAAATAACAGTTCCATTAATTGATAATGTCTATAATACAATAAAACATGTCATGCTAGCTACTGAGAAGACAGTGAAATAAATGCAATGGCAATTTTAAGAGAGACAGGCAATGTAAAGAGACAGGCAATAGGCAATATGATACAGTCAGTGCATGTATGAAAATGAAAAGAACAAGGAACAGTATCATAATACGGGTGATGTAGTATATGATTTAAATAGGGAACTGTAATCTATTCTAAGTGTTTGAAATAGTAGTTTAAAAATGTGATCGGCTTGGGAACATGTACGATAGCTACAGGGCCTGGCTAATCATGGGTGAAGAGCATGATTAACACTTACATTGTTCTATACTACAATAAGAGGTTATGATCACATTTCTTACTAACTACTTCCCCGCCCCCAACTAGTACTGTGGATCCAACCATGACACGTCACGATACACGAGCAAGTCCAGTTTATCATGTACGATGTCTAATATACATGTCGTGTACAATGTCAATACGATAATCAATGTAATATCTCATGACTGCAGATCCAAGCTATACTAGTCCGTGTAGCACAGTGTCAAGGATTCAGTTGTAATATTTCAAGATTATTGAATTTATAGAAATTATTAAGAAATTGGAAATTATCAGAGAATGTACTTGCCTTGGGTCCTTAGCTAGTAATTATGGATGTCCTATTCCAGAGTATCCCCTGGGTAACACAGTCCTATAACACATCACTAAGCAAAACTATATTTGCATCAGATGCTACACTAACACAGACAAAAATACTGGCCTCAGGGCCATGCCAGGCAGGGCACTAGTCAACTAGGGTCATCTAGTAGGATATACATAAACCACATTACACTTATTAATACTTACAATATTTATTCATGCACCAATATAAATACTTATACAATATATATATATGTGCCAAAATACTAATTATATTAAATTATACTATGTATACAAGTACATATATATAAACCAAATACCAAAACAAATATATATATATTACCAAATTAGCACTTATATCAAAATAAATATACATATATTTATTTATATATATATACCAAATTAACAATTACCAACATAAACTGAAATACAGATATACGTACATACCAATTTATATATTGAAATATATTAAATATATAAAATATGTACATATACATATACCAATATTACATATTAATATTTATTATTTAATACGTACACGCAAAATATATATTGAATACATATATAGATATATAGGAAGAAATACACGAACATATATACATACACATATATACTAATACTAGTACATCACATTAGATACATATGCAATACATTAATTGAAATTATACCTAGTATACTTTTTATTAATACATATTATATGAAATAACCAATATATATACACATATATATTCCAATTAGATATATTGAAAATATACTAAGTATATATATATATATATATATATATATATATATATATATATATATTTATATACATATACCAAATTAAATATTTATACTATATATATACGTATTTACATGTATATCAGTTATAATATATACATATACAATATATCAATTAAGTACATATATGCATTATTAAGCACACTATGATACACAATTTAAATACACACATATACTATGCATTTGAAGGAGGGAAGAGGGGAGGGAAGTTCTCACAGAGGTGGAGCTCGGGCTCGCCGGGGTGGTTCAGAGGTCTGGCTCGGGTGAGGCGACAGGCTCGACGTGGAGGAGCTTCGCCTGGAAGGCAGGCCAGAGTTGAGCAGCGGCCGGGGTCTGTGGACAGGAAGTCAGGGGAGTAAGTAGTGGTGGTGATGGTGGTGATGAAGTGGCCGGCCGGACTAGCACAGGTGGAGGGAGGAAGAATGCGGGTGGCGAGGGGAGGAGCAGCCGCAGCGCCGCCAGGTCGGGCTGAGCAGCAGGGAGAAGATGGAGGGGGATGTCCACCGGAGTCGGGGATGGGAGTAGCGGGATGGTGGTGTTAGATGGTAGGAGGAGATGGAGAGGGGAGCAGCCGCCGTGGATGGGTGGTCGGGGAGCACAGCAACGGTCTTCGGCCGCCGGAGTACTGAGGGCCGTCGGAGGCTGCACCGAGGAGCAGTGGGGATCGGTGGGGCGCCGGCGCCGAAATTACAGGGAGTCGGGGCTAGGCCGGAGTGCAGCCGGAGGGTGGAGATGTACTGGTGGAGGGCGGTAGGTCGACCGCCGCACGAGCCGGACGGGGAGCTCGTGAGTTGGGGGGTCGCCGGGGAGCACAGGGGTAGTCGGGACTCGGCCGGGGCAATGGCCGGGAACAGTACAGGCAAGGAACAGTGTTCCCCCCTATTTGAAATTTAAAACTTCAATAAAGAAGGAGAAGAAGGAAAGAAGAAGAAGAAAAAGGAAGGAGAAGAGAAGAAGAAAAGAATAGAAGAAGAGAAGAAGTTTACATACGTAGGAGAGAGGATGGAGGCTTGTGAGGTGGGGGAAAACCTAGGTTGTCTAGGGATTAGGGTTGATGTAGACATAACATTATATAGGGAGAGAGGGTGTTGGAATGAAGGGTTGGGATTTGCCTATTAAATGTGTGGTCCAGATTGGTCATGAAGGAAATTTCATGTGGGAGAAAAAATGCAATTTGGTCCACAAATAAATAACCTTTCCATTTGGTCTTGGACAATGGGGTAATGACACCTACAATTGAATAATTACAACTTAGCCCCTTAAATTCGGGAAATTGCACAAACACATAAAATGACCAAAATTGGCAGGCGATTCGGGGTCCGGTGTTTTGTAGGGTCAGGGGGCGCTATAAGTTCGATATGGGCTCAAATGCAGGGCACTGGAATTAAATTGGGATTTTTAGAATTGGTTTAAATAGTATCCTCAATTTAAATAGAAATAAATGCAAGTTGTGTTCTAAAATTAATTAGGAGTACATGGGGCCAAAATCAGGTCAGGTCATCAATACCAATAATGAAGAAGACTCAGAACAAAATATTACCCTAATTTGGGCCGCACAAAAAATAGGTCAAGATTGTCCCCAATTTCAATTGGAACGCACAACGATACAAAAATAGGAATTTTAAATAACGTCCGCGACAATTTTTGTGCGGCCAGAATTAATGCACAGGGAGCTAAATTATGAGTTGCAAAAATAGCAGAATGGAAGGCGGGCATGTCTAGGGCAAGATGGTGAAATTTGTTGGAAGACAAAAGTCAGGATACTGCTCCAAATATCGAAGCAAAGGCAATGCGCAAAAATATTAAATAAAATATGGTAATCAAATACAAACTCCAAGAATTAAATTCTAGATAAAATAATAAAATCCGGAATTCTATAATTCGGACAAGTGGTCATCTACTGGGCTTCTAGGTCTAGGCTGCTAACTAAAAATAAATAAACACTGCATATAATACTATATTTAATTACACATCACTCATAATTATTTAAAACCAAATATACTATCATGCAATTTATTAATTGTAACTACCATAATATTAAATATTATAAAAAGTCGAAAATACCCCTGTTTCCGAAATATGGTAGTGGCAGAACTCCTCATACTCGTCCCGTGGAATCGACACCGATGTCGATGGAGAAGGCAGTGACGTCGGTGGAGGCCATGCCCGCTCCAAGTCTGCGAGTCGCTGGTTGTAAGAATCCAGGATAGATAACAGCCTCGTACTGCTATCACCCATTGAATCCTGCATCCTCGTCAGCTTCTCGTCCATCGATAGCTGTGACGCCTGCAGCTCCATGATGTTGCGATCATTGGAGGCTCTAATATCATTTGTCAATTCCCGTAGCTCCGTCATGCTGCGGTCGAGCATATTCAATCATGCGATGAGCATCGGATCGTCCGCCTGCGGTTGGGACCGGGACTGGTCCTCCATACTTCGCAGCAAGTCATCACGGAGAGACGCAATCTGACGGTCAACGGCCTCCTAGACGGCCTCCTGGACTCTGGCAGACGACTGCGAGGGCTGCGACTGCGAGGGGTGTATGGAATACGCAGCTGTCGGGGAGGCCCTAGATGACTGCGTCGCAACCAAGGCGCCATAGGAGCTCGTACCGTAGTACGTACCCCTCTGGAGACCACCAGCTGCGGTCACCCACAGGTCGTCCGCCGACGGAGATGGACCGGGCTGCGACGAAGTACCAGCCTCTCCAGGTGTAGGTGCACTAGCAATCGCCCGCTCACGAAGCCTAAGATACTCGGCCTAGAAAAGGTTTGGAAACTCGATAATTGCCTAAGTTATATTAAAATAAACATAAAGTAAAGTAATACTTACATAGGTCTCTGAGGCCCTCTCATCAATGAGATTTCCGTCTTTGCGATGGGTGGCCAAGAAGACGGTCACCATGTTTGCATCCTCACCCCTCTGTACCTGTTAAAAATATATTATTTATTACTAAACTTAAATATTTTTTTCAAGTACCATTTTATGGTAATTATATTAAAATAATATATTTTAAAAGAAAAAATATACCAAACGACGAAAATATTTCGTCATCGGAATCGAGCCACCACACCACTTGGCAGTATTCTGTCTAGCCGCCTTGGCCTTCTTAGACCTTTCCTTGTAGCTCGGATCGTCGAATCTAGCCCTCATCGCAGTCCACTGCTCAGGTGTGATCCAACCTTGGATCAGTTTTCCAGCACGATCACGAGCCTTCTGGTCATCCAGAGCATCTCGGATAAGCTTGGCGGCAACGGTAGGAAAGAGCCGCTCGATCAACTCGGCCCGGTGCGGAGGATAAAAATACGTTTGCTACAATAAATAATTCATTAAGTTAGCATCACGAATATGCATAAATTAGAGGATTATTTAATATACTTTCACCTGGAAGTGCGTAAACCAGAATGCCTTCCTCTCCTCCGGAGCCTCAGAGTAGTTGATCCAAGGGCCACCGTAGTTGTTCCTCAAAAATTGGTCCACGCATCTCTGAACCGACGATGGACGATATCTATACAGAGATAATAATTTAGATTACTGAAAAAGTCAATATACGATGAATAAAGAGAAACACAAATATATACTAAACCATCAAATTGACTTACTTTGTACCGTTGGCTCAAATCTCTGTCCTCGTCTCCTCCGGTGGTGCGCATGGAGGATCTTGCTGATGCTGGGACAACGTCGGCACGACCTCCTCGACATGCTCATCTGTCCCCATGGTTCCGTCAGCAGGAGGAACGTTGGACGAGGGTGTACTATCACGCCAGGAACTACTCGTCCCAACAGTCGGGCATGTGTGTGATCGATATACTGGAGTACTGGGCGACGATGATCCGGAACCAACAGTAGGCAGTACCGGAGTGGCACTCTGTCTACCTCGGGACCTGCCGAATCCTCCGCGTCGTCCTGTCATATCTGATAACAACATATGATGAATATAAAGAAACACAAATATATACTACATTCTACAGTCGAAATGTGATACATATCTCAAAGCATTATACAGTCAAAATATAATACATATATTCGTTAATGGGTACATCTACTTCTATATGCAATATTTACAGTCAAAATATAGTTATATTCTACATGCAATATTTTTTATTTTCAATCATCTTCAGAAAATTCATCTTGTTCGCCTTCGTCGTCCTGCTCTTCCTCTTCCTCGTCTTCACTTTCATCTACTTCGTTGTCCTCTTCGAATAATTTTACATCTTCTACAGTATTACTCGTGTAATGAGTAACTTCCGTTGAGTCCACATCTATAATATTTGTTACAAGAGGTAGATCGTCCTCCTGATAAGCTATTTCGTCAATGTCAAAGGTATTTCTAGCTTTAGTCTTGCATACTGCCCACCAATCCGACCTCGCTGTCCCCCGTCTAGGATAAGTTGTGAAGTACACGAGCTGAGCCTGACTTGATAGGACAAATGGTTCGTAGCCTTGATATCTACGCTTGTAGTTTATGTCCACAAGGCCATGCTTGTCAATTTTTCAACCTTGATCTTGAATCGGATCGAACCATTCACACCTGAATAGCACGATATTAGCAGGTTCTGTGCCATAATTATATGTCAACTCCACAATCTCTCGTAAGATGCCAAAAAAATCATTGCCCGGATTGACGTCTTTGTAGTTTGAAGATTTGATACACAAACCACTATTTTTCGTAGAATCAAGATCCAGAAAGCTGTCTCTGATAGGAGCATTTGTTGACTTGAACCTGAACCCATTCACACAAAAACTTGGCCATATTTTTACGGCAGTAATTGGTCCCTTGGCTAGAGTCCTAATAGATTCAGTCTCGGGTGATATTAGACGATCGACCTAAATACCAAAGTAGCGATAGTAAATTATTTGTTTTGCAAGTGCAGAAATAAAAAGTAATTACCAAGCATCTTACATATACGCTCAACCAAGAAAGAAAATGGCATCTCATATCGTGTTCTACTTCTTCGTCTGTTATGTAGGGTCTAACCGACCTCAACTCATCATTATATGTGCTAAAAACAATGAAGCAACTGCTGATTAGTAGCATAATAGTATCTTATACTATTACATTGAGATGATGTAAACGTGGACGTATTAATTACTTACCCCTCTAGCTTCTCCACTTCATCCTCGTCGCAATTGAGTAATATATACAATTGAGCAGCCCTTAGCTCATCGTCATTCAAATATCTCTTCTTCATTTTTCCTGAAGGCTTTCCGGATGCATTGAATACTTTGAGTATTGCATCATTAGATTCTTGATATGCGTCGTCATTTCTGGGAGCTTTCATCCTATTAGTAGCAACATGCGGTTTGAAATACGTCGAGCAAAAGTTTGTAATCTCCTCGAGAACATAAGCTTCACAAATAGAGCCTTCAACCCGTGCCTTATTTTTCATCTTTCTCTTTAGGTGATTCAGATGGCGCTCGAAGGGGTACATCCACCGATAATCGACAGGACCACCAACACGTGCCTCATAGGAAAGATGAATTGGCAAATGCTCCATAGAGTCAAAGAATCCAGGAGGAAACACCTTCTGTAACGCCCGCAACCGCTCGGAGCATTACGCTGAGTCGGATCGAATGAATCAAATGCTGGTTACATTTAAAATGTCATATTTCGGGAAGAAGGATTAATCGAGTTGGTTTCAATGTGCAGATGGCTAGCGGGTTCGATGGAAATCAGGTGTTCGTTCAGAACAGTACTGAATAGCTGGATGAAAACGATAATGCCATCTTCCTTAATCCGATCGGTCGGATGATTTGGAGAGCACGGCCTGCTCGCACGGTCATACCAGTTGAGTAGATCGCGCTTGCATCGGACCACAGGTTCAAGGGATTGGCCGTATCGGCAGGACAGGATGCCTAATGGGATCAAACAATGTGAGTGGGCTCTTTCCCTTCTCCTCTACTCCTTCATGCCTAATAATATGGAAAACACGTAAAGGCTTGAACACTTGGGCTGAAACATCGAGAAGCACTACACTGAGGCGTGCTTAGAGTGTGCGTCGTTGGCTTGGTAGGATTGTGGCTTGAATGATTTACGCATTGGATAGTTGGATGCGATAGTCGGATTATACATTTGAGGCGATCGGTTGGATACTTGGGATTATGCTTGGACGGTTGGAATTATACGAGTTGGAATGATACATTGAGGCAAATAGAAATATCGAGAATATCGGGAATTCGGACGAGCGAGCGAGCGTGCATCCGTGCACGAGTATCACTGGGTCGCTTTGTCTTGCAAAGCGAGCAGTTGTGGTTCGAAACCGAACAACTGCATCGGCGAGGGTATTGTGCCACTGTTGGGGCATTGTGCCATGGGATTATTCGGAGTGTGGGGTGTTGCACCCAATGTGAAACACTGTGTTGGGAAGCGACAATGTGAAAGTATGCATAACTTGGGCACAACTTGAGAGATTGTGCATATGGGTATTTTGGTGCCTTGGGATATATATATTGAGGTCGAGATTTGGAATCCTTGGGAATATGTTGAAAGAATGGTTATGGATGCTTTGGTTGGATATTCGATTGAATGAGTCTAGGATCGCTTGGTGGGGCGAGAATGTTCGATCCTCTCGTCATACCTACTTTATGCATGTCACGGACAACCTGTGTACACAAGGTTTAACATTTCCTCGAAACGGCTTCCCGGGGCACTAGGACCGTATCGATCCGGAGGGAAATATTGATTCGTGCTAGTCTCATTGCTAGTCACGATGCATTGCGGGACCTCCATCGGGGCTCGCTACCCGGGCTGATAAGGAGCACCGTTAATGCTTGGATTTTGTCCTTTATGGCTTTGCCAGTGACTTCATATAGATAAGAGTTGGCTTGCTTTTCTTTTGTTGGTTTGGCTTTCGTGTAGGCACGGCCACCTTGCCTCGGCAAGAGTGTGCACTCGAGATTGGGATATAAACTGTTGGTTGAGGATGGATATTGAGGCGAGACTGTTGGTTCGATATGTTATCGTGTAAGCGATGGCATTGAGTTAGACAGGTCGGATATATATAACTGCTTGTCGTTTGGTTTGAGTTGAATGCTTACATGCTTAAACTGCTTTACAGCTTTCCTTAACATGTCATCCCTATGCCATGAAAAGAATCTAGGATTCAACTAGAAAGATCACCATATAACTGTTGCATTCACTATTTTACTTAGTGTCGGCTTAGACGAGTGGGTTGCCCCGCTCACCAGTACGGTTGTGTACTAACCCACATTTGTGGGCAATATTTCAGGTACACAGGCATAGTGGCGCTGCTTGGATATACGGGACAAGATGTATGAACTGTAAGTACCTTTGTAGGCTGGAGAAAAGAGCAAGGGCATTTCATCGTCTTCGTGGCATCGCCTTTGTGGCATTGTCTCGGGGCATTTTATTTGGACCCTATCGTGAGCTTCGCTGCGTATACTCTGATGTGTGCTTGGTACACAATACTTGACTTCCGCTGTAACTTGGTTGATTCAATGATAACATTTGGTGTTTGACAACATCGCCTTGTACGAGCGCAACTCCAGGCTCGTACGGCATCACGTCCCGATTAGAACGATTGTCCCGCGGGAGAGCTGCAACGTGGTGATTCACGTCCAGCGGGGACTGTCGAGCTTGCGGGAGATTGGGGCGTGACACCTTCTCGAGCTTACATAGTATTACCGCAATGTCCCTCTCTTGCTTTTCTAGACGATCGACGAGCAACTTAGTACAACAAAGATCTCTGAAGAATATGCTCAGCTCTGTCAATGGGTCCCAAACGACCTGCGGTAAGAATTTCCGAAATACAATCGAAATTAACCTCTCCATAAATACGTGACAATCGTGGCTCTTCATACCTACTAGTTTGTTCTCCTTGAGGTCGACGCATCTTTTCAAGTTCGACACGTACCCGTCTGGAAACTTTAGACCCTGAATCCACCTACAAAGTCTACCTTTATCCTCTTTATCCAGTGAGAAAACTGACTTAGGTTGCTTTAACTTTTCATTCCCCTCCACTATCAAATACAATGCAGGACGTCTACATATGTCTTCTAAGTCCAACCTGGCCTTCGGATTATCTTTCGTCTTCCCCTTTACATCCATTACAGTATTAATTATGTTATCAAACACATTCTTCTCGATATACATGACATCAAGGTTATGTCTGATCAGATTGGTGCTCCAATATGGCAGATCCCAGAATATACTCCTCTTCATCCAGTTATGGGTGCGACCAAATCCGTCACACTTATACCCCTTAGCAGGCTCTTCGATAGCACTTGGTAAATCTTTTACCTCTTCCCATATCGTGCATCCGGGCCACCTTGGCGGTGGATTGGCCTTCTCCACAACTCCCGCACGAAAAGCATTCCGATTCCTCCGGTACGGATGATCCTTCGGCAAAAATTATCGATGACAATCGAAGAAGCACGGTTTGTCTCCGTGTTTCGAACGGAAAGCCTGAGAACGGTCCATGCAATACGGACATGAGAGACGACCATGGGTGCTCCATCCCGATAATATTACATAGGCCAGAAAATCGTTGATGGTCCACATAAGTGCTGCCCTCATCTGAAAATTCTGCTTTCTAGAAACATCGTACGTGTTGGCACCGACTTCCCACAGCTGATTCAACTCATCTATCAAAGGCTGTAAATACACATCGATGTTCCTCTTCGGATTGTTCGGACCCGGAATAATAATGGTTAGGAACATATACGGAGTCTTCATGCACATCCAAGACGGTAGATTTTACGGAGTGACGATCACAGGCCAACACGAATACTGGAAGCCCGAAAGTCCGAATGGGGTAAAACCGTCAGAGCAGAGCCCCAATCTGACATTACGCACTTCCTCGGCAAAATATGGATACTCTCGATCAAAGTGCTTCCATGCTTCTCCATCGGATGGATGATCCAATACTCCTTCGATCTGTTTTCGCCTGTGCCAACTCATATTTTTTGCAGTCTCCTTAACCATAAACAACCGCTGCAACCGCGGCGTCAAAGGCAAGTAGTGCATCGAATCAGTAGGCTTCCTTGCACCGACAGACTTTCCTCTAACAGTGGCCTTGTAGCGATCAGCACCACAGAATCTGCACGCATCTTCATCCTTGTCGTCTTTGTAGTACAACATGCACCCGTTGCGACATGCATCAATTTTCTCGTCTTCCATCCAAAGCGATCTCACCATCCTCTTAGATCGGTAGAAGTCTTTAGGCAACTTTGCACCCTCGGGCAAGATCTCTATAATCAAATCGAGCAGTCGATTATAGAATTCTTGCGACATGTTAAAATCGGACTTGATGCTCAATAATCTTGTAACCACCTCCAACGGTGAATGATCCTCACAACCAGGATATAGTGGAGTCCTTGCATTCTCAAGCAACTCCATAAACTTTGTAGCATCGGCATTCGATGCCTCCTCAGCTGTATCATAATTGTCCGGATTAAAACTAGGTCCCGCCGCATCATAATTGTCAGGATTGAAACTAGGTCCCGCCGCATCATAAACCATGTTCACCAACCCGTTGTCGTAAGCATCGTGGTCTTGGACATCCATATACGGCTCCACATAGGGCTTCGACTCCAATGCTAGAGATAAAAGTTCTCCGTGCGCGGTCCACTGATAGTAATTCAGCGTAAAGCCCTTCGAGTATAAATGATATGTAACTTCCACTTCTGGATGATATTTCCTGTTGCGACATCTCACACACGGACACTTAATTTTGGTACCGTCCATGTACTGAGGGAATGCCTTGGCGAACTGCAGGAACTGCTGTACACCCTCAATGAATTCATCCCGCACACCGCACATGTCATCAGGATGACGGTTGTACATCCACGAACGATGATGCAGATAGTAATTCATATCCATTTCTAGATACTTCTGTAAAAATGACAGTATGTATCATATAAATCATTACATACAGTGGTTTATCACCTAACTTCATAACTTAACCGTACTATAAAAATCATATCTGATATAATACATACTTTCATTTATCAAAGTCTAAAATAAGCAATATTCAAAACAACTAAAAAGAGGCCAAGTCTCTTAGTTTTTTAATATTTTATACTATTGGTAAAAGCTTGGATTCTTTACTGTATACAATGCTTACTAGGACATATAGTTACTTAGCTAATTATTAACAAAATCAAGTATATCAGTAAGTAACTATTTAACTACACTAACTATGTACTAATTTAATACAAAACTGATACCCTTAACTTCTACCCAATAACTCATGCTAACCCATCTTAAACCAACTAACCAATACCTGGACACTAAGCTAACTAAAACTAGTATACATAGCTCACTAAATGCAACTGAAAACGGATACTGATACAGTGGGACTTGTTGATACTTACTGATACATGGTTGCTGAAATGACACAGTGCTGATGGTTTTCCTCTTCGGTTGCCTGCTCACTGTTGCAGACCTCCTTCTCACTGCCCACTACAAGACTCGAGCATGCCATCCCGCTTATTCTAGATACCATCTTAGTACACTCCTATCTAACATCTCTAAACATCACTAACCTACATATCTATATATACCCTATTAACACTTGACTTTATACCTTGCCTGCATCAACTCCTACAATTGCCTGTACTGATACCTCACACAGTCCCTGATACGTATCAGTGTATAAGTACTGATGACTGATACCAAACTGAAACTGAGATGCACTAAGGCATACCTCTGCAGTGCCTAGGGACTGCCCCCAAGCCTAACTGACAGGCACCATTTGGGTGCACTGCTGCAGTGCCCCATGCCAGAGCCCCAAGTTTGTAACCAAACTTCATTTGGTCTCCTCCATGTACCAATACTAACAACAGATAATATACTAACTGATGACTCCACATACTAACACTTCTAAAGTGTATCACTTGTAGGTAATAACCCTACTACAACTGTCACAATCCCTCACATCTCGAGCTCAGTGTCTTTGTCACTGTCTGTGTCCATGTGATATTAGTGTCTGTGTCCATGTCAAAAAACCTAATCCTAACCCTAAGGTCCTTATCAGTGTCTGTGTTAGTGTGTGTGTGTGTCGTGTCTGTGTCCGTGTCACCATCTGTGTGTGTCGTGTCTGTGTCAGTATCACATGTGGAGAGAGAGAGAGAGAGAGAGAGAGAGAGAGAGTTAGGCTTTACCTAGAGCTCGAGGAAGAGGAGGGGGATGCCGGAGTAGCCGCGGGGGAGGTCGACGGAGCAGGCGGTCGACGGAGCGGGGGGGGGGGGGAAATTTTTTTCGTTTCGAAATTTCGACAGTTGGGGAAAAATGGAAACCGAGCCCTAGTTAACCAAATTTTAGCGACGTTTAGCGACGTTAAAGAAGGACGTCGCTAAATTAAATTATAGCGACGTTATGGTCGTCGCTAAACACGTTGCTAAATATTTCTAATATAAACGTCGCTATTTGGGTCGCTAAACGTCGCTAACTTAGATATATTAGCGACGTTTAGCGACCAAAATTGAACTTATAGCGACTAATCTTATAAAAACTGAATATAAGTCGCTAAACGTCATTAAATATCGCCAATTAGCGACGTCTACCGACGTTTTACATGGAGTCGCTAAATTAGCGATATTTTTACTTGGAGTCGCTAAAATACGTCGCTAATCCCGCTTATTCTAGTAGTGGATTTCATTACGAAATGACAAGCACACACGAAATTATGACGAGTGTCACAACAGGCCGATACAGAGTTTTTTGACGGATACGCGCTGATTCTGCTGTGCACGCACATCCAAATTAACTTTTGTAAAATCTCACACGTCCGTGTTGGCGATACGCGTCTTTTGGTATAATTTACAAACGACAAAGTCACCTTGTTTAGTGGAACGCACCCCGTTTAGGAAAATTTTGGGTTTAGAAAATCAAATTTTTGGTCAATTTTAACCGCGAATAAATTATAGCATACAACAAATTAAAATAAACTAATTAAAGAGATTAAAACTAATTTTTGTTGTCTAAATTACTGTTTAAGTGGAATTTAAAAATATTAACTAGGTTGGAAGAAAAACAGCCATGAACATGGATGTTTGGGACAGTTTTTGAACTACCAAATTGGGTTATTTTTTCTGTTTTGCGTCGCAAATTGTGATCGACATAGGACACGATATACCGAACTAATTATACAGGATTTAAGAGGGTTATGTGGCCTTCTCATAGGATTCGATAAATCGATATTTGGAATACTATACAAAGAGATATGAGGGTTAGAAGTAGGGTCCCTTACTGTTCTGTTGCTGCTCAAAATTGGACGATTTGTGGCGCGGCGGTTTGCGGCGGCGTGCGGGGGCGCTCCGGTGATCGTCGGTGGCTGTGGTTGGTAGGGGTGAAAGATGAGATATTGGTGGTGAGGTTCGGCTAGGCTAGGGATTTTATAGGGTGGAGGGGGAGCGGTTACGGGAAGCGAAAAAGGGGTCGGGAAGGTTTCGAGAGAGGAAACGAATGGGTTTGCTACTGTTACAGTAGCTAAAGGGTTTGTGGGTCGGGTTAGCGGGTTGGTGGATTGCGAGTAGATTTAGGATCCGGGTCCTAGTTGGTTTAGTTCGGTTTCGTTCAATTTGCTTCGGTTTGGGTTGGTTTAATTATAAAAATGCTTATATGAGCATTTAAAAATAGTTTTGGAGCCCAATAAATTCCAGAAAAATTACACAATTCTCTATTATTAATTATACACCCAAAAATATAATTTTTGCTCTATTTTACTAATTAATTTAATACAAAAAATATAAATCCATGTACGAACATTTATTATAATTAACTAAAAATTATAAAAATTTCTACAATAATAATTAATAAAAATCAAAATTAAATTCTGAAAATTAGGGTGTTTACAGGTTGATTTGCCTAGAGGGATTAAGTGTGAACCCCATTATGACAATCTTTATTTTGTCACCACCTTTATAAAGTTTTTCTTAGGAGCTAAGCCCCGAAGGGGCTTAGCTACTCTGACTAGAACTTGGGCTCGGACTCAAGGGCGCAAAGTAGCACTTTGTTGGTGCACTTTGCACTTAGCATGTCAGCATCGTCGCATAGCGCTCGTGCGAACATTTTATGGGCGAGTTGCTTGCATGGCTGCTTGCTCGGGCGCATTCTTCTTGGCGCTATGCGGCCTGGAGCTATGCGTCAAGGTGCTATTCGGCCAGGGGCTATGGAGCCTGGAGTTATGCAGCCAAGCGCTATGTGGCTAGGAGCTATGCGTCCAGGGGCTATGCGGCCTGGAGCTATTTGGCCAGCGAGCTTGTATGAGCGAGTCACATGTGGAGGGCACATGATCAGCTGTTGACGGCAAATGCGACGCATGGTTATCTGTGCCATCTGATTTATGCGGCGTATGCAGCACAAGGGTGTCTGTGCTTAGTGGCTGCTGCTTTCGGCGCTCAGAGTGACCGGCGGTGGCGATGACGCATGTGGCTCCGACGATGCATGCGGCCTGGGATCAGATAGCGCATATGCAGCCTTGAGCTTTCTCAGGCCACATATGTGCTATTTTCCTCTATATGTAGAGGAGCTTCTCTTTTTTTAAGAGAGAGAAAAATCGAGAGCACCAAAGCAATATGCGGCCACAGTGAGCACCCTTCCACAAAGTATTTTTCGTGTGATCCGAAGGTGACGTCCAAGAGCGTTCCAGAAGTTCTCGTGTGAACTTGCTGGATCCTGGGAGCAGTTTGTCGTATAGGACGAATCATGCCTTGAGCTCCGGTGGTTTTGATCACCCCAACAACGAGTTTCATTCTTTGTATTTTTTTCTTGTTCCCGTTCCTTCTCGTTGTAGCGTCTGCGAACGTATAAAGAAGAATAATTTTCTGATTCTTGTTATATTTGTATTTTCTTTGGGTTGTCAGTTTGTAACATGTTCCTAGTTTAGTACTTCTGTAGGATTGTGTATCACTGTAGGAAAATTCTTGTGTAGATCTCAGTGCACCAACTTTTGTAGAAACAAACTCTTGTGTGAATCTCTATTTTGTGGACCTCCTCTACTTTGATTTGGCTTTAGGACTAACAGTTTCACATATATTATATTCCAATGTTCAATAAGTTGTGATCTTAATTTCTTGTAAAACAAAGTTATGTCTCCTACGGATGCGCCTCTCTTCAAATTTTGTAACGGAGAAGATGGAAAGAGTGTATCATTTATTAAATAATAGAAATCAAATGTATAATAAATGTATATTTCATTGAAAAAACTTGTGACTATTGCTGCAACAAGAAAGGAAAATTATTCAAAAGAATTGAGATTTAGTTATCTTGATAAAGAATGCAGTGTTGTACCCTCATAAACATAAACAAAATGAGTTAATTGTTGTAATCTAATTTACTCGATTAAAGATGAGAGAAATGGACAGAAAAATCTTCAATGACCGAATTACCCCTTCAAAGGTATACACACTGCAGCCCTATACTGATACTTGTATAAACTCACATGCGCGCACACACACACACAAAATAACATATGCACAAATGCTGCACAGTAC
Source organism: Iris macrosiphon (assembly GCA_036927795.1). NCBI lineage: Eukaryota > Viridiplantae > Streptophyta > Magnoliopsida > Asparagales > Iridaceae > Iris > Iris macrosiphon. The sequence goes on from JAYESA010000004.1 coordinate 10,651,711, forward strand.
AGGTCGATGGATATTGGTTTCACACACACACGAGACATACTCATTCACACACCCACACACTGATTCACTCAAAAAAAATGATAAAGTGACCAAGGGGGGGGGGGGGAGGGGGCTCCCCTCCCTGCACTCTTCGGGATCCATCCGTGCAAAATTTGGACCCTCCCTCCAATGGAGGCCAACACGTGACTGACAGACTGGCACGTATACGGATAACGTAGCAACATCTTTCACACAAACACAAACACAAATACAAACACAAACACACAATTTTGTCCATTGAAACTTTACACGTATTTTGCGCTCCATTGAACAGTCATTTACTGTAAGATGTACTTTGTCCGTGCCTATCTTTCTTAAGAGTAGATATGCACATTAGTTTTCTCTTCATTACTGGTGCTGTGGGAGGGATAGTAACACCATTGTACACAGAATTGAGCTACATTAATCCTTACTTGCGCAAAGCAAAGACAATGATAGTGCATATGGGTTCCTTGTTTATGCAAAACAAAGACAATCCTAGAGCATAAGGAGGCTACATATTGAAGTATATTTGATAATGGGAAACTAGTCAACATATTCAGCATTAGTCCTAGTAGTCTTTCAGTTTAGCAGGTTTTCCAAGGAAGATCTGCCATCAGTTATAGCATCGTTGAAATAGAGAACATATATGTTATTCCACTATTTATGTTTCATTTTCTGTTCATATTCTGTTACACGTGGGTTCCTCTTTTGTTTTATACTGACTGAAGTCCACATGTAGTAATAGTATTGGAACATAATATGAAATAGAAATAGTGGGACGAAGTCTAACATAAAGACATAATACAAATCCTAATTGCTAAAAATGATGGTTCCGTTGACTTAACAAATCTTAATTGCTACAAATGATGGTTCTGTTGTAATCTAAATCCCTTTGTGAGAAAGACCCTCTTCAAAGACGAACATCACTCTGTAAACTCCTCTGAAGACAAACATAGGTTCTCAACCCACTTTGTGAGAAAGACCCTCTACAGTAAATACTCTAAGAATTTGTGCAATAATGGAGGAGGGGCACGGAGGAGCCTCGTGGGGGCAAGGAGGAGTCGAGAGGGGACACGTCGGAGACGGGATCCGAGAGAGGGCACGATCGGAGGCCTAGAGGCGCTAGCGGACACGTCGGAGCCTATCAAGAGAGAGCGAGATAGATGATAGGAACGAAACACACAGATCGAGTGAAATTAATGTTTTCAAACAAACGTTTTCTTTGCTTGGACACAAAACTGGGCAACAAACTGACAACGTTACAATCGTCGCCAACAAAAATATAATAGCGTAGCTCGCATATATATATATATATATATATATATATATTTGTGTTGTTTTCATAGTTAACCGTGTAAATTTGTGAGGTCTATGTGACGACCCATCAACGCTTTTATAATTTATATCCAAAATAACTAAAATTGATCCTAGACGTCGCTACTCGGCGACGGTCGTTAACTTTCCGTTGCTGGTTATTAGTAGTGTGTGTTTATTTTGATTTTCTCTTGTTGAACGATCTTTGCAATCCGACAATAACAAAATATAGATAGACAGGAATATGTAAGCCCAGAATTCGATTATGGGATCCTTTCTTTCAGAGTGACAGCACTAGCAAATTCACAATGGGGGAAAAGAAGAGGAAAAACTGTTGACTTATCCTTAAAAAAAAAAAAAAAAAAAAAAAAAAAAAAAAAATTTGATTCCCCTTAAGTAAGAACTCGGATGTCGCCGCTCCTTTTCCTCCTATTGGCAGGAGAGCTGACCTTTCTCCCAACCACGTCCCTCTCTTGCATGGGCTCCACGACCACGTGAGAATCCCCCTCCCTCTCCCTCTCCCTCTCCTTTCACTCTACAAACATTTTCTCTTTTAATGTCCCATCCAATCCACCTCTCTCTCTCTCTCTCTCTCTCTTTTTCTTTTTCTCTCTCTCTCTCTCTCTCTCTTTCTTTTTCTCTCTCTCTCCTCATCGAGAGAAAGAGGGAGAGTGTGTGTGAGTGAAGAGGTAGAAGCAAAGAAAGCAATCAAAACCAACTTAACTGTCGTGAGGAGCCCTAGCTAGCTTACCTACAACATCAAGAGCGGAGGAAAGAAGAATAGTAAGACTGCTACTTCCTCCATCCATGGAGGAACCCCCTTCTTCTTCCTCGAACCCCACGGCCTCCGGTTCCGGAGAGCCACCTCCACCTCCCCCTCCACCCCCCTCCCCCGGCGGCGTCCCAACCCCAGCAGCCGAGCCGATACGAGTCGCAGAAGCGCCGCGACTGGAACACCTTCCTCCAGTACCTCCGCAACCACAAGCCCCCCCTAACCCTCGCCCGGTGCAGCGGGGCCCACGTCATAGAGTTCCTGAAGTACCTCGACCAGTTCGGCAAGACCAAGGTCCACTCCTCCGGCTGCCCCTTCTTCGGCAACCCGAACCCCCCCGCCCCCTGCCCCTGCCCCCTCCGCCAGGCCTGGGGCTCCCTCGACGCCCTCATCGGCCGCCTCCGCGCCGCCTACGAGGAGAGCGGGGGCTCCCAGCAGTCCAACCCCTTCGCGGAGCGCGCCGTCAGGATCTACCTGCACGAGGTCCGCGAGAGCCAGGCCAAGGCGCGGGGGATCCCCTACGAGAAGAAGAAGAGGAAGCGCCATCCGCCGCCCGGATCGGCATCGGCATCGTCATCTGCACAAGGAGGGAGCGGCGGCGCCGCTTCCGCTTCCGGTGCCTCCGGGAGCGGACAAGAGGCCGGACCTAGCTCCGCGTCCACTGGAGGAGGAGGAGGAGGAGGAGGTGGAGGTGGAGGTGATCCCCATTCTTGACTTTCTTTCTTGAAGATCATTAGTAAGTAGTAGTACTAGCATAGTAGGCTATATTGATATCAATTGGGCGCCATCTTTATGTCCTTGTTAATTTGCTACAAAATTTATTTTCTTGTGGCAAGAGAGGAGGGGTAGAGAGAATCTTGTGGAGATCATAATTTTAATAATAATAATAATAATACTCCTTATTGTTATAGTTGGTGTCATTATATATTGCTAGCATTATTGGATAATATTCCTTGAGGATGTGATGTTTTCTCAACAGGCCACCAAGGAGGAGAAATTATTTTGAAGTGAATGGTAAGTACATCATAATAATATATATTGGCTTTTGTTAGGAATGTGGAACTGTATGTCGAAATGTGAAGATAAGCGATGCTTATATTTCTTCACTTGCATTAGAAATGGACACATTAATTTGTACACTTCGATTTACTTTGTCTTAATTTCTTTAGCCTCTTTACTTCATTGTTGTCTTTGTCGCTCATCATATATTTTTGAAGAGTTGGACGAATGTTTAGGAATTATAACCTCAAATTCTTCATTCTCATGATAAGTATACAAATATATATCAAAAAGTAGTCATTATTGAAATTAAACAAATGCATATATATATATATATATATATATATATATATATATATATATATATATATATATCCATTAACCTCATGCTTACAATGATTTCTTTGTGTTTCTTCTTCCTTGATTACTTTGCACTAACTAGATTAATCAATAGTTTCATTATCGATTAAACATGTCACATATAGCATCTAAAGAATACCTATGACATCTTCTTCTTCTTCTTCTTCTTCTTCTTCTTCTTCTTCTTTCACTCATGAATGAAAACTTCACTTGAAAAGAATCCTAGCCCAGATTTTTCTTTTTCCCTTTTTTTTTTCTTCCAGTATCCAGAACACTAGCTTGTAACTTTTGTTTGATTTTTTTAGATCATTTAGAGAAAATAATATGTACATCTTCTTAAATCTCAAAACAAAAACTTCCCATAAAATTGTTTACAGCAACTCTAGTATCTGAATTTGTTTTAAATTTGGCATCAATTTTGAGGAAAAAGAAATCTCATATTAGCATTTTGCATATATTGTTCTTCCTGACTATTAATGTTGGTTTTTAGGGTTTTGTTGCAGATTTCAAGGCTTCTCTCTCTCTCTCTCACACACACACACACACGCCAGAGCTATATCAATCTCTGGTCCCCTAAGCTTCTGGATTGGTGGATTCCCCACACGGGGGCCTCCAACTCAGAATGCACCAGTAGACTTCACTCACTCACTCCTAGTTCCAATCAGTAGTACTCAGTCTCTCTATCTGCACTCATATCTCTCTCTCTCTCTCTCTCTCTCGTTATTACAATATGTCAGTAAGTAGTATTCAAGTGCTCTGTAAGTAACTATCTCACTGACTTTTCTGCCAATCAAAGAGGGGGTCAATTCTGATTTTACCTCACTTTCTTTCTATTTATTTGCCAACGACACCTAACCCTCATATATATATATATATATATATATATATATATATATATATATAACTCTCTCCAGATAAACTTTGCATTTTTTTTTTCTTTCCTTTGCAACTCTTTTGAAGGATTTATGTTTGAATAATGCTATTAATCTCTCCAAACTATTTCTGTTTATGTGACAGCTAATTTGTTATGTGACAGCCAACATGACAGTTAATATGACAGCTAATTTGACAAATTTTAAAAATTAACATTAACATTAAAATTATTAATATTAATATTAATATTAAAAAAATTGGTTGATTAATTATTTTTAAGTTCAAATTTGTTATGTCAGTTGCTATGTTAGTTGTTAAATAATGCAATCCAACTTGTCACGTCACTTGGGAGATAGTTTGGAGAAATAATCTAGAGAAATATTTTGTACAGCTACTTATGTGGGATAAATATATAGACAACATCCATACCTAATGGTGGAGTTTTTCGACCTAACAACAGTATATCAAATAAATATCTTTTCTTTAATGATATACTCTCTCTCTCTCTCTCTCTCTTACTTCGAGTTTTTTATTTCAAGCAAAACTTGCTACTGTTCAAATGTACCCATCTCCTCCTACTCTCCACTTTTTCTTTTTCATTTTTTGGTAACAGGTTACTGTTTCTTTCTTTTCTTCCTACTTGCTTCCCACCACACCACGGATCACTTTCGTTTACTTGCTACTGTTCATCCCAAGATTAACAGTGAAACTCTCTCTCTCTCTCTCTCATCCTTTGTCTTCACCTGGCTTTCAAAATCTCAGCCCTTCTCTTCTTGACCAACGATCTGTAGCAACTCTCTCCTTTTTCTTTCGAATTATCATAAAATAAGAAACAATCCCTAGCGCTCTTGAGCTTTACTTTTGAATTTAGTATTAGCTAGCTAGTAGTGGTATGAGAAAAGCTTTGAATTCTCCGGCAAAATTATTACGCAAACCATTATCCCTACATAGCTACGAATGACTGAATGATAAGAATATGTACGGGGTATATATAAATATTTGGCTTATATGCTTTTAAATATCATCAATTATTAAGCTTTTAAAAGTTTTTATTAACAAGTACGTTGTTGGCCTGAACTATTAAATAAAAACTCTTTATAACCACTAGTAAATGCGTAATTTTTTTTTATATTATTATAAAATAGTTTAAATATTTAAATATATTTTAATTATCATTTATTATAGATATATTTTTACCTTTTATAATTTTTTTTAAAAACTAGTCGTCTAAGTTGTACGTATATTCTCACGTAATTAAAAATTAAATAAATTCTAATTAATAGTTTAATTACATAATATTATATAACTATAATTAAACATCTCTTCTAGCTCATGTGGTTAAGATGAGAGACATTATTTTTAGTCAAGTCAGATTTTCCATGATGTTATTTATAAGAAAATTATTTTTTTCCAAATTTTTTTACGTAATATTAAATTTTTAAATAAATGATTGAGTATTTACAAACGGCTTAGATGGTTTATTTTTGAACTGTTTTGAAACCTCATTGTAAGAGTATATATATAGAGATAGACGGATGTACTAGTGGGCTGGGTAGGCTACGACCCACCAAATTTATTATTATTTATTATTCTATATATGTCATCTTATATCCAGTTTTGCATTCTACGTTTCAGTCCACATAAGCCCACAACTGTTCACATTCAATAGTTCAATTTTTTTAAATACCTAGCTCCCCCCCCCCCCCCCCCCCCCCCCTTCTCTCTCTCTCTCTCTCTCTCACACACACACACACACTATTCCTCATACACTATTCAATGCAAAATAATGTACATTACAAATTGTTTCTTCCAATAACCCGCTATCGAGCCCCCCTCCCCGCCTCATCCTTCCTTTCAGTATGAACACTCCTCCCTCACTCAACCTCTCTTTGTAACTCACATTCTCTATTCTTCTGGCCTCTACTTCATCTTCAACCGAGAGCTTCCATCATAACCGATTGAGACCGTGACATCATCGTCAAACTGCAACGACAAACGAAGGAGGAGCTACAACAACAACAACGCCAAGCCCTGTCGTCGGCACTTTCCTCGTCGTTCGAACTCCCGCATCCTCCGTGAGTTCTGTCACATCGTGGATCCTCTATTGATGGTGAAAGAGGATACTGAAAACTCTTAATATTCGAATATATGCCTAAAAGAGTCTACCTGATAAACTAAATATAATTTTTTTTTCAGGTTCTCATTGGTTTAGTATCTTCGACACGGTTCTACATTAGCTAGACACAATACCATATAGAAATGATGAGATATGAACATGTTGATACTGACACAACATTCATTTTGTTAAAAAAAATTGGGACGTTTTAAGTTCAGTACGAATAAACTAAAATTCTGACTCTGCCCTTTTTTATAACATAATACTTTTTGTTAAATTTTCTATTAAAATTTACGCCACCACCCTTAAATTTTGTCCTTCTATAATCAAAATCAAATAGTTTTACAAAAAAGGTCTCAAATAAGTTTTTGATAATGTACACACACAATGTCAACTAATGGTTCCCTCCATGCTATTATCCCTCCCTCTCCCGTACTGCCTCCACTCACTGCTCAGCACCACCACTCTCTTGTGCAGACATGAGGCCAAACCAGTTTGTTCAGAGGTGGGGGGCATTTACTGGACGTGTAGCTAGGGTTCAAATATTTTAGGGTTATAGCTTTAACTCCAATCTCTCTCACCACTAGTTTTCATTAAATTCAGACACCCAGAACATCCTCAACTCCATATTTTATAGCTATAAGATTTTTTTTTTTTTTTTGAGATATCCCAATTTGGTTTATAGCTTTATCTCAAATTTTTGGTTGAACCCAATTTCCCTATATGTATTGCATCTTGCGGTTAGCCACTTGTGCTGGAAACCCAGAAGCATAAAGTGATCAACTCATCTAGTTTTTAAAAATTGCTTGGATTATCAACAAAATTGGATAGAGAATGAATTTTAACATAATTTCACAAATTCTTCTCCAGTGAAGATTACATATGTACACTGAATAGGTATCGATATCCTTAATCACATGGTCTGAGCAAGGTGGGTATATGGTTGGGGTTTGAGGGGTTGAGGAGGATAAAATTTATGGTCGAACTCGAGTGACCCTTCTGTTATCGGAGAAAGACATAAAAGTCATGGCTGGGTTGCAAAAGATCGGTGGATCGAGCCACGGAACGTATTAATTTTTTCATTTATAAATAATGGTAAAAGTGGATAACAGTGGGTCCAAAAGACATGTAATGCAGCATGCATTCCGAACGTTACGTTGGACATCTCAAAAAAAAAATATAATAATTTTTTTGCTAAAATTGGTAGCATAACTACTAACTTTAACGACGATAGGTATTAAGTTTGTGAAGGGTATGATAGTCGAGAGTATCAACTTATTAATAAGAATATCTTAAGATAGTAAGTTTATATATATATATATATATATATATATATATATATATATGAACATTTTAGTAAATATTTTTATTGAAAATATGGAAACTAACATAACCCTCACTATTTAAAAAACACTAAGAGATACGTGATAGTCAAAAACTCGATTAAGTAATTTCACATGTGCACTTAACGCACATGTGATGCTGTAAAATAATACAAATGTTCACGAAATAAATTTTTGTCACACATAATTTGACAAGAATCACAAAAGCAAATATAAGTAAAAATAAAAAAATTACTCTAATATGAGACACAATTGGTTGTGGATTTATTTCAGAGATATTTGTGTCATTTTACAGCGTCATGTGTGACTTAAGTGAACACATGAGCTCACTTAATCGAGATTTAGACTGTTCTGAACCAAAAAAAAAGGAAATATCTCTTAATTTTTTAATATAATAAAAATAACTGGTAGTTTTTATATTTTTAATATATGTATTTGCTAAAATAGTCTTTCAATTTTTTTACATTAACAATAAATAGTAGGGAATGGTGCATTTTATTGGGCTATTATTTGGAGTACGATTGGCAAACCATTTCACACGCACCTGACAGTTTCCGTCCGTGTTTTCAGGTCATGAATTATCAGAAGCATGCAACGTTTTTTATGTGTGGTGTGGAGTGGAGTGAGTACGTATACTGTCTTCTCAATTTTTTTTTTTTTTTCACCTTTCAATTTCATTTGGTGAGAAGGGTTTTGCTTTTGTGTAGTTTGCCACTTTCCACAACCTGCAGTTAGCACTTGGCAGCATGAAATTCTCTTCGTAGAGGAATGAAATGTCATGCATATACAGTACTTACTATTAAGAGAAAAGACACATCAATTCAATCAAATTCTTTGGTTTTCTCATCTATCTCCACATATAGTTTATACTTGTTTTCTTTCTTGCAATTAATTAACCATGCTTCTAAACCCTATTATATATTTGTTATATATACATACTATACATACTGGGGTTTACATAACGAAATTTGGAATGGAAGGACAACAAAACCCTAACTAAAATATAAGTATGTTCGGATTTAACAATTTGTTACTTCATCGCATTTAAGTTGAGTATAATTCCTTTGACCCAAAATACAACTAATTCTAAAGTATAAATCCTTTGACGTAACATACAGGTTCTTATTTATTAATTTTTTGTGGGGGTGTGGTGTGTGTTTGAATCTTATTTTCAATAATGTCCTCTATAATAAAGGTATATCTCTACTAATATAGAGATTTTAAAACAACACAAATGTAATAGCATAATTAAGAAAAAAAAATCTAATTAATTCCTAGACCTTAATAATGGTGTACGAAATTCTAAAATTCTAGTACAAAGTCCTACAATATATCTATAAATCATAAGTAAAATACATTCAAGTCATATTGAAATTATTTTAATATAATTTAAATTCACTACTAGAATAAGACAAATTAACGACGTATGAAAACATCGCTAAATGTCATGAAAACGTCGCTAAAATAAATTAGTGATGTTTCAGTGAAGTCGTGTTTTAGCTACTCGCTGACAGAAAAAATATCGCAAAACGTCGCTATAGCGACGTAATCACGTCGCTAATATTTTTCTATTTAACGACGTTTAGCGTCGCAACGTCACTAAATTAGCGACATAGTGTGTAGCTAAATGACTCTAATATTTTTCTATTTAGCGACTTTTGGCAACACATTTAGCGACGTTTGGCTGACATGATAAATATTACCATGTCATCATATTAGCGACGTTTGTAGACATAATAACGACATTCTGATAGAATTAGCGACGCTGTCTGATGTCGCAATTCGTCGCTAAATGTTGCTAAAATGCAATAAATGAAAAAAATTGAAATAAATATATGCATGTAGTTTATCATATATGCACGTAGTATCACAATTCATAAAAATAGATAGACCCAGAGTACCCCCCTTTAAATTTTTTGGATTCGTCGACCCCTTCGGTGGGACACTCAACACTGGTACATTCAAACTCCGCAACAAATTGCACAAAAATATATATGAAATAAATGCTTGCGGGAACACTACCGTATGAAGACTCCTCTGCATGGATGCTTATGAAGACCCTGCCGCCTGAAGGTTCAAAAGAATACTGTCGCATGAGAATTCAAGGGTAAACTGTCGCATGAAGACCTGCCGCATGGTTATCTCTTGTCGCATGCTATCGACACACTGTTTGGGCCACATGGTCGTTAGGTGACTCTTCCGCCACATGAGCACACTGTCGCATGAGATGCTTGTGGAGCTGACGTATGTGCTGATGCTTTGACGTGCACCGGCCGCTTGTACACATATATCGTAGCATTTTGGTGCAACCACAGAGCAATTATGTCGCTGACATAACTTTGACTTTTAAGGACAACTTGTCCTATGAGCATTAAATGCTCTCTTTTGTTTAGTAGCAGCTAAGGCGTTAACCGCATACTTTTTAGGGCTTCATTTTTGCCTCATGACCTCTTCTCGAATCGAATGCCTATCATCCTTTGCTGCATGAACCAACATTTTTCATGCTTCTACAAGACCCCTTCAAGGTTTTCAAAACTTGAACAAGTTTTGAAATACTTCGAAAGAAGATGAAGCAAAAAGTTATGTTTGGCCTCATGTAGAGCAAGCCACATATTGATTTTCCAGCATGCAAATTTTGCCGCATGGACGAGACTGCCATGTTGTGAAATCCTCATTGATGAGGTCAATCTCAATTTCTGAAGGGCAGAATCACGCATGTTACAGGAATTGAGGCATCCCTGTAATCGCTACATGTTACGATTCTCAACGTATAGGTTCATCCCCATAAATGCCAGGTTCATCGCTCAGTCATAGAGTTGAATTCCTTAGAAACCTGAACGTCGGGTGGTTAACTCCGCCTATCTTGAGATCCATCCTTATCCTATTAATAGGGGGTCAAAAAGAGTGAGAGATCCTTTGTTGTGCTTAATCTTCCCATGCCTCTACTCCTTCCCATGCTGAGATCCGACAGAGGCCATCTTGTTGAGCACTTCGTAGATCCTCTACCGTTGATGATCCACTACCTCATGATGCTCGACTCGACCGGGGGTAGGGGGAGTGTCCTAGTCCTTTTCTTTCAGCACTGGTGTCACACCCCAGTACCGATATACGGAGACAAACATGGCCAGCTACCCCGTACAAGGTATATAACATGGTACGACGATCATTGTTGTCACAAGACGAGGGAGAGCATACTACAATTAAGTATCATATGGTCTCACAGAGTATCTATGTCTCAATCAATCAACCATGAACAGTAAGAATAATCAAATAAGATAAAGCAGTAAGGCATCCCTCACGCTCTATCAGAATGATCATGAAACTAGTTATACAAAATGATGAACTAGTACATTGTCAAGAGTACAAAAATGTAAGTCAGCCGCGGTCTGAATAATATAAAATCATGTAAAATAACTAATGTCCAGATATCCGGCTAAAAAGTGTTGTCGGCTAAACGCCAAAAATGACAAAATGATACTCATAGTGGTGGAGAAGAAACCCACTCAAGTCGTTCAGTGGCCATCCTCCTGGTGTGCGTCATCAGTGAGATACATGATAAGATCCTCGGGCTCTGTTACTGAACCTGGCAAGACAAAACCAGCGGGATCAGGCCCCAAAATCAAGTACCACAAAGGAATATAAGTGAACAAAGTAAAACCAATAAAGTACATAAAATAAGATCCATGCCATAACCGTAAGCGTATAACCTTTCATCGAAGAAGTATGACACCTCTACAATCAAACAAGGACAAGAAGTTCCGCACTATGCTGAGATAGGATACATGTCACTAATTATGTGCATGCCACAGTATCAACATCATAGTTTCTGTCCATAGCTTATCATAGCACAATAGTCCAATCCTACAACCAAACAAGGAAAATGATTGGACTACTATAACATGATAGTCCACATCTTTATACTTAGCAGATGGCAACAAACATAATAAAATACAAGAGCACAACATGCCAGAATACTAGCTAAGACACACACACACACACACACACACACACACACACACACACACACATATATATATATATATATATAACGTAGCTTCGGTTCATGTCCCATTGTACCACAATAGCACAACCCTACAACAAAAAAAGGACAAGGGTTGAACCACCGTACCATAATAGTCCATGTCCCTAGACTACTGCAGAAGCACATAGTTATTGAATCAGCCAATCAATTCTACAGCTCTCTATGTGGTACATAGTTTTTCCACTAATGTAATATAATAGGAATCCTCTGATTGTGCAATGTGTGAGCTAAGCTAGCCGAACCATTATTGACACATAACGCGTAGGAATATGCACCGGTCCCCCGTAGGGCCACCATGCTAAATAGTTCAGTAACAGTTCTAGCTCACCTATAGGGAGATGTTGGCTCGGTCTTAAAATAAAAGTCAGATATTGTACCCCACTAGTGTGGATGATATATAATATCCGTGAGGGACAGCCGGTACACCAGAACATTTATTCGTGGGTGGCTTGTCATGCACGATCTCGGGATTCAGTCCCTCCCAATGTTCTACAAGTTTTAGTTACCTAGTTAACCCTATGGTTAGCTGGAATCACATGGCGTGGTCATATGTTCATTCCTCCTATATTTCGTACTTTGGTACATGCATGTACGCTAGGTTTAAATCTACATTGTTCAATCTAGATTTACCCAAGCGTAACACAACATTTATCAATCATCCTAACCACGTTAAGGTTACTGACCAACTACAATGTCCGTGATGGAAAACTCGAGATCATATAATATCACATGTCGCATAGGATCAATTGTAGCACCTCGGTACGTTAACAGGTCATGTAATACTCTTAGCACGTAGTAGGTGTATCAACACAGAAACAAGTAGTCAAGTCAGGTTACCGGGTGAATCAATCAGTCACATGATGTCACGCTCCAGTCCCAAAATACGTAGGGCCAGAAATACGTAAGCATGCCAGCCGTATGTATATGGCAACTCCAATATATGGATACCATAATACACACTACGCTGTAATATGAATATTAACTCACATGTGGTATATATATTGTCACAAGTCACAGGGCATAACTAGATCTCATCCACAGAATTAAATAACCAATCTACTGTATAACTGAATCAAGTATAAAATGCTTGATAAGAACAAGTAGTTGGGTGGAGACAAATCCACTACCAACAAGAATATAAGAGAAACCACATAAGAACATCTAATGAACAATGAGACTCGAAGAGAATACCTCCTCGAAAGAGATAAGTAGCAAGTCCTGATCCGTGCTCCTGCGAATAGTCAAGATCGTCTACACCTGGAAAGGGACCAGGTCCTCAGAGGGACGTAACAAGATACATAGAAGCATGCCAATTGAATACAGTAAATATGCATAATAGAAAAAATATATATAAGTACGCTGTACTAGACAATCTATATGAAATGCATAATGAGGACAACTTTTTGACGTATGGGCAGGGGTAGACTACTCTATCTAATCTCACAACTCAGACACACGTCAGTAATATCAGAAGCCGTCATACCTCGAGGGTAGCGACCATTGCGACACCAGAAATTGACATACCTCGAGGGTAGCGACCAGCGCGACACAACTACCGTAGTGCGTTCTAGTTACTATGGTTTACCAGAGTGGTTATAGCCCATACGCCTACTGATTGTCCTCCCCTTCCATGATACTATGTGTCAAGTGTGTGTCAACATATATATAGTATATAATTATGACTGAAAGAAAATACACATGCAATAAATATATAAAAATATAATAAGCATGCAAAGTACTGTAAGCAATTTGGCAAGGTATTTTGCCTGGCAAGAAAGCTGCAAAGTATAAGCGTCCAGACGTCACGCACAATAGATCAGAAACTATGGCATCAGAATGAACATCTTCGGATGCTGAAATAAATATCACCAACGTTCCCAGAATAAGCGAGATTGCTAAAAAATACTACCCTTTCGTCCAATTTGGACCCAGGGGCAAAATAGTAATTTTGGGTCAAAGCGGGCTCCAAATATGGGCCACTTTGCACCAAAAAGCGTGCCAGAGGTAAAGGTCTATAAATGAGACAAATTATAGGTCAAACAAATTCTAAACATCAATACGAACTCAACTGTATGTCCAATTTTGGATTCCGCTGAGCCGAACACAAATTTGCCCTTAAAGTCAACCGTAGGGCTCGCAAATAGGCGCTTAGCCAACTGTCTCAGAATCGCGTGAAACTTGGGTCACAGGACCAATGTGATACCACGAATCCAATGGAGCAAGTTTTGTCGTATTCCGACGAGCGTACACTAAATGGTGGGGTATTTTGCAAAAGTTGTGATATGGGAACTTTTTACGGATACGGGTTGATTCTGACGCGCACACACGTCCAAATCAGTTTTTGTGAAAGACCGTACGTCAGGTTATACCATACGCGCCTTTCGGTACAATTAGTACACGATGAGATGGTCCCGTTTGGCGGGGCGCACTCCTTATCACAATATTCTAATATTTTAAAAACAAGTTTTTGGTCAATTTGGAGGTTGAATAATTTAACACATAGAACAAACTAACAAAAACTAAAAAAATAAAAAAATTCTCGGTTATATGGAGAAGAAAACCCTTTAATTAGTTTTTGAAAATATTAAACAGGTTGGTGGCAAATTGGGTGTGAACATGGGGTTTTGGATTCAAAATTTTGAACTGTTTTGGTTCGTTTTCGGTCATTTTTTGGTCAATTTTTTGACCGATCCGGGACACCAAAACTCATGCTGCTTGAATGAAAATCCTAGAGGGTTAGGTTGTGAACGTACACGAGCAAACCGTACCCAAAAAAGGATCACAGATGAAGAAGATACAATACCTAGAAGATGATTGCTTGGAGCGGTATTTTTGCACGTGCGCGGCGGCCGGCGGTCCGGGCTGCGGCGCGCCGGTCGGCCGGTGGTCTACGCGGGGGCGGCGTCGGGGTGACTAGGGTTAGGGTTTATGTAATAGGAGTATATATAGGGAGAGGTAAAGAGATAGATGGGGAGTTAAGACTTAGCCGCGGGGGGTGAAATTGGGTTCTCTAAGAGGGGGTTCCGCTGGGAGGGTAGAAAATATGATTAGTATATATAGGTTTGTTAGTGGTTAAGGCTTAGTAATTAATTTAGGGTTTAGGGTTTTAGGATTAATATCTTTTTGTTTTGTTTTGTTTTGTTTTCATTTCTTTTCTTTTCTTTTCTTTTCATTTCATTTCTTTTCTTTTTATTTCCTTTATTATTATTATCACTTACATCATTATTATTATTATTATTATTATTATTATTATTATTATTATTATTATTATTATTATTATTATTATTATTATTATTATTATTACTATTATTAATAATAACTATATATATATTAACATATATATATATTTACATATATAAATGATGTTAAAAATCCCAAAACTAATATATGCACACAAAATAAATTCTAGAAAATTATTTTGTATATTTTTAAAAAATACTACACTCAAATATTTTATGAAAATATTTTGTATTTAATAATTAGAAATTTATTTAGTTATAATAAACAAGTAATTATATTATCTAATTAACTAAGTAAATAATTAAATAGTTATCCACAAAACAGGTAATAGAAAATATTATGCAATTCTAAAAAAAGGGAATGTACCTAATTTGGTACGAAAAATTATGGGATGCTAATTGTAGGAAGTTGGAGTTGAAAAATAACCACAATTAAATTATATATATATATAACATCTAAATATTTAATAATTAATCTATGGTCGTTACACTAATGTCATACTAATGCCAAGGGATCGAATTTCTGTGCCACGAAAAGATCCTTCAATTAGTGTCTCCTGTGTAGGCTACTTCCTATGAAGGGAGATACAAATTTTGGGGCCATCCTATATTATTAATGTCCAAACCACGGTGGAGTGTCCTAATAAAATTATTGGGTTTTAATTGTTTTGAAAAATAATCTAAAACAAATACAAGAAATATAAAATACATACAAAATACCTATTTTTGGGTGATGGGGTTTACAATCTACCCAACTTAAAAAAATTTTATCCTCGAAATTAAAAATAAGAAATAATTTGTTAAATCTTTCACATTCGTATCTAAGGCAAGTCTTCAGTAATCTTCTTAAAAATTTAAATAACAAAATCTATTCAATCCAACGCAATTTCTTCAAATTTTAAATTAACCATTGTCAAATCAAAATTTAACCCATTGTAATCCCTTCTCAATTTTTAAATAATCAACATCCAAATCTAATTCATATCTATATGACATTCCACATCAAGATTTATATCACAATTTCTAACTATCATAATCTCCTCTAAAAAATAATTCTAATCAAATATTATTCCTATTTTTAACTTATGAATTCCGTACTCTTCAAATTTTAAATTCAATTTACATCCTCAATATTTCAAATAGGTGATCCCACAATCAAAATTTAACTTTTAATTCAAATCATCAAATTATAAAATTTTAAATCTAATTCACCAATTATTCAAGTCTAAGATTCTATATTTATCCTCAAACTTTAAATTGATGATTCATCCTTCAATATTCAAAATTTGAATCATATGCTCAAAGTATAAATATTTGGTCCTCAATATCAAGATATCAAATTTTATTAAATCCTCATCATCTTAATCATTCTTCAAAAAAATTCTCAAAATTTAAAATGACTTAAATATCTCAATCTAATCTTACTTGATCACAATCTAAAAAAAATTTATCTCAAGTTAACAATGCAACTTCTACCCAACTTAGAATTTACCCATCTATCACATAAGGCTATACATTTAAAAAAATATTCCTCAAATTATTTAATTATTTTATTCAATCCTCAAAAGTTTTAACACCAAATATATCCCCTATGATATGCCCTTAATTATGAAATTAGTCACCAAGTAATGCGATTGGCTTATGGGGTATATCTAGTACTCTACGTGTATCAAACTTATACCAAGCACGAGCGTTCGTCTTTCCGAAATAGGGGAAAACGGAGAACAATAATAAAAAATTCAAAAAAGAGGTGATAGAATACAAGTACGGGGTTCAAAGCGATTTTAAGAATTCAAAAGAGAGTTGTCAAGGCAGTTGTGGATTGGAATCTTATTTTTTTGGTAAATTCCTATTCACATGTTCATATCAGAATAGTTATGTACCTGATATGATATGCTCTGACTTGTTTAGGGGGCAAGTATATTCGTTTAACAAGTTGAGTCAGCTATATATCTTAATCCACGTAAGGTAGTCATGCGAAGAGCGAACCAAACGCACTAAGGTTGATCCGACCATAATACACTGATTCTAAATAGACAATTATATTAGTGTGTGCACCCAATAATACATATGTCATGAACAAGCTCGATAAAAGAATAAGCTTACAAAACTAGGCTATAATAGCAGCATAAGTCGAGGTAGTTCAAAAAATATAAGTACGCTAAATTATGATAAAGGAAGGTACAAAATAATTTAAGTTCACCAAGAAGACCAGTGTTGTGCCTCTACAATTGTCATACTAACTTCTTGTCTAAGTCTAAAGTCAACCAAATGGGGGTATGGGCCTCTAAGTACTACAGTCTGGATAAACACTATCTTCTTATGCAAGTCTATAGTTGGTGTCATTCCATTATACTTCATTAATCGATTAGAAGGACTATGTGATACTAGGTTATGAGGCATACTACCAAACTTACAAGAATTTAACTAATAGTGTTATTGAACATTAGAGTGGATATACCTAGTACAAGTCATATTTTTAACCCCTATCAAGCACGAAAGAAAAGATAAGATTGACGTTGTGAAAGGATCAAGCAAGATGCAATACAAGCAATAAAATAAGAATGCGAAATGAAATCAAGGGAGGTAATTAAATAAGTGGATGAGATCCTATACTCTAATCCTATGCACAGGCTTGCTCGGTACAGTAACGTAACCGAGACAATATGCCCTCGACCTGCATGGGCCACCACAAAAATATGTCACGCCCTAGTCCCAAAATACATAGGACCAGGATTACTTAAGCATGCCAGCCGTATGTATATAGCAACTCCAATATATGGATACCATAATACACATATACGCTATAATATGAATATTAACTCACATGAGGTATATATATTGTCACAAGTCACAGGGCATAACTAGATATCATCCACAGAATCAAATAACCAATCTACTATATAACTGAATCAAGTATAAAATGCTTGATAAGAACAAGTAGTTGGGTGGAGGCAAATCCACTATCAACTAGAATATAAGAGAAACCACATAAGAACATCTAATGAACAATGAGACTTGAAGAGAAGACCTCCTCGAAAGAGATAAGTAGCAAGTCCTGATCCGTGCTCCTGCAATAGTCAAGATCGTCTACACCTGGAAAGGGACCAGGTCCTTAGAGGGACGTAACAAGATACATAGAAGAATGCCAATTGAATACAGTAAACATGCATAATAGACAGAAAATATATAAGTACGATGTACTAGAAAATCCATATAAAATGCATATTGAAGACAACTTTTTGACGTATGGGCAGGGGTAGGCTACTCTATCTAATCTCACAACTCACACACACGTTAGGAACATCAGAAGCCGTCATACCTCGAGGGTAGCGACCATCGCGATACCAGAAATTGACATACCTCGAGGGTAGCGAACATCGCGATACAAACTATCGTAGTGCGTGCTAGTTACTACGGTTTACCAGAGTGTTTATAGCCCATACGCCTACTGATTGTCCTCTCCTCCCATGATACTATGTGTTAAGTGTGTGTCAACATATATATAGTATATAATTATGACTGAAAGAAAATACACATGCAATGAATATATAAAAATATAATAAGCATGCAAATTACTGTAAGAAATTTGGCAAGATATCTTGCCTGGCAAGAAAGCTGCAAAGTGTAAGTCCGTACGTCAGGATATACCATACGCGCCTTTCGGTGCAATTAGTACGTGACGATATGGTCCCGTTTGGCGGGGCGCACTCCGTATCATAATTTTTTAATATTTAAAAATAAGTTTTTGGTCAATTTGGAGGTTGAATAATTTAACACATAGAACAAATTAACAAAAACTAAAAGAACAAAAAAATTCTTGGTTATATGGAGAAGAAACCCCTTTAATTAGTTTTCGAAAATATTAAACAGGTTGATGGCAAATTGGGTGTGAACATAGGGTCTTGGATTCGAAATTCTAAACTGTTTTGGTCAGTTTTTTGGTCATTTTTTGGTCAATTTTTTGACTGATCCGGGACACGAAAACTCATGCCGCTTGAGTGAAAATCCTAGAGGGTTAGGTTGTGAACTTACACGAACAAATCGCACGCAAAAAGGGTCACATATGAAGAAGATACAATACCTAGAAGATGGTTGCTCGGAGCTGTATTTCTGCACGTACGCGGTACGCGGCGACCGGCGGCGTGCGGTCCGGGCTGCGGTGACGCGCGGCTGCGGCACGCCGGTCGGCCGGTGGTCGACGCTGGGGCTGCACCGGGCGTCGGGGTGGCTAGGGTTACGGTTTATGTAATAGGAGTATACATATGTATAGGGAGAGAGAGAGAGATAGGGAGAGAAGACTTAGCCGCGGGGGGTGAAATCGGGTTCTCTGTGAGGGGTTTCGCTGGGAGGGTAGCAAATAGGATTACTATATATAGGTTTGTTAGTGGTTAAGGCTTAGTAATTAGTTTAGGGTTTAGTTTGATTCGATTCTGAGAACGTTGACAAAATTGCTTATCGTGGGTCCCGCGACTCCACTTGACGGGCGATTTTGTGATCGGCTCATCGGAATCCAATTCTGAAAGTTTCGCTTGGGTTCGTATCATCGTTCTGGAATTGTTGACACTAAGTTTGACGAATTTGGAGTCCTTTGACCCTAACACATTTTTTGGTGCAAAGCGGCCCACATGTGGACCCCGCTTTGACCAGGAACTGTCATTTTTGCCCCTGTGTCCAAATTGGACTCAAGAACAGGCGTTTCTAGCTATTTGATATTTTCTGAATCTGATGATAATATTTATTTCAGCAGCCGGAGTAGTACCTGCAGATCACACTGAGACCCGAGCTACAGTTGGAGCCAGAACCTCAGACAAGTGTACCTTGCCAACATTGCTGTTCTTGTTACATATTTTCTTGCCTTATTATATGTTGCACATGCTTGACCTAGGACCGTGTGACTTACTTAGCGTCCGATTAATAGTCGGGTGCCAACACCGTACGCGGAGTTATGTAACGTCACATAGACATGGATATCGTGACCCTTTACATTCTCGTACTTGTCTTATCAAGTACATCATAACCCAGGATACTTGATACTATTCATGAGACAGGATCTTCCTGAGATATTCATGGTAATTCTGTATAGGTTATAGGATTTATGACATAGACATTATATTCATAGACATTATATTACTTGCTGCATTAGATATGATCTTACGTGACATGGACATGAGGCATCGTGGACATGAGACGTGTGATTACATTGGGTGGGGAGAGACACACAGGCTACAGGCTGATTATATATATATATACTACATAGTAAATTATATAGTAAAATACATAGTAAACTCTGCTACAGGCTCCCAGACACAGAGTTTATAGTGGTCTCAGCCTGAGTACTAGTGATGCTCTCAACTTGCATATCACTTAGCTGGTTATATAGTTTACCCTATTGTTTCATTTATTTTTGTACTGCATTTATTTTGGCTTGAGTTATTTTGTACCTTGCTATGTCCCCTGAGGACCTGGACCCGGATTATGTCCCCAGGATTAGCTGACGAGATCTATCCCGAGGTATACGGGACAGGAGCATTAGCATTAGCAGAAGCAGGAACAGGTGCATCCATTGGAGTAGAACCAGGATCTGAGGACGAGATCGTACCAGAGGACTTCTCCTGAGTATTGGCTTTAGATACTCATTTATTTCTGTTTCTAGTACTTTATTTCCAGTCTATTGCATTGATGTATCAGACTTATTCTCGGATTATTCTCCGAGACACTTTTATTAAGATATGTTAGTTTATATTTATTTGTATTTATTCTAGCATTTAATCTGTGATTATCTGTTGTGGATGAGATTAGAATAGACTATGACTTGTATCATTGGACCTATTTATTGTTGTACTATAGCTTAAGTATGCCTCGATGGATCCATTAAATTGGAATTATCCATCGGTGTGTGTTGCTGGCCATTGCCACGTGTCTAGTCCCTCAATATTTGGGACTGGGGCGTGACATGGTTTTTGTGGTGGCCCATGCAGGCCAACCACTAAATTGTTCGGTTTCAACTTAGGGATCGAACAAGCCTGCAATAAGAATAGGATAAGTTTTTAGGATCTCATCCACTTGCTTGAAACGTTCTTGATATCTATATCGAATTCAAATTAATTTCTTGACTTGCATCTTGTCTTGATTCCTGTGCGCCTCTTATAGTTTATTTTTGATGTAGAGCAATGGATTCACAAGCATGCGACAAGATTCCCGCAGGAACACCACAAGTTGCAGATATCACCTATGACGATGAAGTGACACCAATAAGTGGAGGTCAATCAGCGCAACAAAGCCATCAAGCAAGTCAACCTACCTCAAGATTTCGGCGTGATGACATCCCACCTCCTCCGCAGTTCGTTCCACCGATGCCTGTTTTCCCACCAGGATAACTCATGGATGGGCAACAGATATTCCAAATGATCTACGCCATGATGCAAGTCCAACAGCAAATTCATCAAGAGGCTCAGCGTCACGAGGCGGAGTACTGGAGGACCAGCCTAGTAACCGCTTTGGAGCAGGTGAAACCACAAGCTAGGCGACCAGTGACGGGCTCTATCATTGATTTCCGCTAGCTGAAGCCCCGTACCTTCTCAGGCAAGGAGGAGCCCACAGAAGTTTATGTGTGGCTCACCAACACACAACACCAGTTGGAAGCAGCTGAGCTTCCAAGAGAACGTTGGATGACTGCGGTTAGAATGCAGTTGACGGACAATGCTCATCACTGGGGGCTATCTGAGGAGACACGGCTCGGACCAGACCGAGTCACTTGGGAAGAGTTTTCCAGACTCTTTCAGGAGATGTACATTTCGGCTATCGCTCGATCAGAACTTCGGGACAAGTTCAATCGCCTTACTCAGGATAGTATGACAGTGGAAGAGTACAGCGCGAAGTTCATTCGTCTGAGTCACTTCGCCCATACTTTGATCCCGACAGAAGAAGAAAAGGCTGAGAAGTTCTTCGACGGACTAAACTTCGAGCTACAGAGACTCATCGGATCCGTCGTACCTACCTCTTACTCGGACGTTCTTGCTGCAGCACGACGCATGGAGTGCGTCACCAGAAGAGAGACCAGTCTGAAATAGTCTTCCACATCAGCCAGAGCACCATAAGAAGAAGCTGCAAAAAGACCTCACCTGCACCCGCCACCCAGAGCCTCTCCGCAGATACTACCTACATGTCAATACTGTGACAAGGTAGGCCATATTGAGAGGGACTATAGATGCAAGTTAGGATTATGCTTGATTTGCGGAACCAATCAACACTTAGCCAAGGATTGTCCTCATCATCGAGAGGGAGCACTAATATTAAGCAGACGAGCTCTACCAGCAGCAAGGCCAGTCTATCCAGCATTGGGAGTACCATAGACGGGAATTAGAGAAGTCAGACCACCAGCCCAAGGAGGGTATCAGCCGAGGCCACCCTTGGCACCACAAGTAGCACTCTTCCAGCAGGCCCAGCAGCAGCAGAGGAATCTACCACAAGGACGCGGACAAGCTTATGCGTTGACCTTGGAGGACGGACAGATTCATGGAGTAGCTAATGCGCGTAAATTTTATAGTTATCTTCTTCTAGATTTGCTTTAGTTCGTGCATGTTGGTTCGTGACCTTAGCCTTAACCTGATAGTTTTAACTTGCTAGTAATTAATAACCTAGTAATTTTGAATTTGCTGATGATTGATAATCTAGAATGTTTTATAATGGTTAACCTAATATGTTTTTATAAGTGATAAATTGTAGTTTTCTAGATTTTCTTCATATGGGAGATTGCATAACTTTTAATGCTTAGGGAAATGATTTTCCCTATGTGTTTTGCTTAAACCCTCAACCTTGATTCTCCTTGATAGTGATGTGC
Organism: Iris macrosiphon; assembly: GCA_036927795.1. Lineage (NCBI taxonomy): Eukaryota > Viridiplantae > Streptophyta > Magnoliopsida > Asparagales > Iridaceae > Iris > Iris macrosiphon. The sequence continues at coordinate 10,674,633 of JAYESA010000004.1, forward strand.
TTCGAAGAATACTTGCAACCATGTCATCTCTGTTGACCGGTTATTCTTTGATTGCAAGGACGTAATCCTCTTAAGGGGGGGGGGGGGTAGATTGTAAACCCCCTGATTTTTTAGGAATTTTAATTTAGTTTTTCATAATTTCTGTAATTTTCTAGGATTTTTTCACTAATTAAAACCTAGGTATTTGGTAATTAAATAATTTTTAATTTCTTTTAATTAATATTAAAATATTATGAAAATAATATTTTCTGGTGTAAAATGAAAAATTAGACATAGGATAATTTTTCGAGAATTTATTGGACCCCGAAAGCATTTTTAAAGCCCTAAAAACTAAGTTTATTTAAACCAAATTAAACCCTGAAATTTGAACCAGGTTTATTTTAAATAAACCAAACCAAATCGACCTAAACCGTGGTGAACGGAACCGAACCAACCCAGACCTTAACAGGTCGGGTCGGATCCAAAGTAAACCCGACCCGGACCCGAAACCCTAACCGAAACTCTAAATCCTAAACCTACCCGGAAACACTGTTCCGGCGCCCTATATATTGTCTCGAATTCCATGCCCCACCGCCGGAACACCCTGCCTAACTCCTCTCTCAGTCCGGACACCCGCAGCGCCGCTCCGACGAACGCCCTAGCCTGAACCCTAACTCCTCTCCATCATCTTCCTCCCCCAATCAGAACCTTCTCCAATTTTCCCGTCGACCACCACCCTTCGTCACCCTCCGCCTGAGCCACCTCGACCACCTGTCACCCGACGTCCTCCACCCGTCTCCGACCAGAACGACCACCCTGCAGTCTCCCAAAGCCCCCGACCACCGCCCAGTTCCATCCTCCGCCGACTCGAGCCCCCCAGCCCGACCATCTCTTCCGCCCTAGTCATCGACAAACCGCTTGACTCGAACCCCGGCCGCCCGCCTCGACCACTTGTCACCCCACGACCTTGCCACCCTGACTCGACCGGACCCCGTCGACGACCCGAGTCCTAGACCGGACATAGCAACACAGAACCCAGACACAGCACAGTGACCCGGACATGAAGAATCATCGTTCTACGGAGCCCTGTTCAGGTAACCTGTTCTCTCTCCTCGCTGCTCTATTTTTCGTTCCGTCAGTTGTGACGCGTAGACTGTGTAACCCTCTCGATGCCCGTGTAACCCGCTCGGTGCGTCGCGTCCTGTGGCGATCGCAAACCGCGATCCAAAAATAGGAAAAATAACACCCTATTTTACCCCAGAACTGAGTGCGCCCCGCCAAACGGGACGACTTGGTCTCGTGCGGCCTTCACCGAACCGTGCGCACCGTTGATACGGACGTGCAAAATTTTGCAAAAGTTGATTCGGATGTGTGTGCACACCGGAATCAACGCGTATCCGCCGACAATGCCCCGTATCCGCCTGTTCTGGAACACGTTGTAACTTTGTGTATACACGTCGGATCAAGACGAAACTTATGCCATCGGATTCGTAGCAATACGCTGATCATGTGACCTAAGTTTGGTTCGATTCTGAGAACGTTGACAAAATTGTGTATCGTGGGCCCCGCGGCTCCACTTGACGGGCGATTTTGTGATCGGCTCATCGGAATCCAATTCTGGAAGTTCCCTTGGGTTCGTATCATCGTTTTGGACTTGTTGACACTAAGTTTGATGAATTTAGAGACCTTTGACCCTGACACGTTTTTCGGTGCAAAGCGGCCCACATGTGGACCCCGCTTTGACCAGAAACTGTCATTTTTGCCCATGTGTCTAAATTGGACTCAAGAACTGTCACTACCACATTCTAAAAATTGGGGTATTTTTGAATTTTTATATATTATTAATATTATGGTATTTATATTAAATGATTTCTCGATATGTGTATTTAAATTAAATAATTGTATGAGGTGTGTATTTAAATATTTACAGTGTTCATTAATGTTGAGCTGGTAGACTTGACCTAGAAGCCCACTAGACGAACACCCGACAAGATTATGGGGATTATGTATTTAATCATTTTAATTAGAATTTAATTATTGGAGGCCGTAATTAATTACCGTAATTTATTTAATTGTTGCGCGTTGCCGTTGCTTCGATATTTGGAGCACTACCCTAGCTTTTGCCTTCCAACAAATTTCACAGCATTGCCCTAGACGTGCTCGCCTTCCATTTCTGCCATTTTTGTAACTCATAATTATGCTCTCTTGTGCTTCATTTTAGCCGCACAATAATCGTCGCGGACGTTTATTTAATTTCTAAATAAATTCTAATTTTGTATCGTTGTGCGTTCCAATCAAAATGGGAGGCAATCTTGACCTATTTTTCGTGCGACCCAAATTAGGGTAATATTCTGTTCTGAGTCTTCTTCACTAATGATATTGATGACCCGATCTAATTTTGGCCCCATGTACTCCTAATTAATTTTAGAACACAGCTTGCATTTTATTCCTAATTAAATTGAGTATACCATTTTGTCTGATCCCGTTAATCCCGGTTTAATTCCAGTACCCTGCTAATTGAGCCCATACCAAACAAACAACGCCCCCCTCACCCTACAAAACGACAAACACCGAATCGCCCGCCAAATTTTCATTATTTTATGCATCTGTGCAAATACCCAAATTTAAGGGGGCTAATTTGCAAATTTGCATTTGGTGTCAACACCCCATTGATTCAACCAAATGGAGAAGCCCAATATTGACTAGTCAACACCCTCATCCTCATATGAAGGAATTTTCTCCATATCAAATCCTGGCCACTCATTTAAAGTGGGTGCATCATCACCCTTCATTCTCATCTCACCCCTCCCTATTTAATGTCCTATCACAAGCCCTAATCCCCAAAACCTAGACTAGCCCTAAGCCCCCAACCGTAGCCTCCTTCCCCATTCTAAAATTTCTCTAATTTTCTTTTTCTTTTTCTTTTCTTCTTCTATTTTCTTCTTCTTCTTCTTCTTCTTCTTCTTCTTCTTCTTCTTCCCCTTCTCTTTGTTTTGAATTTTTGAAGAAAGAGAGGGAAACCATCACCACCACCTCACCCACTGTACCCCGAAAGCTCTTCCCTGCGCTCCGGCGGCCAACCGAGTTGACCATCCCTCTTCTTCCGGCGAGCCCGAGCAACCCCCTACTCGGCCAGCTCCGGCTCTACCTCGACCTGCAAACTTCCCTGCAAACTCCCATCACCACCACCATCTCACTTCACCCCTACCACCCGGCCAGGCTCCGACCCCGGCCCGGCCGAGCTTCCCGCTGCAACTCCTATCGACTCCACCACTCCTTCCCCCTCTATCTTCTCCGGCCCTCTCCGGCTAGCTCAGCCTCGTACTCCGGCAACAGAGCCCCCTCAGCACCCCCGAGCTCCTCCTCACTCAGCCCGACGAGTCCCGAGTCAGCCCCCCCGCTGCAACTCCAACTTTCTCCGGCCAAGTTCGAGCCCGGTCGCCACCCCCTTCCCCGGCGAAGTCCCACTCTTCATTCCCTCCTCCTCGTGCTCCTCACTCCAGCAGGCAGCCGCAGCCATTGCCCTCGATCCACCCGGATCTATCACCCCCACCCTCATCATCATACACCAGCTCCACCACCATCAGCAGCTTTTTTTCCCCCGGCGGCCTCCCTGCTCCTCCTTCCGGCCAACCCCCCGGTGAGCACTTCTCTCCTCTCTCTCTTCCCTCCATTATATGTTTATACATATAAATACGTATACGTGTTAGTGTAAATATATGTATGAATACATATTTTGTGTGTATAGCATACGTGTATATGTGTTTGTGCATTTGTATAGGTATATATATATATATCTAATATAACTGGTATACATGTAAATACGTATATATAGTATATATAATCTAATTGGTATATGTTTATATATATATATATATATATATATATATATATATATATATATATTTTGTATATACTTAATATATTTTCAATATATATAATTGGTATATATGTATGTATGTGTATGTATTTAATCTAATTGGTATATACATATATATATATATATATATATATATATATATATATATATATATATATATATATATATATATATATTGGTTTATTTTTATATAATATGTAATTAATAAAAAGTATACTAGTATAAATTAAAATTTGTGTATTAGTATTTGCATTAGTGAATGGTATATATGTATATATGTACTATATACAAGTATATAGTATTGTATTTTAATTGGTATATATATATATATATGTGTATATATAATTAGTCTATGTATGTATTTGTTAATTTGTATGTGTATATATATATTGTTCAACTAATATATATATATATTATATATGTAATTAATTGATATATATATATATATATATATATATATATATATATATATATATATATATATATATATATATATGTTGTATATGTATTTAATTTGGTGTATATATGTATATATTGCAAGTATTAATGTTAGTTAAATAGGTATAATGTGTTTTATATATCTATCTACTAGACGACCCTAGTTGACCAGTATCATGCTAGGCATAGCCCCTGAGTTATGTATTTGTGTTGTATTAGTGTAGCACCTGATACGAATGTTGTATTTGATATGTCTTTAGGACTGTTGGTTCCTCCAAACGATACTCTGGAACAGGACATTGACAATTCCAGCTAAGGACCCAAGGCGAGTACATTCTCTGATTAGCTTCTTGCTTATGATATCCCCTAGGTTCATTGTATCTAGTACAAATATCCATGCTCTTGACACGATGGTTACACGGATTGGTATATACGGATCTCGTCATGAGATATTGTTCCTTGTTCATGGTGTAGCTTGTACAAGTCTTGTTTCATTGTTATCTTGTACATGTACAGACACTGATTTCCGGAGAGATTTGCTACCTCCTTGGGGAATCCCGTGCCATAGCGTACCATGGTTGGATCTACTATACCAGTCGGGGGTGGAGAGTATTTTAGTGTAAATATGTGATCATATCCAACTCTACATGCATCATAGCTTACCCCACATCTCACGTCGGGTGCGGCCTGACCATTTTACATGCTTCATAGCTGTTACATGTGATTAGCCTGACCTCTACATGCATCATAGCTAACCAACGGTTAGCTTGACCTTACATGAATCATAACTAATCATATGTAACTAGCCTGATCAAGTTTCCAAGCCGATCACATGTTAAAGCTTGTACTCACACACTTAGATATAGTATTCTTGCTCATTGACATATTGTTTCCTTTCCTACATTTACTTACAGTATTTCCAGTATATCCTTTATTGTATATTTCTCGTACATATACATGCATCTTGTATATTTCCATATATATACTGCTACATAGTTTATTAGAAATGTACTTTGCTCCTTCCTGACTGGAAAATATTTTCCAGACTATGCCTAGAGGACTGGTATCTGACACTTGTGGACCACGGGGTCAGTAGCTGCAGTCTTGGACTTAATAGTGCAGTCGTGATTCCGGAAGATTTAGCCAGAATCACTAGTTATCTAGTTAGTTTCTCAGTTGTCTATTTTGGTACCGGATTTGTCTCCGGCATTTTGTTGAGACTTGGATTTATTGTTGAGTTAGATTTATTTACATTAGACTTGTGTTGTATTTTATTTTTTTTCTTCGATTTCTTATCTTGCTGTAGCTATGTGATTGAGTATGTGCTCATATTGTATTTGTGTCATCCGTGCCTCCTTATGGAGATTGGATGCTCGTGTGAGATTACTTAGTTAGTATCATGACCTAGACAGCGTTCTACCGCCGATGCTGCGGGATAGGCTGGACGTACCCGCGCATTCGTGCCCCTAAACAGGGTGCGGGTCGTGACACATTTTTAGTGGTGGCCCATGCAGGTCAGACTTTGCAAGTTGTGCGATGTCGTGGTAGTGCAACGTCATAGTTGTACTACTGCATGCCTGCTATAGAATATAGGACATAGGAAACTAGGATGAGAGGGGATACTCAATCACAAATTCTTGAGAGATTCCTGGGATGACCCCTTGAGAATCTTATTAAAATTTCTAATTTTAAATCCTTCGCCCTTGTTTTCGTCCGTCCTCACTCGTTGATATTGAGTTTGATTCTTGTTGACCAGTTGTTAAATTTAATTCTTGGTATCGTTGTTGAGTTCATTTCTCATCGAGATGAATTTTACGGACTAAACTTTACGATATCATCTGATGACATATATTGATGAGCATAGTAAGAAAGGTGAAACGTCTACTTTGGTTATGGAACCTAGAGTTTATCATAGCCGTACCGGTTGGCGTGGCGAAGATTCTAGATGACATGACTATAGGGTTGCGTACTTTAGTTACGGAACCTGTCGTTTATCGCACCTATGCTTACTGGCGTGGCGAGGATTCTAAGCGTCATGCAGACATATATGATTATCAGGTTGTATCTTAAATTGGTTCTTAAATTATCATCTCAACACTTAGCTATTTCAGTTAATACAAGACTTTATTCCATCGTTCTTTTGTTGCTAGCAGTAGAAATACCTTCAGTCCCCAATCCAGTCTTTTTGAGCTCCTATTCCTTGAGGATTCCTTGTTAAGTATGATAATTAGTGACTTGTAATTATGTCTGTGTCTTGGGTATTAGTATTGACTGAGTGTTGCTAGTGAGTTGTAAGTGTTTCCTAGTTAGACATGTGAGCAGTAGGCCTTAACCTAGAGTTAACCCATAGCATAGTACCTTGTGGCAATAGTTCTAGGATAAGTGTCATTATAGTACTATAAGTAAAAGGAGAGTATAGAGTATCAGTGATAGTTCCCAGAGTTAGTATCAGAGCCAGTATACCCGTCCTGGATAATCATGATTATGTAATTGAGTGATCTATGTAAACAATTAGGTATCAAGGAATTGTGTTAAGGATTAATGGAGCATAACGTTCAATTTGATGATTGATATCGGGTGTGTTAAAGGTAAAGAAATTTATATGCATGAGGAGTTATAATGAGATGTCATGAGAAGAGAAATATCGGAATTGGTAATGAAAATGGTGAAGCGTATCACGGATTAGTTTAACAGGCTATAAAAGGTTAAAGGAAAATACATATACATCAATCGAGATGAAGAACCATATACTTGCCCATGAGAGTAAAGAGACATGAGTGCTATAGAAGGTACAGATAATCATGAGTTCTAATAAGTTTGATGAGATGACCCAATAATGAAGCTAGTGATATCATACCAAGAGTACTAATGATTCCATATCGAGATTTAGTCGAGAATGATGCTAATAACAGAAAGCACTCTGCGTGATGATAATTAGATGATATACCATTTGATATAGATTGAAAATCATGGAAGAAATACATGTGATGATAACCTTGATCATTTGGAGGTAATAGTGTAAGTGATTCGGGCAGTATAATTTTAGTACCCAGTTGAGAGTTGTAGACAATAGACGTATTGAGTGCACCTTGAGTACTAGAGACCGTGAGTACTTATATATATAATTGTGGATTTATAAATTAAAGAGTGAAAATGAATTTAAATTTTGAGAATTATTGAGGAGTTGAGATTGTGTCATTAAAAATTTGAGGATTCCAAATTTGATTCAATAAACATGGTCAAGGCTATAAGGATTCTAGAAGTGATTAAAGTTTGATTTTAATATTGAATATTTAACCCTTGAGGAAGTATACATTTTTGTTGTTCAAAGGTTAAATTTTGATGATTTTATAATGAGGATAAAATTTTATGGTGGATGAGAAATATATTAGTATATGAGTAGATGATATACGTGTGTAAGGATCTGTTGACTTGAGCATGATTACGATGGCACCGCAGACAGACTTGGGTGTCCATCTAGAGTTGTATTAGGGAGAACGATACTTAGTATGGTGTGTTACACTTGGTGTGCACTCGAGTGATAAGAACAACTACTATGAGCAATTGTAGTAGGAACGGGAACTGACAGAAAGTATGGTACTAAAGAGATAGAGGTATCAAACTTTACATGCATCATTGACCTATGATTGTATTAGCAGCTTCTTTCTTTCTTTCCTAATGTTCCTTTTTCCGTCTCTTGATTGATTGATTTCCCTAGTACTGTAGTTCGTATGCATGATTTTCTTGTTAGAATGTAGTGAGTAGCACACCCTGACAGAGGCTGCAGTACCATGACGAAAGACACATGACCGTACATTTTTCTTAGATTACAGGTTGTATGACTGTAGGAAAAAAAATCTTAGACCATGATCATTGGGGTTTTGACCATAACAAAGATTTATGAAGAGGTTATGACTTGACAAAAGGGACAAGATGATTTAAAATTTAAGGATAAGCATTCATTTAAATAAAGAGTTAAGGAGTTAATATAACAGAATTGATAGATCATTGATTTTACTAAGATTGAGGATGATTGAAACTCGAGGATAAACATTGACTTAAATAGAGAGTTAAGAAATTAACATGGCAAAATTGAGGATTTATTAATTTTAGGAAGGTTATGATATGATAGAATTGGTTATTAAAATTTGAGAAAATTTGAGAAATTATCATTATACCTATTTGATTACAAAATAGTAATTTAAAATTTTATATTATGAATGTTGCATTTGAAGATTCCGTAAGTATCGCATTGTTAAGTATTCTGAGGAAAAGGAAAATCAGGAAATAAAATAATTAATGGGATAGTGTCGAATTCGATTCTCGGGATGAGGATTTAGATTTTGAATATGCATTGATTGGATTTAAATTGAGGAGTAAAAATCATTAACGGATTGATGTTTAAATTCAAAACTCTTCGGATGACAATTACAATTTTATGAATATAGTGGATTAATTGAATTAAAGGGTTGGATTTATGAATTGTGTTTTAGATGGGAGTCTTAATGTGCATTGAGTGAATTAGAGAATGGGATGTCAAATTTCGAGTATTTAATTTTTAATTTAAATACGAAGAAAATTGTGAGGAAATGGAAACTGATTTTTATTTTCGAGGATATTTCAGGAATACAGTAATTTCAGAAATTTTTGAAGATTGTGAAATGACAAGGTGGATTATTTCAGGATTATCTGGGTTGGTGAATTTAACTATTGGTGGAAAATAAAATAATAAATAAACACTACTATGAGGATTTTAAATTTTGAGGACGAAATTCTTTTAAGGAGGGTAGACTTGTCACTACCACATTCTGAAAACAGGGTTATTTTTGACTTTTTATATATTATTAATATTATGGTATTTATATTAAATAATTTCTCGATATGTGTATTTAAATTAAATAATTGTATGAGGTGTGTATTTAAATATTTACAGTGTTCATTAATGTTGAGCTGGTAGACTTGACCTAGAAGCCCACTAGACGAACACCCGACAGGATTATGGGGATTATGTATTTAATCGTTTTAATTAGAATTTAATTATTGGAGGACGTTATTAATTACCGTAATTTATTTAATTGTTGCGCGTTGTCGTTGCTTCGATATTTGGAGCACTACCCTAGCTTTTGTCTTCCAATAAATTTTACAACATTGCCCTAGACGTGCCCGCCTTCCATTTCTGCCATTTTTGTAACTCATAATTATGCTCTCTTGTGCTTTATTTTAGCCGCACAATAATCGTCGCGGACGTTTATTTAATTTCTAAATAAATTTCAATTTTGTAACGTTGTGCGTTCCAATCGAAATTGGAGGCAATCTTGACCTATTTTTCGTGCGACCCAAATTAGGGTAATATTCTGTTCTGAGTCTTCTTCACTAATGATATTGATGACCCGACCTAATTTTGGCCCCATGTACTCCTAATTAATTTTAGAATATCGCTTGCATTTTATTCCTAATTAAATTAAGGATACCATTTTGTCTGATCCCGTTAATCCCGGTTTAATTCCAGTACCCTGCTAATTGAGCCCATACCAAACAAACAACGCCTCCCTCACCCTACAAAACGACAAACATCGAATCTTCCACCAAATTTTCATCATTTTATGCATCTGTGCAAATACCCAAATTTAAGGGTGATAATTTATAAATTTGTATTTGGTGTCAACAACCCATTGGTTCAACCAAATGGAGAAGCCCAATTTTGACTAGTCAATACCCTCATCCTCAGATGAAGGAATTTTCTCCATATCAAATCCTGGCCACTCATTTAAAGTGGGTGCATCATCACCCTTCATTCTCATCTCACCCCTCCCTATTTAATGTCCTATCACAAGCTCTAATCCCCAAAACCTAGACTAGCCGCAAGCCCCCAACCGTAGCCTCCTTCCCCATTTTAAAATTTCACCATTTTTCTTTTTCTTCTTCTTTTCTTCTTCTATTTTCTTCTTCTTCTTCCCCTTCTCTTTGTTTTGAATTTTTGAAGAAAGAGAGGGAAACCATCACCACCACCTCACCCACTGTACCTCGGCGGCTCTTTCCTGCGCTCCGGCGGCCAACCGAGTCGACCACCCCGCTTCTTCCGGCGAGCCCGAGCAACCCCCTACTCGGCCAGCTCCGGCTCTACCCCGACCTGCAACTTCAGCTTCCCTGCAAACTCCCAACACCACCACCATCTCACTTCACCCCTACCACCCGGCCAGGCTCCGACTCCGACCCCGGCCCGGCCGAGCTTCTCGCCGCAACTCCTATCGACTCCACCATTCCTTCCCCCTCTATCTTCTCTGGCCCTCTCCAGCTAGCTCAGCCCCGTACTCCGGCAACAGAGCCCCCTCAGCACCCCCGAGCTCCTCCTCACTCAGCCCGGCGAGTCCCGAGTCAGCCCCCCCGCTGCAACTCTAACTCCCTCCAGCCAAGTTCGAGCCCGGTCGCCACCCCTTTTCCCGGCGAAGTCCCACTCTTCATTCCCTCCTCCTCCTGCTCCTCACTCCGGCAGGCAGCCGCAGCCATTGCCCTCGAGCCACCCGGAGCTATCACCCCCATCCTCATCATCATACACCAGTTCTACCACCATCAGCAGCTTTTTTCCCCCCGGCGGCCTCCCTGCTCCTCCGTCCGGCCAACCCCCCGGTGAGCACTTCTCTCCTCTCTCTCTTCCCTCCTTTATATGTTTATACGTATAAATACGTATACGTGTTAGTATAAATATATGTATGAATACATATTTTGTGTGTATATCATACGTGTATATGTGTTTGTGCATTTGTATAGGTATATGTATATCTAATATAACTGGTATACATGTAAATACGTATATATAGTATATATAATCTAATTGGTATATGTTTTTATATATATATTTTGTATATACTTAATATATTTTCAATATATATAATTGGTATATATGTATGTATATGTATGTATTTAATCTAATTGGTATATATATATATATATATATTGGTTTATTTTTATATAATATGTAATTAATAAAAAGTATACTAGTATAAATTAAAATTTGTGTATTAGTATTTGCATTAGTGAATGGTATATATATATATATATGTACTATATTGTATTTTAATTGGTATATATATATGTGTATATATAATTAGTCTATGTATGTATTTGTTAATTTGTATGTGTATATATATATTATTCAACTAATATATATATATATATATATATATATATATATATATATATATATATATATATATATATATATATATATATATATATATATATATATATATATATATATATATATATATATATATATATATATATATATATATATATGTATTTAATTTGGTGTCTATATGTATATATTGCAAGTATTAATGTTAGTTAAATAGGTATAATGTGTTTTATATATCTATCTACTAGATGACCCTAGTTGACCAGTATCATGCTAGGCATAGCCCCTGAGTTATGTATTTGTGTTATGTTAGTGTAGCACCTGATGCAAATGTTGTATTTGATATGTCTTTAGGACTGTTGGTTCCTCCAGACGATACTCTGGAACAGGACATTGACAATTCCAGCTAAGGACCCAAGGCGAGTACATTCTCTGATTAGCTTCTTGCTTATGATACCCCCTATGTTCATTGTATCTAGTGTAAATATCCATGCTCTTGACACTATGGTTACACAGATTGGTATATACGAATCTCGTCATGAGATGTTGTTCCTTGTTCATGGTGTAGCTTGTACAAGTCTTGTTTTATTGTTATCTTGTACATGTACAAACACTGATTCCCGGGGAGATTTGCTACCTCCCTGGGGAATCCCGTGCCATAGTGTACCATGGTTGGATCTACTATACCAGTCGAGGGTGGGGAGTATTTTAGTGTAGATATATGATCATACCCAACTCTACATGCATCATAGCTCACCCCATATCTCACGTCGGATGCGGCCTGACCATTTTACATGCTTTATAGCTGTTACATGTGATTAGCCTGACCTCTACATGCATCATAGCTAACCAACGGTTAGCCTGACCTTACATGAATCATAGCTAATCATATGTAACTAGCCTGATCAAGTTCCCAAGCCGATCACATGTTAAAGCTAGTACTCACACACTTAGACATAGTATTCTTGCTCATTGACATATTGTTTCCTTTCCTACATTTACTTACAGTATTTCCAATATATCCTTTATTGTATATTTCTCATACATATACATGCATCCTGTATATTTCCATCTATATAATACTACATAGTTTATATCATTGATATAGAACTGCTATTAGAAATGTACTTTGCTCCTTCCTGACTGGAAAATATTTTCCAGACTATGCCTAGAGGACTGGTATCTGACACTTGTGGACCACTGGGTGAGTAGCTGCAGTCTTGGACTTAGTAGTGCAGTCGTGATTCCGGAAGGTTTAGCCGGAATCACTAGTTATCTAGTTAGTTTCTCAGTTGTCTATTTTGGTACCGGATTTGTCTCCGACATTTTGTTGAGACTTGGATTTATTGTTGAGTTAGATTTATTTACATTAGACTTGTGTTGTATTTTATTTTTTTCTTCGATTTTTTATCGTACTGTAGTTATGTGATTGAGTATGTGCTCATATTATATTTGTGTCATCCGTGCCTCCTTATGGAGATTGGATACTCGTGTGAGATTACTTAGTTAGTATCATGACCTAGACAGCATTCTACCGCCGATGCTGCGGAGTAGGCTGGACGTACCCGCGCACTCGTGCCCCTAAACCGGGTGCGGTCGTGACAAGAACAGGCGTTTCTAGCTATTTGATATTTTCTGAATCTGATGATGATGTTTATTTCAGCAACCGGAGTAGTACCTGCAGATCACACTGAGACCCGAGCTACAGTTGGAGCCAGAACCCCAGACAAGTGTACCTTGCCAACATTGCAGTTCTTGTTACATATTTTCTTGCCTTATTATATGTTGCACATGCTTGACCTAGGACCGTGTGACTTACTTAGCGTCCGATTAATAGTCGGGTGCTAACACCATACGCGGAGTTGTGTAATGTCACATAAAAATGGATATCGTGACCCTTTATATTCTTATACTTGTCTTATCAAGTACATCATAACCCAGGATACTTGACACTATTCATGAGACAGGATCTTCCTGAGATATTCATGATGATTCTGTGTAGGTTGTAGGATTTATGACATAGACATTATATTCATAGACATTATATGACTTGCTGCATTAGATATGATCTTACGTGACATGAACATGAGGTATCGTAGACATGAGACATGTGATTACATTGGGTGGGGAGAGATACACAGGCTACAGGCTGATTTTATATATATATACTACATAGTAAATTATATAGTAAACTATGTTACAGGCTCCCAGACACAGAGCTTGTAGTGGTCTCAGCCTGAGTACTAGTGATGCTCTCAACTTGCATATCACTTAGCTGGTTATATAATTTACCCTATTGTTTTATTTATTTCTGCACTGTATTTATTTTGGCTTGAGTTATTTTATACCTTGCTATTTCCCCTGAGGACCTGGACCCGAATTATGTCCCCAGGATTAGCTGACGAGATCTATCCCGAGGTATACGGGACCGGAGTATTAGCATTAGCAGAAGCAGGAACAAGTGCATACATTGGAGCAGAACCAGGATCTGAGGACGAGATCGTACCAGAGGACTTCTCCTGAGTATTGGCTTGAGATACTCATTTATTTCTGTTTCTAGTACTTTATTTCCAGTCTATTGCATTGATGTATCAGACTTATTCTCGGATTGTTCTCCGAGACACTTTTATTGAGATATGTTAGTTTATATTTATTTACATTTATTCTGGCATTTGATCTGTGATTATCTGTTGTGGATGAGATTAGAATAGACTGTGACTTATATCATTGGACCTATTTATTATTGTACTACAGCTTAAGTATATCCATTAAATTGGAATTGTCCATCGGTGTGTGCTGCTGGCCATTGTCACGTGTCTAGTCCCTCGATATTTTGGGACTGGGGCGTGACAGCAACACACCATGACCGGTAGAAGGGCCAGCTTGTGACAGAAATCCAATTTCTCGGCAGGTAGAATTAGGATGCGACTGATCCTTTCTATGGTTCCAGACCCGCCCGGGACTACGCAGTTGTGCTACCAGAGCATCAGGTATCCCGCTAGCACGGTACTAGGGGACAACTTGTTTGTGTCCATATAAAATTAGCTGAGCTCCTCTTCGAGGCCACTAATCTCCTCAAGGGGTTCGTCCTCTTCCTCTGATGAGCCCTCAGCTTCCCTACCATCGTCACCCCATGGGAGTTTTGAGACGGCATGCATCTCTTGAAAGGCCAGTCCCATCTCGCCGCCAGGCAAAAAAATATCCCCGTATGAAGGTTGTATAACTCCATATGGGCAACAAACCAGGGGCGATTCACCTCTAAGACATAACATCTACCCCTTACGGCAAAGAACAAGTCTGCGACTCTAAATTTTTGCTCGTACTTCAAAATCCACTGGGTCTGGTGGCACCAGGAGGCGTTATAGTATGCCCAGCTGAGAACCCAAAACTGTCCTGTAGGATAGGTCCCCTTCTTGGCAACTTTATGAAGGAAAGTGCCCCTCTTCATATACGTTGAGGTTCGGTCCCAGGTCACTACCGACGAGACCAGGCTTCAGTCCAAGCAAGGAGTACGAAGTTGACTCTTTCACACTATAAAACTCTCCCTTATTCTTTTCAGTCCTACACCATACATTGCCAAGGAGGGCCCCCTATGGCTCAAGGGTTAAGTTCCAGTCCATCTGTCATATACCTATCATCACCTTCAGGTCCGACAAAGACAAGTAACGCTCGAAAGAATAAAAAGTTATCTCCATCTCATGGAAGATAAAAGACTAGTTCTCCCTGGTTGTCCCTATCTTGGATTGAGAAGACTCCAGTGCATCACCAAACAAGAAGTACAACTTCTTGAAGAAATTCTTCCAGTCTTTAGCGGGGATTTCCCCGAGTTGATATTACTCAAGAAGAAAGAAGGACTCTGCTCAACGATCTTCTGTTGACGCTCAGGCCGGATATCCTTGTCAATCTGTTTATGGAGAGCCACAGTCAGTTCCTCAATATTCATGTTCAAGGGTAGCGGGTTGTGCCTGAAGACCAGTTTGCCAGAAGGTTTGATGGGCAAAGTCATTGCAAAAACCCCGAAGGAGTTAGATCAGAACCATTGATAAATATCAATAAAAATATACATATCTGGCCTAGGCACGCATGCAGCCAAGTCAGCCATGCGGCCTAAGCATACATTCGGCCAAGTCAGCCATGCGGCCTTGGAACACATGCGGCTGAGTAAGTCATGCGGCCTAGGCACCCATGTGGTCGAGTCAGCCATGCGGCATATCTCGTCCATGCGACAGTGTTGCCTATGCGACAGTGAGAGGTTGAGCATAGATGTATCCATGCATTAAAATATGCACATGCGTTCCAGAACCCGACTCTGTCTCCACAGAACCTACCCTTGATCGTCAATTAAACGTCGATGGAGAGCGGCGAAGGGTCCACAGAAGTAGAGCGACCTTTCCACTTGGCCTTAGCCTTGATCTTATTGGCTTTCTTGGCAGCGGCGACGGCGGAGAAGGTGACCTTGGGAGCCATGGCAGCAGCAAAGAGGAAGAAGAGAAAAAAGTTTAGGGGAAAACTCTTTTCTCTCTCTTCAAAACTCCCTATATATAGACCGAAACATGCGGCTAGGGATAATAATGATGACTGTCTGACTCGATCCACGTAAACAGCTAGAGATGATGGTGACTCATCATTATTCGGGCTACTTTATGCCCTGATGGCATAGAATCCTAAGAGATGCGCTCGAGGATCAAAAATCAAGGTATTAAATGATCGAACAGCCTGCCAGAGACAACTATACGGCCATAGGACTATGCGACATGCCCTTCATATGCGGCCAATAGCGCTCGACCATGCTTTTATCAAAGTATTCCAAATATTTTATTTTGGAAAGTTTGAAGGGGGTCTTGTAGAAGCATAAAAAATTATGCAGGTCGCATAGAGGTCATGACCGTCCCTTCTCAAAAATGAAACCAAGCCAAAAAAGTCACATGCGGGCTGAAAAACCAAGCCGCAGAGGAGTCACATGCGGCCTGATCAACCAAAGATCTAGAAGCCGTATAGTATACTCTATGCGGCCAGAATGACCAAAGAGCATGGAACCCTAGAAGATACCGTGACACAATATTCTATGTATGTCAGACTCTCTGACATATCACTCATCACACTAAGACGCTTTGAGACTCGTGAGTACGACGACTCAGAAAAAGACTAAAGTTCACATCAACTCATTGATGGCCTCGACAAACGTGCCATGCCACGTGCTCACTCATATGTAGGTACATACCCATGCAGCCTCGTTATCATGCGGTCAGAGTGTCCACCAGACCAAGGCAACTGAGAGCACGTATGTGGCCACAATGCCATACTGTCAGAGTGTCCATCCGACCAAGGTCAAACGAGAGAATGCATGCGGCCATAATGATATGCAGCAAAAGTGTCCATCCGACCGAGGCCAAACGAGGGGACATCTATGACCACAATGCTATACGGCCAAGATGTTATGCGGTGCTCGACTTACATGATCTTTTTGTTCCAACCGAAGAGGATTTCTCATACGGTCAGTGCCGACTACGTGTCCAATTGACCAAGTCACGTACACAATGGTTAAAAATAAACCCGAGATCTCATCAACAGCGGATCCCAACCAAAGCAATATGGCAGCCTACCTATGGCATGGGGCTACAATTGCAACCACATTCTGTTGAAGGTGCCCACTGCGGCCACCAAACATAAGCATATTCTGCTGTAGAGACCATATAAAGGAGGAGCTACGTACGTGCACACAAGCTAAGGAGAGAGAAGAGAAGATAGGATCCTCATTCCCTCGTAAGACTGTCAAAGGAGTAAAGGAGCTGCTACAGCGCTGGATCTCCATCGTCACACTACCCAAATTAAATATTGTACTTAGATCTTCTACTTAGGATTTCTTCGTACATTTGTTTGTTATTAAATGAAATTATGCCTAAACTCACTTGTAATGGTGAACAGGCGTACTTTAGCAATCAAGTATAGATAATAAGTTTGAAACGAAATCCTATCAGAGGTGATATGGACGTGATAGGTCGGGTTAATTCTACTGGAGAATTCTTTTGGACATATCATCCCTGGTGTACCTAAAGCTAAGTAAAGATGATAAGTTGAAATGACAGACACTATCAGAGGTATTATGGATGTGAGGGTAGAAATAGTGTTTACTCATAGGTAATATGGATATGGCAAACATAGGATTTCGCTAGAGATATCTTATTCAGAGGTGATGTGGACATGATAAGATACAACTCTGTAGGAATAGAGAAAATAATACAGAGGTGATGTGGATGTAATTTTTTTCATTTGATTTCATGTTCACTCTACAGAGAAGAATGAAAAGATTTTAGTTTATAGGTAATATGGATGTGAACTTATTGTTTAGGGTGATTCCATCCTAATCGAGGAAGAAATCCTTAAGAGGAGAGCATCTCCGATCCAATTGGTGATCGCAAATAAGATATTCTTGGAGAAACTGGGCTTTGAGGGCATGCTTATTTAGCTAAAGGAATCCATTTTGGATAGTCTCAACGAGGATGTTTCGTTGGACCTGAGGATTGTTCCGTTGGGAAAGTATGGGGACCCATTGTCACGCTCCAGTCCCAAAATATCGAGGGACTAGACACGTGACAATGGCCAGCAGCACACACCGATGGGCAAACATAATTTTATGGACCCATCAGGGTGTACTTAAGCTGTAATACAACAATAAGGTCTAAATAATATGTCACAATCTAATCTCATCCATAAAATATAAATATGATCAATAACAGCAAAATAAAAAATAACCATCATCAAGTCTCCATAAAGTAAATCGGGGAGCAACCCGATAATAAGTCTGATACAATGGTTCAACAGACCAAAAATGAAAGAGTATAATAATGACAAATACTGAGTATAGATGAAACAAATACTCAAGAGAAATCCTCGACGATCACCTCGTCCTCGGGGATCGCTTCAGTTCCAGTGTCTGCTCCTGCTCCTGCTCCATATACCTCGGAATAGAAATCATCTGCTAAACCTGGGGACATAATCCAGATCTAGGTCCTCAGAGGACATAGCAAGGTACAAGAATAACTCATGCCAAAAATAAATGCAGTGCAATAAAGGAATCAATAGGGTAAACTATGTAACTAACTAGGTGATATGTAATATGAGAGCATCACTAGAACTCAGGCTGAGACCACTACAAGCTCTGTGTCGGTGAGCCAGTAGCAGTGATATCATGTAGGAGTCTAACTCGGAGAGGCTACGACACCGTAATAATATAATCAACATGTAGCTTGTGTGTCTCTCCCCACCAAATGTAATCATACGTCTCATGTCTACGACGTCTCATGTCCATGTCACGCAAGATCATATCTAATGCAGCAAGTCATAATGATAGTTAAGCACATACAATGTCTATGTCATAAATTATGTAACATATACAGAATCACCGTGAATATTTTAGAAAGATTCTGTCTCATGAATAGTGTCAGGTGTCTTGTGCTATGACGTACTTGATGATGCAAGCACGAGAATGTATAGGGTTTCGATATCCATCTCTAGTGACGTTACACAACTCCGCATACGGCGTTGACACCCGAATATTATTCGGACGTTAAGTAATTTCACACGGTCCTAGGTTGAACATTTATATCATATAATTAAATCAAGAAAATAATAGAAAATAAGTGCAGCAAGTATGGCAAGGTACACTTGCCTGGAGTTCTGACTCCAACTGCTGCTCTGGTATCAGCGGGATTTACAGGTACTCCTCCGGTTGCGGAAATAAATGTTACCATCAGGTTCAGAAGATAACAAATAGCTAGAATTGCCTTTCCATAAGTCCAATTTGGACACAGGGGCAAAATTGATAATTTCTGGTCAAAGCGGGGTCCACATGTGGCCTTCTTCGTACCGAGAAATATGCCAGAGACAAAGTTCTCCAAATTTGTCAAACTTAGTGTCTACAAGTCCAGAACGATGATACAAATCCAACGGAATGTCCAGAACTGGATTTCGATGAGCCGATTACAAAATCGCCCATCAAGTGGAGCCGTGGGGCCCACGATACGGGATTTTGTCAACGTTCTCAGAATTGAACCAAACTTGGGTCACAGGACCAGCATATTGCTACGAGTCCGATAGCATAAATTTTGTTTCAAAACGACGAGCGTACACGAAGTTACAACGAGTTTCAGAACATGGCAGATTGGGACATTATCGACGGATACGCGTTGATTCCAGTGTGCACGCACATCCAAATGAACTTCCGCAAAATCTCACATGTCCGTATTAATGGAGCTCACCTTTCAGTGAAGTTCGCATACGACCAAGTCGTCTCGTTTAATGGGGCACACCAAGTTCCAAAAAAAATAGGGTATTTAAATAACCAATATTTTGGTCATTTTTACCCTCGAATAAATTACAAATTACAGTACTATAAATTAAACTAAAAATATATTTAAAAACTTGGTCATATAGTCTAAATTACTGTTCAAGCCAATTTTGAAAATATTTAATAGGTTGGTCGCAAAATGGTCGCGAACTGGGGAGTTTGGGTCAATTTCTGAATTTTTAGAAGTATGGGTCATTTTTCCTAATTTTGCGTCATAGTTTGCGATCGCCACAGGACGCGATACCCCTGGCTAATGGCACGGGGTTCGAGAGGGTCACGCAAGGTTCACACAATATTCGATAGAACAGAAACTAGAGCGGCGAGGAGAGAGAAAAACTCACCGGAACGATGGCTCAAAATCGACTAAAATTGGGTGTACGTGAGGGCGCGGCAACTCTCGGCCGACGACTGCTAGGGTTTCTGCGGTGGCTGATGGGGGTTGCCGGGGTAGCTGCTGTGGAGCTGGAGTCGACGGGGTTCGTCGGGGAGGACAGAGTCGGACGGAGCCGGGGGAGTCAAGTGGATCGAGGGTGGCGGAGACAGGGGATCGTCGGGGCTCGGTTGAGAAGTGGCAGCGGTGGGTGAAGGGGCAGGGGTTCGTCGGCGGCTGGGGAAAGAAGTGGCAGAGGCGGCGGCCGGAGAGGGTGGAGAGATGGCGGAGGCGACGGAGATCGTGGTGGCGGTGGTGGTCGAGGGTGTTGGGGCACGATGATGGCTATGGTGGAGAAGCGGTGGTGGCAGCCGGTTTATATAGGTGGAGATGGCCGACGGTTAGGGGAGGGGGACCGTCGGTCGGCGGTTGCGGTAGTCGGAGTGGCGGGGAGGCAAAGGGTCGAGGCCTGCGGCGGTTTGAACGGTCGAAGGAGGGATTCAGCGGGTCGGCCGCGTGTAACAGCGGAGGGGTTACTGTAGATTATGGGTCGGGTTGCGGGTTTCGGGTTGGGTTCAGACCCGACCCGACCCGCTAGGGTTTGGGTATTGGTTCAGGGTTGGGTTGGTTTGGTTTAATTCAGAATTAAACCGGTTGGTTTGGTTTGGTTTATTTTAAAACATTATTTTTTGGTCTTTAAAAATAGTTCCGGGGTCCAATAAAAACCAAAAAAATTGCAGTAAATCTAATTAATTATTTTACACCCAAAAATATTATTTTTATAATATTTTAATATTTATTAAAATCACAAAAATTATTCATTACCAGAATACATTGATTTTAATTAGTTAAAAATCTCAGAAAATTTCCCAAAAAATTATTTTTAAATTCTATAAATTCTGGGGGTTTACAATCTACCCCCCTTAAGAGGATTGTGTCCTCGCAATCAAAGAAATAACCGGTCAAAAGAGATAACACGGTTGCAAAAATGTGTTTGAAGCACGACACACAAACAAAGAATCTTGACCAAGAAGAAATCGAATACTGAGTGTTATGCAAAACACCTAGGGAAGGAATAAGGTATTTCCTTAGACAATGAAATTAGGTAATTCAAGAGTGAAGGAAATCTGGATAGAGCAAGGAAAACTACAGTTTAGGAAAACTAGGTTATCAATTATTAATAAGTTCAAAATACTAGGTTTAGGGCTAAGGTCATGAAATAACAGGCACACGCTAAAGCAATGCATCTATGAATAACTTACGCGCATTTGCTACTCCACGAGTCTACGCGTCCTCCAAGGTCATCGCAAAACCTTGTCCGCGTCCTTGTGGTGGATTCCTCTGCTGTTGCTGGACCTGCTGGAAGAGTACTGCTTGGGGTGCCAAGGGTGGCCTCGGAAGATATCCTCCTGGTGCTGGTAGAGCTTGTTGGTTTACCATTGGTGCTCCTTTTCGACGCTCAAGGCATTCCCTCACTAAATGCTGACTGGATCAGCAAGCTAAACATAATCCCATTTTACGTCTACACTCGTTCTCAATATGGCATCGCTTGCCACAATGTTGACAGATAGGCAATGCCAGCGGAGATGCTCTGGGTGGATGGTGAATATGAGATCTCTTTGCAACTTCTTCCTGTGGTGCTCTGGCTGGTGCTGATGTGGAAGGCCGCTTTAGGCTGGTCTCTCTCCTGGTGACGCGCTCCATGCGTCGGGCTGCAGCAAGGACGTCCGAGTAAGATGTAGGTGCAACGGATCCGATTATTCTCTGTAGCTCGAAGTTTAGTCCGTCGAAGAACTTCTCAGCCTTCTCTTCTTCTGTTGGGATCAGGGTAGGGGCAAAGCGACTCAGACGAATGAACTCCGCATTGTACTCTTCCACTGTCATATTGTCTTGAGTGAGGCGATTGAACTTGTCCTGAAGTTCTGATCAAGCAATAGCTGGAATGTACATCTCCTGGAAGAGTCTGGAGAACTCTTCCCAAGTGACTCGGTCTGGTCTGAGCCGCGTCTCCTCAGATAGCCACCAGTGATGTGCATTGCCTGTCAACTGCATCCTGACAGCAGTCATCGAACGTTCCCTTGGAAGCTCAGCTGCTTCTAATTGGTGTTGAGTGTTTGTGAGCCACTCATGAACTTCAGTGGGCTCATCTATGCCAGAAAAGGTGCGGCGCTTCAGCTGGCAAAAATTGGTGATAGAGCCCGTCGATGGCCGTTGTGCTGGTAGATTCGCCTGCTCCAGTGCGATCACTATACTGTTTCGTAGAGCCTCTTGTTGAATCTGCTGTTGAGCTTGCATCATTGCGTAAATCATTTAAAATATCTGTTGTCTGTCCATTGCCTGCCCTTATGGGAATACGGGCATTAGTGGAGTAAACTGTGGTAGAATATCATCTTGCTGGATTCTCGAGGCATGTTGATTTGCTTGACTGCTTCGGTGTGCTGATTGACCTCCATCCACGAGTGTTACTTCATCTTCGTTGGTTACCACAGCACCTCGTGGTGATCCTGCAGGTGTCTTATCATTTTCTCGTGGATTCATTACCCTGCAACCAAAATAAACTATAAGAGGCGCACAGGGAATCAAGGCAGGATGCAAGTCAAGAAATTCGAATCCGATAGAGATCAAGAACGATTCAATCAAGTGGATGAGATCCTAAAAACTTATCCTATCCTTATTGCAGGCTTGCTCAGTTTCTAAGTTGAAACTGAAACAATTTAGTCGTTGACCTGCATGGGCCACCACAAAATCTATGTCACGCCCCAGTCCTAAAATATCGAGGGACTAGACACGTGGCAATGGACAGTAGCACACACCGATGGGCAAACCCAATTTAATAAATCTATCAGGGTGTACTTAAGCTATAATACAATAATAAGGTCTAAATAACATGTCACAATCAAATCTCATCCATAGAAGATAAATATGATCAATAACAGCAATATAAAATATAACCATCATCAAGTCTCCATAAAGTAAATTGGGGAGCTACCCGATAATAAGTCTGATACAATGGTTCAACAGACCAGAAATGAAAGAGTCTAATAATGACAAATACTGAGTATAGATAAAACAAATACTCAAGAGAAATCCTCGGCGATCACCTCGTCCTCGGGGATCGATTCAGTTCCAGTGTCTGCTCCTGCTCATGCTCCTGGTCCTACTCCATATACCTCGGAATAGAACTCATCTGCTAAACCTGGGGACATAATCCGGATCCAGGTCCTCATAGGATATATCAAGGTACAAGAATAACTCATGCCAAAAATAAATACAGTGCAATAAAGGAATCAATAGGGTAAACTATGTAACCAGCTAAGTGATATGCAATATGAGAGCATCACTAGAACTCAGGCTGAGACCACTACAAGCTCTGTGTTGGGGAGCCGGTAGCAGTGATATCATGTAAGATTCTAGCTCGGAGAGGCTACGACACCGTAATAATATAATCAACTTGTAGCCTGTGTCTCTCTCCACCCAATGTAATCATACGTCTCATGTCCACGACGTCTCATGTCCATGTCACGCAAGATCATATCTAATGCAACAAGTCATAATGATAGCTAAGCACATGCAATATCTATGTCATAAATCATGTAACCTATACAGAATCACCGTGAATGTCTCAGGAAGATTCTGTATTATGAATAGTGTCAGGTGTCCTGTGGTATGACGTACTTGATGATGCAAGCACGATAATGTATAGGGTTTCGATATCCATCTCTAGTGACGTTACACAACTCCGCGTACGACATTGACACCCGAATATTATTTGGACGTTAAGTAATGTCACACGGTCCTAGGTTGAACATTTATATCATATAATTAAATCAAGGAAATAATAGAAAATAAGAGCTGCAAGTATGGCAAGGTACACTTGCTTGGGGTTCTGACTCCAACTGCTGCTCTGGTATCAGCAGGATTTGTAGGTACTCCTCCGGTTGCTGAAATAAATATTACCATCAGGTTCATAAGATATCAAATAGCTAGAATTGTCAGTCATTATGTCCAATTTGGACACAAGGGCTAAATTGACAGTTTCTGGTCAAAGTGGGATCCACATATGGCCCGCTTCGCACCAAAAAATGTGCCAGAGACAAAGTTCTCCAAATTAGTCAAACTTAGTGTTTACAAGTCCAGAACGTTGATATGAACCCAACAGAATATCCAGAACTGGATTCCGATGAGCCGATCATAAAATCGCCCGTCAAGTGGAGCCGTGGGGCCCACGATACGAAATTTTGTCAACGTTCTCAGAATCGAGCCAAACTTGGGTCACAGGACCAGCGTATTGCTACGAGTCCGATGACTCATATTTTGTTTTGAAACGACAAGCGTACACGAAGTTACAATGAGTTTTAGAACATGGCCGATACGGAACATTGTCGACGGATACGCGTTGATTTCGGTGTGCACGCACATCCAAATCAACTTTTATGAAATCCCACACGTCCATATTAATGGTGCGCACCTTTCGGTGAAGTTCACACACGACCAAGTCGTCCCGTTTAATGGGGCGCACCCAGTTCCGGGAAAATCAGGGTATTTAAATAACTAATATTTTGGTCATTTTCATCCTCTAATAAATTACAAATTACAGTACTATAAATTAAACTAAAAATAGATTTAAAAACTTGGTCATATAGTCTAAATTACTGTTTAAGCCAATTTTGAAAATATTTAACAGGTTGGTCGCAAAACGGTCACGAACTGGGGAGTTCGGGTCAATTTCTGAATTTTCAGAAATAGGGGTCATTTTTCCTGATTTTGCGTCACAGTTTGCGATCGCCACAGGATGCGATACCCCTGGCTAATGGCACGGGGTTCGAGAGGATCACGCAAGGTTCGCACTGGATTTTAGAGAACGAAAAATGGGGCGGCGAGGAGAGAGAAAAACTCACCGGAACGATGGCTCGGAATCGACTAAAATTGGGCGTACGCGAGCGCACGATAACGCTCGGCCGGCGGCAGCTAGGGCTTTTGCGGTGGCTGCTGAGGGTCACCGGGGTAGCTGCGGCGGCCCTGGACTCGACGGGGTTCGTTGGGGAGTATGGAGTCGGACGGAGCTGGGGGAGTCGGGTGGATCGAGGGTGGCGGAGATAGGGGATCGTCGGGGCTCGGTTGTGAAGTGGCAGCGGTGGGTGAAGGGGCCAGGGTTCGTCGGTGGCGGGGGAAAGAAGTGGCAGAGGCGGCTGCCAGAGAGGGTGGAGAGATGGCGGAGGCGACCGAGATCGTGGTAGCGGTGGTGGTCGATGGTGTTGGGGCGCGGTGATGGCTGTGGTGGAGAAGCGGTGGTGGCAGTCGGTTTATATAGGTGGAGATGGCCGACGGTTAGGGGAGTGTAAACCCCCTAGACCAAAAATTTTATTTTAACTAACCTAGATAGCATGATTAGGGTTTTGGTCCTAATTAGAATTTATTATTTAGTATTAAATAATTGTGCAGTGTTTGTTAGTTAGGACACCTTACCGTTGTCCCGATATTTAGGACACTACACTAGCTGTTACCCTGAAACAAATTACATACACTTGGCCGAGACATACTAACCTATCATAATGAACCTTGAGCAAACCCCGGATACCGATTTTCGTGCCTAATTTTAGTCGCACAAAAGTTGTTACAAACGTCCGTACGCAAATTAATTAAATTGCGTAATTACGTTCGTTGTCCGTTCCAATCGTAATTAAGACCCCACCTCGATCCGTCTTGACCAACCCAGATCACGATATTATTGTACCCCGAGCCTACCACACTAATGACGCTTGTGCCACCCAATTTAGATCCCCGGTTATTTTTAATTAATTAAATAACACCTAGCACATTAATTATGAATTAATTAATGTAGTGACCCAACCTCAATGGAAATAGACCCAACTCCAACTCAAACCCACATCCACACCCACAAGCCTCATACAAAACACCATGCACCATCCTCGTCCAATGAAAAATGCCAAAGATGGTGTTTTGTTACATTAAATCCTCAATTCAGTTATTGTGCAAATACCAAATTGTTCAGGGGCCTAATTGCAAAATTGCAATATGGTGTCCCCCTCTCATTGGCCCAAACCATCATGGAGAAAAGAATGTCATGCCTAAACCGTATGCATTAATATTTCCCCCCTATTTTATGTACCTACACAACTTTATTTGGTTACATCTCCACCCTACATTTGGAATGGCCCATTCCTAGCCCTCCACCCATCTTGATGGAGCCTCCCCAACTCCCCAAACAATTTGCACAGTCGGCCCTAACCCCTAGGCAGCCCCCCCTTACTCTCTCTCCTACATATACCTCAAGTTACATCACATTAAATGGACACAAACACCTAGAAAACCAAAAATACAAAGGAAAGAAAAAAACCTAGAATTAACTACACACCATCACCCTCACCTCACTTTCAGCCCCCGACCCCTGCCCTCAGCTTTCCCGGCCACCACCGTAGCCGGCCACCCCCGAGACAACTCGACCTCCGACCTCCCTCATCGACGACACCCCCTGCAGCCACCACCCGCCGCTGCTTCGCCGCCAGCAGCCACCATCCCCAACCTCACCTCCACGACCCCTCCTTCCCCAACTTGACCTCCGACCTCCCCCCACCGTAGCCACCACCACCACATTCCACCACCGCCACCTTGGCCACCACCCCCAGCTTCTCCACCACCGTCCCCACCAACACCACCGCCCCCTGGCCGCCCTCGCTGGCACCACCATCAGCAGCACCATCAGCAACATCATCCCCACCCCAGCCCGAGTCGACCTCCGACCTCGCCTAGCGCCGCAACCACTGCCCGGCCTGCCACCACCACCACTCGCCGACGACACCCCCATCTCCCCACCTCCGTCCCTGTCAGAGCTCGCCCTTAGCCACCGCCCCCGCTGGCCAGAATCTCAACTGCGGCTGCAACTGCTGTTGTGACTGCTACTGTTGCCACTGCTGCGGTTGTTTCCGAGCCCTCCCCCCCCGCCGGAGCTCCGCCGCCCCTCGCCGGCGACGTGCACGGCGGACACGCCCCCATCCTCCTGGACACCACAATAGGTATATATTATATATATAAATATAATTAGTTATTGTGTAAATGTGAAGGTATAATTGTATGTGTATATAGTATGTATACGTATATAGTATATATTCAACAAAACTGTATAAACTGTGTATAATTGTATATATATTATATATTTATATATGGTTTAATTATATATGTATGTATATATGTATATTTGTATTTATATATATATATATATATATATATGTATATATATGTAGGTATATGTATATGTAAATGTAAATATATATACGTATATGTATAAATAAGTATTTGTATATTAAAGTATATATATATGTATTTATGTATATATAAATATTTATATATAAATATAATAGAATATTTTAATTATACATGTATATAGTATATATTTCTATATATATTGTGTATAAATGTATAAACATACATGCGTATATATATTTTGTATATATAAATGTATTATATAATCTATGTATGTATGTGTATAAATATATATTATAATATATATGTGTGAATATATGTATACTTGTATTTATATATATATATAGGTATAACATATATATATGTGTATTATTAAGTAGATATATATGTAAAATTGTATTTATGTATATATAGGTATTGTATGTATTTAGATATATATTACATATATATATGTATATAATTGTATTTGTATGAACTGTGTATAATGTATATATATAGTAGGTATATATTGTATATAGTATTTAATGCATATATATATGTGTGAACAAGTATATGTTTGTATATGTATTTATGTACGAGTTAGAGTATAGATGTATTTAAATTTATGTATTTTTACTTAATTAATGTGTATTACATATTGATGAGTTGGTACTTATATATATAGGTATAATGTATATATGTACATATGTCTAAATACAGTTGTATATATAAGTATATAGGTTACTAAATTATCTATAGTATATATGTGTATATGTGTTAGGTATGTGTGCTTGTGCTAAGTTAACATAGATAATTATGCACAATGTAAATTAGTGATTTATAATTTTTGTTATCTGTTCGTAGGCATCCGAGACGGTGCTACCTTGACTGCTGGTTCCGGAGCATTGCTTGTGCACACCAGAGTTCCAGGCAAGTATACCTTGCCTTGTTATTGCTGTCTAAATTCAGATATTTATCTAGTTGCTCATCTTGTTGTTTTAATATTAAACTGTGCGCGTCCGAGAATACTCGGGTGCAGTCAACGAAGGCGTTGACGTTAGGACTTGTGTCTGACTTAGTGTCTAGTGGACCCACCTAAAGTTGAGGAGTTATCAATATAACTTCCCAGGCCTTGACACGTATCTCAACACGTCACAGAGTGAGTTTATGTAGGGACGCGTGCTTCATGATCGACTGGCCATCAGCATGAGCAGCACGTGTGACGGCATTTAGTTTAGTTGTTTATTTCTGTAGCGACTTGCATCTTAGTGTGAGGTGTCCACGTCGCATTTGCGACTTGTATATTTACATTGGGCGGGGAAGACAATTAGTAGGCGTACGGGACAGACATTTGGCCGCCGTAGTTTCAGAGTAAACTGCGGGGCCGTGAGCCTCAGTGTTACCCGGTTATGGGCCATGTGTTACCCGGTTATGGGCTCAGGTTCCCGGTTATGGGCATATATGCGTGACGATACATCCGACAGAGGTTACTAGCTGCGCGCTATCATGATCGGTGATGTAGTCAGCATGTATTCCTGGCGTTCAGCTTACAGCTAATGTCAGGTACTTAGCCTCTGGCTCGACGCTATGCTTTATACCTTTCACCTACCCATACGTACCAGGGTTGTCTTTAAAGTGCATTTCACTTAGCTGGTTAGATTACCCTTGAGTTTACACAGTATTCACTTTATGGCATGCATTTCTGTATACTTGTTACGTCCCTCTGAGGACCTGGTTCTCTTCCAGATCCGGACGAGCACTTGTACCCTACCATCTACGGAGCAGGAGTAGAGATAGGATTCCTGATTGAGGACTACGAGGCATATCCCAGAGAGTTCCCGTGATCTGGGTACGCAGCTGCATTGGACTAGAGTTTTCATATCTAGCTAGTTGATACTCTAGTCTAGTTATCTTACTTCTTCCTGTACTGTATTTCTATTTCTGTATTTCAGTGGGTTTGTCCCCACCAGACATATTTCAGTTGTACTATGTCAGTCGACTATGTTTCTTATATTCCAGTCTTTTATTTCAGTATTTACTTGTTATCTGTGGATAAGATTAGTCATTGCCTGTTTATGATATTAGACTTGTTAGATTTAGGACAGCGTAGCACGCTTCGTCAGGATCCATTAAATTGGGATATCCTCGAAGACGTGTCAGCTGGCCAATACCACGTGGCCTGGTCCCATATATTTTGGGACTGGGGCGTGACATGGTTTTAGTGGTGGCCTATGCAGGTCCAGATAATCGCTTATGGTATGGTATCATGCCCAGCGAGCCTGCAATAGGATAGAAGTTAATAGATCTCATCCACTTTCTGCCTTTGAACCTCCTTCGTATTTGATTTAATTAGATATCTGCATCTTGCTTGTAATTCTATACTCTTCTAAATATCGTTCTATCTCTTACAGCGAGATGAACCTTCGGAGCCGACGTGAGATACTTGGTACCATAGTGCCACCTGCAGCACCGAGGGAGGATACGACTCAGAGACCACCCAGACAGCAGCCTCAGTCAGAGGCAGAGGTGGTCCCTCAGGCCCAGATGATGCACTGGCATCAGGTCTCTCCCGACGAGGAGACGCAGCAGCCAGAGGGCCAGGCATCACAGACGATTCCGAGGCAGTACTTCGAGGGGCAGACCTCGAGGGCGACACCGATGCCGCAGTACGAGAGGTCGGCACCCGAGGAGACACCGAGGAGGCAGCCAGAGATACCGCTACCACCACCTCCACCGTTTCCACCGCATATGCCACCAGCAGGAGAACAGCCCCAGATGATGCAGTTCTTTCAAATGATGATGCAGGCTCAGATGCAGCAGACGGAGGCCCTTAGACAGGGATTGATGGCAGTATTGGAGAGGGCACCTGCCCAAGCACCAGCACCAGCACCGGCACCTGTCCAGCGAACAGGCACTGTAAAAGGCTTCCGCCAGATGGAACCAAGAACCTTCTCGGGCAAGGAGACGGCTGAGGAGATCTCAGACTGGGTCTCCAATACTGAGATGCTGCTAGAGGGTTCGCAGCTACACCCCGATCTCTGGATGACCGCGGGGAGGGCCCAACTCACAGGCAACGCCCATCACTGGTGGGACTCTATGGAGCGCAGCATTGGCCGACAGCAGACTTGGGAGGAGTTTCTAGAACACTTCAACACGAAGTACTTCCCAGCTACAGTGAGGAACGCCCTGTACTCTCAGTTCCTGCACCTGGAGCAAGGGAACCTGACTGTGGACGCCTACGACGGAGAGTTCAGCAGACTCAGCCGATTTGGTGCCGTCCTGATCCCCAACGACCTGGAGAAGGCCAAAAGATTCCACCATGGCCTCTCTTTCGAGCTGTAGAGGTACACTACTACTCAGGCGAGAATCTCGTACGAGGAAGTCCTATCAGAGGCGAGGATCCAGGAGGCTATTAGCAGAGGATCGAGGCAATCCAGCATGAATGCACCAGCCAGAGCTCAGCCCGGAGCAGGAGGACCGATTCGTCATCCAGGAGCGCAGACGCAACAGAAGATTGTGCCGTATCAGCAGAGAGAGCCACCGACGTGTCACTTTTGCAGAAAGAAGGGACATGTCCAGAAGGATTGCAGAAGAAGACTAGGACAATGCTTGAGGTGCGGCTCAACCCAACATCAAGCTCAGGAGTGTTCCCAGTATAGCGATAGAGCCCGGGAGATAGTACAAACACCAACTCTAGGTATGTCCGTAGCATTACTTGATTATAGCTTATTATGTGTTATTTTAATTTTGAGAACGAAATTCTTATAAGTTGGGTAGATTGTAAACCCCCTAGACCAAAATTTTTATTTTAACTAACCTAGATAGCATGATTAGGGTTTTGGTCCTAATTAGAATTTATTATTTAGTATTAAATAATTGTGCAGTGTTTGTTAGTTAGGACACCTTACCGTTGTCCCGATATTTAGGACACTACACTAGCTGTTACCCTGAAACAAATTATATACACTTGGCCGAGACATACTAACCTATCATAATGAACCTTGAGCAAACCCCGGATACCGATTTTCGTGCCTAATTTTAGTCGCACAAAAGTCGTTACAAACGTCCGTACGCAAATTAATTAAATTGCGTAATTACGTTCGTTGTCCATTCCAATCGTAATTAAGACCCCACCTCGATCCGTCTTGACCAACCCAGATCACGATATTATTGTACCCCGAGCCTACCACACTAATGACGCTTGTGCCACCCAATTTAGATCCCCGGTTATTTTTAATTAATTAAATAACACCTAGCACATTAATTATAAATTAATTAATGTAGTGACCCAACCTCAATGGAAATAGACCCAACTCCAACCCAAACCCACATCCATACCCACAAACCTCATACAAAACACCATGCACCATCCTCGTCCAATGAAAAATGCCAAACATGGTGTTTTGTTACATTAAATCCTCAATTCAGTTATTGTGCAAATACCAAATTGTTCAGGGGCCTAATTGCAAAATTGCAATGTGGTGTCCCCCTCTCATTGGCCCAAACCATCATGGAGAAAAGAATGTCATGCCTAAATCGTATGCATTAATTTTTCCCCCCTATTTTATGTACCTACACAACTTTATTTGGTTACATCTCCACCCTACATTTGGAATGGCCCATTCCTAGCCCTCCACCCATCTTGATGGAGCCTCCCCAACTCCCGAAACAATTTGCACAGCCGGCCCTAACCCCTAGGCAGCCCCCCTTACTCTCTCTCCTACATATACCTCAAGTTACATCACATTAAATGGACACAAACACCTAGAAAACCAAAAATACAAAGGAAAGAAAAAAAACCTAGAATTAACTACACACCATCACCCTCACCTCACTTTCAGCCCCCGACCCCTGCCCTCAGCTTTCCCGGCCACCACCGTAGCCGGCCACCCCCGAGACAACTCGACCTCCGACCTCCCTCATCGACGACACCCCCTGCAGCCACCACCCGCCGCTGCTCCGCCGCCAGCAGCCACCATCCCCAACCTCACCTCCACGACCCCTCCTTCCCCAACTTGACCTCAGACCTCCCCCCACCGTAGCCACCACCACCACATTCTACCACCGCCACCTTGGCCACCACCCCCAGCTTCTCCACCACCGTCCCCACCAACACCACCGCCCCCTGGCCGCCCTCGCTGGCACCACCATCAGCAGCACCATCAGCAACATCATCCCCACCCCAGCCCGAGTCGACCCCCGACCTCGCCTAGCGCCGCAACCACTGCCCGGCCTGCCACCACCACCACTCGCCGACGACACCCCCATCTCCCCACCTCCGTCCCTGCCAGAGCTCGCCCTTAGCCACCGCCCCCGCTGGCCAGAATCTCAACTGCGGCTGCAACTGCTGTTGTGACTGCTACTGTTGCCACTGCTGCGGTTGTTTCCGAGCCCCCCCCGCCGGAGCTCCGCCGCCCCTCGCCGGCGACGTGCACGGCGGACACGCCCCCACCCTCCTGGACACCACAATAGGTATATATTATATATATAAATATAATTAGTTATTGTGTAAATGTGAAGGTATAATTGTATGTGTATATAGTATGTATACGTATATAGTATATATTCATAAAAACTGTATAAACTGTGTATAATTGTATATATATTATATATTTATATATGGTTTAATTATATATGTATGTATATATGTATATTTGTATTTATATATATATATATATATATGTATATATATGTTGGTATATGTATATGTAAATATAAATATATATACGTATATGTATAAATAAGTATTTGTATATTAAAGTATATATATATGTATTTATGTATATATAAATATTTATATATAAATATAATAGAATATTTTAATTTTACATGTATATAGTATATATTTCTATATATATTGTGTATAAATGTATAAACATACATGCGTATATATATTTTGTATGTATAAATGTATTATATAATCTATGTATGTATGTGTATAAATATATATTATAATATATATGTGTGAATATATGTATACTTGTATTTATATATATATATAGGTATAACATATATATATGTGTATTATTAAGTAGATATATATGTAAAATTGTATTTATGTATATATAGGTATTGTATGTATTTAGATATATATTACATATATATATGTATATAATTGTATTTGTATGAACTGTGTATAATGTATATATATAGTAGGTATATATTGTATATAGTATTTAATGCATATATATATGTGTGAACAAGTATATGTTTGTATATGTATTTATGTACGAGTTAGAGTATAGATGTATTTAAATTTATGTATTTTTACTTAATTAATGTGTATTACATATTGATGAGTTGGTACTTATATATATAGGTATAATGTATATATGTACATATGTCTAAATACAGTTGTATATATAAGTATATAGGTTACTAAATTATCTATAGTATATATGTGTATATGTGTTAGGTATGTGTGCTTGTGCTAAGTTAACATAGATAATTATGCACAATGTAAATTAGTGATTTATAATTATTGTTATCTGTTCGTAGGCATCCGAGACGGTGCTACCTTGACTGCTGGTTCCGGAGCATTGCTTGTGCACACCAGAGTTCCAGGCAAGTATACCTTGCCTTGTTATTGCTGTCTAAATTCAGATATTTATCTAGTTGCTCATCTTGTTGTTTTAATATTAAACTGTGCGCGTCCGAGAATACTCGGGTGCAGTCAACGAAGGCGTTAACGTTAGGACTTGTGTCTGACTTAGTGTCTAGTGGACCCACCTAAAGTTGAGGAGTTATCAATATAACTTCCCAGGCCTTGACACGTATCTCAACACGTCATAGAGTGAGTTCAAGTAGGGACGCGTGCTTCATGATCGACTGGCCATCAGCATGAGCAGCACGTGTGACGGCATTTAGTTTAGTTGTTTATTTCTGTAGCGACTTGCATCTTAGTGTGAGGTGTCCACGTCGCATTTGCGACTTGTACATTTACATTGGGCGGGGAAGACAATTAGTAGGCGTATGGGATAGACATTTGGCCGCCGTAGTTTCAGAGTAAACTGCGCGGCCGTGAGCCTCAGTGTTACCCGGTTATGGGCCATGTGTTACCCGGTTATGGGCTCAGGTTCCCGGTTATGGGCATATATGCATGACGATACATCCGGCAGAGGTTACTAGCTGCGCGCTATCATGATCGGTGATGTAGTCAGCATGTATTCCTGGCGTTCAACTTACAGCTAATGTCAGGTACTTAGCCTCTGGCTCGACGCTATGCTTTATACCTTTCACCTACCCATACGTACCAGGGTTGTCTTCAAAGTGCATTTTACTTAGCTGGTTAGATTACCCTTGAGTTTACTCAGTATTCACTTTATGGCATGCATTTCTGTATACTTGTTACGTCCCTCTGAGGACCTGGTTCTCTTCCAGATCCGGACGAGCACTTGTACCCTACCATCTACGGAGCAGGAGTAGAGACAGGATTCCTGATTGAGGACTACGAGGCATATCCCAGAGAGTTCCCGTGATCTGGGTACGCAGCTGCATTGGACTAGAGTTTTCATATCTAGCTAGTTGATACTCTAGTCTAGTTATCTTACTTCTTCCTGCACTGTATTTCCATTTCTGTATTTCAGTGGGTTTGTCCCCACCAGACATATTTCAGTTGTACTATGTCAGTCGACTATGTTTCTTATATTCCAGTCTTTTATTTCAGTATTTACTTGTTATCTGTGGATGAGATTAGTCATTGCCTGTTTATGATATTAGACTTGTTAGATTTAGGACAGCGTAGCACGCTTCGTCAGGATCCATTAAATTGGGATATCCTCGAAGACGTGTCAGCTGGCCAATACTACGTGGCCTGGTCCCATATATTTTGGGACTGGGGCGTGACAGGGAGGGGGATCGTCGGCCTGCGGTTGCGGTAGTCAGAGTGGCGGGGAGGCGAAGGGTCGAGGCCTACGGCGGTTTGAACGGTCGACGGAGGAATTCGGCGGGTCGGTCGTGTGTAACGGGATTTTATGGGGATTACCAGAATACATTGATTTTAATTAGTTAAAAATCTCAGAAAATTTCCCAAAAATTTAATTTTAAATTCTAAAAATTCTGGGGGTTTACACCCATTATCCATAACGTACTCAAGACTCTTGAATACAGATAATAGATTTTATGACGCATTGTGGGAGATAAATGTTACGCTATACATTTACACTTGTTGTGATAGGATAGAAATGTAAATACTATATATTCAAATTGCCTCGCTTGAGATAAAGGAGTACAAGCCTAGCTTAGACATAGTACTTTAATTAATTTTTGAGCTACTTTTTATTGCTTCGCATCATTAGCAAATCCCCATTCGACTTTGTGAGCTGATACACGCCGTATGGATACACGAATTCTACTATGAAAGAGCATTCCCACTTTACTTAGAACTTCCCTGTCGTCTTGTGCATCATGACGATCAGCCTTCTCACTGTTAGGACGAGGTCACCGACTTAGAATGCTCTTTCCTAAAGCTTTTTATTGAAGGATCCGAAAATACGTGATTGGTATAGCTCAATATGATATTGAGCCAAGAGACATTTCTGGTCGAGTGCCTCCAACTCTTGTAATTGCCGACGATGGTTATCTTCGACTGTCAACTAGTTGGTGAGAGCTACCTAGAAAGAGAGAATCTGGATTTCTAGGGGAAGCACTGCTTCACTCCCGTAAACCAAGAAGAATGACGTGCTGCTAGTTCGAGTCTGTACCATTGTGTGACAGACATAAAGACACTCACTATGCTTCTCATTCCATTCACGCTTATAAGAGAAAAGGAATATCTTGAGTAACTTGATGGTTGTCTTGTTGAATGCTTCCGCTAAACCATACGATGCCGGATTGTAAGCCGTCGAAGCTAAGTTCTGAATTTGGTTTTTGTCGCAAAATTGGTAGAAAGCGTGGCTTTAGAATTGTGGACCATTCTCATAGATTATTCGTTGAGGCAGACCAAAATGGTAGATGATGTGATGCTTGACTTAAAGCAGATCACGTTCGATGCCTTCACTTCAATGAGCGGTACAAAATACGCCCATTTGGAAAAGTAGTCGGTTATCGCTAAGATAAACTAATGCCCTTTGGATGACGGTAGACTAATCAGGTCGATGATGTCCATCTCCTATACTACAAACGGCCAAGATGAGACGGTCGGGTGAAGAAAACTCTGAAGGTTGGTGGATAAAATCGGCATGGATTTGACACATCCTATATTTATTTGCATACTCTATGGCGTCTGCCACCATAGTGGGCCAGCAATAGCCCATGCGTTGGAGGCAGCCCTGTAACTTTGGACTTGGTTGGTGTGCACCGTAGGTACCATCGTGAGCTTCATAAAGTGCCTGCTTCGCTTCTGCATCTGACAGGCATCGGGAGTCCATCGTATGATCGATAATACAACATTTTTGTAGCTGTCTCATATATAGTAGAATCCGAGGGAGCATCTCTTAACTAAAATAGGCTCCTTCGAAACTTCGGAAAGGATTTCGTAGACAACGTAGTCAATGAAAGGGTACCGCTAGTCTTTAATGTCAATACATGTCTTAGTGGCGCAACTTTTAAAACCACGCAGGTCATCTTTGACACAAATCAGTTCTCAATCTTTCACTATGATTGAATTCTGGGTTTTGGTAGGGAGAGTCAGGGAGGCTGCAAGGACGGCAAGAGCGTCGGCTTCAGCGTTCAATAACTTGGGCATATTTTCTATGAAGAATGTGGTATAGGTGGAGATTATGTCAATTGTCATTTGATTTTAAGGGATTAGGTCCTCATGTTGGACCTCATATTCGCCTCGGACCTGATTGACTATCTGCTTGGAATCACCATAGGCTTCTAGATAATCCACCCCTAGCTGGTTAGCTAGATGGAGCACGATGATGAGAGTGTTGTATTCCGTCACATTGTTGGAGCATAGCTCCATGAAGGAATATGCATAGAGAATGACCAGATTGTTAGGAGATATCAGCACTACCCCTACTCCTGTGATGATATTGCCCTTGGATCTTGTTCTTAAAGTACCATCAAAGAACATTTGCAACCTGGACTCCTCCACCGTTGTATTAGATTCCAACCCTTTATTTGGAATATTATCGTTGTGTTTTGATTTCTCTGACAGCGGGTGATATTCAAAAAAGTCGGCCAATGGTTGGCCTTTAATCGCCTTTTGAGGGACGAAGACCATGTCATACCGTGAGAGCAGTATCATCCATGGGACTAGGAAAGAATTTAGAGCCCCCGACTTAGTCATGAGCACTCTGAGGGGGTTGACTCGGGAGATGATGTGAATTGTCTGTCCGGTCACGTAATGGCGTATCTTCTGAATGACGAAGATCAAAGCGAGACAATCCTTCTCGACGGGGTAATATAGACCATCATCTTGCTAAGGTAGTAGATGGCATATTCATATCCTGTATCACTATTTTGAGCTAATAGAGGGCCAAGAGAGTGATCCATTGCACGGATATAGAGTAGGAAGGGTTTTTCTACGATAAGAGCCACAAACACTAGGGAATTCATGAGATAATTCTTGACATCATCGAATGCTCGTTGGCTTTCTTCAGGCCAGACGAAGGAGAATCTCTTCTTCATAAGCTAGGTAAAGGGTTGGCATCATCCGAAAAGTTTGATATGAACTTTCTGATATACGCCAATCTTCTTTGAAGGCCACAAAGCTCTTTGAGATTCTTCGGGGGGTGCATGTGAGACCCATCTTATAATATCTGTATTGGTATATGAATACATATTTTATATTATACGTTCTGTATTTTATTGGATCTCATGGAATCTCAAAAAAATTTCAAAATTGGAACTTTACTACCAGACCGGCATACCGGCGGTATACGCCTGAATACTGATGTCACGCCGTTCGGTAGATATTTGTTTTACTTTTGAGATATTTTTGCTATATTTTTGTGAGAAATTTTTGTGAATAGTATTTGATGCTTTCTATTATACATTGGTTTCTTGGTTTTGTTTTGAGTGGTCGAGATTGATTTAACTCGTGACGTGGATCGCTGACGAGACAGATCGGACGGTCATAATTAAATCACCTCATATATATATATATATATATATATATATATATATATATATATATATATATATATATATATATATATATATATATATGAATCAATTTTCTCTCTTCTTGCTCTTTTCTTTATTTCTTTACTTCTTCATTTTCTCTCCTTTTCTAGTGAGAGCTAGGAGCTTGGTCTTGAGGCCTAAGAGTAGGGTTTTTGAACCCCCTCTTAGTGGTCGAGTTGAAGGTTAAGGATGAGAGCTTGGCTAGAGGCAAGTACATCTTGCCAAAATCTTGAACGACTTTACCTTATTTTAGTTTTTGATTTTCTTAGTAGTTTATGCTTAGAATTTTATGATAATGGATTTGTTAAATATGTTTCTCTAGTTATTTCCGTCATGGGCTAGTTTTGGGATTTAGTTTGGGCTTGGTTTTGACTTTGCTGTAGAAACTCTGATATTCAATGGTTAGGTAACTCGGTGTCGGAAATGATAACCAGAGTATTTTTCATGAGACTTAGTATATATTCTATATAAGACTTTCCATTAGACTTGACATCTTGCTAGACTAATTTCTATTAAGATTCGGAACATCATTTCGGTTCTGAAATACCCGTCTTGATTTGACTTCCCTAGAATTGTCCTTGAGAATCGGCATACCGACGATATACTGGTGTATACCGATGGTATACCGTTTTGATTCGACTTGGAATCCCAGAACTTGCTGTGACTTGAACCAGCATACCTACGACATACTGTAATATACCGATGGTATACTGATTTGTTGGAATAAAAAACCTCCTTTGATTTTGCTATCTCTTGTCTGTCATACCGACGGTATACTGGAGTATACCGATGATATATCGATTATCCAGACTTATTTTTCTTGCCTTTCTAGTTTGTTCTTGGACGGCATACCGATGGTTTACCGATTTTGTTCTCTTTTACATATATTTTGTTTTATGGTACTTTTCTCGGTTTTACTTTGCTTGGCGCTTGTGTGCATATTGTATGAGTATGTTCTTGTTGTGTTACTTTTTGGCTATACCCGTTCCTTATCCTGTACTCATCTTTGTTTCTGGTATAGTTTGGAACACCTACCCATTATACCCAGTCCCGACTTTATGTATAGTTTGGTACACCTATCCATTATATCCAGTCCCGACTTCATGTATAGTTTGGGACACCTACCCATTATACTAGTCCAGACTTTATGTATTGTTTGGGACACCTACCCATTATAGCCAGTCGTCCTGGATACAATCTTTATAGTGACCAGTCGTGGTGCACTCATGTTCATTGCCTTGTACCAACCTTGTCCTGACATCATGTATAGTTTTGGTGTCACCTACCCATTATACACTTGTCGTGTATATCTTTGGGGACACCTACCCATTATATATCTGTCTAGGCCTGTCCCAGTATAGTTTGGGCCATCTACCCATTATAAACTTGGCTTGTATATTACTTGTTTTGGTTTGTTATAGTGCACGCTTGTCATTCCTATAACCGTTTGGTTTTATTCTCGTATAGTCTTGTGCTTATTCTTGTGCTTGTCAAATCATTATTTTGTCTAGTTTATCCCTGCGGGGAGCATCATGTCTAGGATAGATTCTACGGAATGCCACATCGAAATCCTAAAATAAACTGCTAAGAATTAATTACTAGTTTTAAATGATTAAAGCATCAGAAGGGAAGAATATCTAGGTTGCATCCAGCCCCGTTATCTTGACATCAGCCTGAATAGATTTGTAGCATGTCGTCGAGTAGGGCATATTTCTTGCGCACCGTCGAGTGGGGCACCAGTATATCTTTGATTATTTTATGGTCCGGATAGCTTGGATATACTGCAAGGCATGTAACTATAGAAATTCTCAGTTATTATATCTTGTTAGTAATTAGGATTTGTGATAACCCTAGTTAGCTAACATAGCAAACCGTACTTCTTACTTTGCCATGATTGTTATATGGAGTACATTTATTGCTATATACTTGTACTAGATTTTATTTTATTTATTTATATTTACTTGTTCCTACCATGATCCCGACACTGTACTATTTCTTTTCTCGTTTAATTTCCTTACCCAGTTGTATTATATGCTACATGTACAAGTTTACCTATATGCATATATTCACCTTGCATGATTCCGTATAAGTTTACCTTACATGATCACATATATGTTTACCTAATCCCGTACATGTCACCTGCCCAGTTTTCTTTACAGGTTTTCCATTTTTATTTTCTTATTTTTTGGAGCGCTATATTTTTCCTGGTAGTTACATGTATCTTCAAATCTTGCAGCTCTATATTGCATTGTTGGTTTTAGTT
The DNA here is from genome assembly GCA_036927795.1 of Iris macrosiphon. NCBI lineage: Eukaryota > Viridiplantae > Streptophyta > Magnoliopsida > Asparagales > Iridaceae > Iris > Iris macrosiphon. The sequence continues at coordinate 10,715,318 of JAYESA010000004.1, forward strand.
CATAGAATGGCCTCTTTTGTGGTACTTGCTATTTGGGGTTTGACCCCACTAGTTTTGCTTGGCCAGATCCGGTAGCGGTGCGAGAGGATCTTTCGTACATTCCCGAGGATGGTAACCACACGGAGCACCAGACCGATTGAGTATATTTCTATTTTTTTCTCCCATATAATATAAATATTCTTTTATGGCATTTAGCCCTGAGCACATGTTAGCTCATAATTTGGACTTGATACATCGCCTGCTGGATATGGCATGATTAGCATATTCTAGACTATAACTAGAGTTTATCATGTATGACTTATACTCTTGCAAGTTCTTTATTTTGTATTACTATATTCAAGATCAGCTATGTATATATGGTTTAAGACGCTTTACTATTTTGCTTCAGATGATCATATTTCTTTGTATATTGTGGATTCCTTCTAATGATTAAGACACTTGGATTGTTTGAATTAGGTTGACTTATGGCTTGTAGTATTAACTCCATGTCTATTCACAGTCGTGACCGTATCTCAGGATACTGGAGTACTCTGGTATACATAGTTGGAATTGTTGGCCCTCGCTCTCCAATATTCTGGTTCTGGAGCCTAACAAGATTTTTGTGGTGGCACGTACAGGTCTGGTATTCATACATACGGGGGGTATCAACATAGATGTCTCAATATTAAATTATTCTTTCTTGATCACTTTTTGGACTATCTTATATCTCTGATCTTTGATCGGACATCTGCTTTCATCCTTGCTCTATCATGTTCCTCGATTTTGATCCTTGTATCGTTTGAGTTTTAAGGTCAATGTTCATGGTCCTTCTGATCAGATCGAACAATTTTAGATGATGGCATATCAGCGTCCGGATGGTCAGCCAATTCCTAGAGCTCAGCCTCAGCATTCAGGAGCAGCGTCTGTCATGCCTCGATTCCTGCAAGGGGCCAATCGTTCTTGCTTAGAGCCTTGCAGAATTGACCATCCTCGCATGGTCATGATGTCGTACAAGCCTAAGTTGCACATGCACAAGGCTAAGGCTTTGAATAAGGACCCGTAAGCTATTCAAGATGAAAGCCGCGGTACAATATAACAGAAAAGTAAAGAACACAATGGCATAAGCAAACAAGATCTTTATTAATATTCAAGATGTGTTACAAGCGAAGCTTGGCCGAGATTATAATTCACTCAAGTTTTCTCTCTCGATTACAATGGCATTGTTCCATACATTACATCCCTTTATAAAAAAACAGCTCAAAATATCTCGATATGACTCAATGCATCGACTCCAAATTTCTGGCTCCTGAGGATGAGGATATGTTATCGCTTCTTCGGATGATCCAATACCAGTGAACAAGAAAACTGGTGGGGGGTTAGCACTTTGGGGAAAGTACTAGTGAGTAAAAAAGTAACGAACAAAAGCAACACTCTCTAAAACCAACACTAAGTAAGTATGTGGCAAAATATTACATTATTAGTGATCTTGCTACTTTTTACCTAGGCTCATTTCATGCAGCACAAGATTTGAGTCGTATTATTTTTAAAAAAATATATCTTTGAAAATAGTTTGCATATTCAATACAATCAAGCATACAGTAGGGGCAGTATTCTATCATGCAGTGTGCAGCATGTATTGTGTACATATTCATTAACTCTTGGAACAAAAGCAGCCTCTAGTGGACTATTCTTCTCAGTTCAAGACAAAGTGCATCTAGTGGACTTATTCAATTCAAAGGCAGTAGCATATTAAAGTAAAACAGAGACATCTCATTTGTATTTATGATAAGGAACAAAAGGAATACGAATGATCACTTATTCAGTGATCCTTACCCAAAGCTGAACAGTTATCCCTGCAACAGACACACATAAGTTAGCAATAATTTTCATATACATAAAGGTTCCATTTCCTATTCATCTCTGCATCAAATAGTTATTTATGCAAGAAGGCTAGCCTAGCATGCGCCCTAACTACATGATGGTCCATGGGTTATCCCATGATTAACATCGGTGACTCAAGGTTCAGCTCTACACTAGTACGTGCATATGTTAGCAGCTGTGACTCAAGGTTCATCTCTGCACTAACACATATATATACTAGCAGCTGTGAGATCATGGTTCCGCTCTTCACTAATAAACACAACATCCCACTAGATCACAAGGACCGTACCTCAGGGTGCTCTCAAAAATCTCTTTCGGACAGACAGATTTCCAGTGCCCCAAGAACTGTTCGAGAGACTAAACCTTGTAAAAAAGTTGTCCGAGACCAATGCGTGACATAAAATATCTAACAGATAATTCTATAATACAAGCAAGCAATGATCAAGCAAATTATATCTCTTCTTCTTATTAATTAAGCAATAGGTTCAATCTTTTCTTTACAAAACTAATAGCACACCCCACTAGATCACAAGGAATGTACCTCAGGGCACACTATTAGTGGTTTAATCTTCTTTTTCCATAACAAATAGCACACCCCACTAGATCACAAGGACCATACCCCAGGGCATACTATTATCAATCATATTAAGCATATTATGATTTATTTATATAGTTCTATCTTTTTGTATCAATGACAAGCAAACAAATAAACGATCTATAATTTAACCAAGCATGGCACGGTTCTTTTATCTCTTCTAGCTAAGCATGTAGTTCTACTCTTGTTTAGCATACCATATATTAACATGTTAAATCATTCTTTTACTCTTCTTATTAGCATAGAAAGGTTCCTTTGATAACTGTGTCAGTGTGACCTAAAATGCTACATTATATTCTTTTACTTAGCATGGCAAGCTTCATTTGACAGTGGTGACCATGTAACTTAGCATGCAATATTTTTATCTTGACTTAGCATGAAAAAGGTTCTATCTCTTTTAGACAAGCATACAAGTTCTCTAGTTAAGCATGTAGGTTATCATTCTATCATTCTCATGTGAACATTATCTACTTAGAAACAAGCATTATAAAAACTCAGATTCATTATTAAGGCATGCAAGAATAAGAGAATAAAGTTTTGTCCACTCATCCAGATCAATTATTTTGTGTTTCGATGGGGAGCCCTTCAAGAAGGCTTTCGCTCGAGCCAACAAAGCGATATCTCTTGTACATAGTGTCAACATAGAGCGGGGCACTACAGAGTTGGGTATAGATCTCGGAGCAGAGTAATATGTTCAGCCCAATCTACTAGCAGTACCAGAGCAGCCAGTTCCGCCAGAGCAGCCAGATATTGTTCAATTACTGATAGACGTTTTGAAGGGCTTCATAGCCACTCATCAGCGACAGAGTGACGTTCTCACTTAGTCAGTCCAGACGGCTATGGAGGGAGGTGGTTCTCATATCTATAATTCTACGAATAATTTTAGGCATTTCCATCCCCCGTACTTCTATGGTACTAAGATGCAATTGTATCTTATGCATGGCTCTAGGATACTGAGGCCATACTTGAGGCAATGGGTATTCCGGCTAGGGAGCGAGTAGTAGTGGTTAGGCTACAGTTGCTAGATTTGACCCGTGATTGGTAGGCAGCTCAAGAGGTTTTACTGATGGCGTCAATACCATGGGCGGATTTCAGTGAGAGGTTTCAGACTTGGTATTACGATGTGGTGTCGCGTTAAGATTTACAACAGTGGTTTAACAACCTTTGGCAGATTACGAGGACCGTCGACGGCTACGCGACGGAGTTCTACAGGCTCAGTGGTTTGCTTCCACCTTGGTAGTGATCGAGTTGGACCAAGCTAGGAGGTTCCATCAGGGTCTTCACTTTGAGATCATCTTGATGGTGGAGCAGCATGAGTTCCATACTTTTGACGATGTTAAAAGAGCGGTGATAAGGCAAAAGTATACCTCTCAGAGGATAGTCGACAGAGTTGGGGGCTAGAAGAAGCCTTATATTTAGAGGGGATCTTCTACCCAGTCTTCAGCACCAGCTTCGGCAGTTCGAGCTTTGTCGATCAGGTCTTCGAGGAGAGCGGCTTCAATTCAGCAGTCTTCTTTAACTCGTCCTCAACAGCAGAGACAGTCATCATCAGTCGAGTGTTCTTACTGTGGGAAGCCAGACCACGCCTTTGTAGAGTGTCATTAGAACATGATTTTTTTCTGGCATATGGTGGAGCAGGACACATGATTAGTACTTGTCCCCATAGGGCTTCAGCTAGAACATCATCAGTCCAGTCAGCAGCTCCGCAGTTCAGGACACCAGTGCCGGTACAGCAGCAGCAGGCCCCACGGCCTTTACCGACTCAATCAGCAGCAAGGTCCACAGAGATATGCATAGGACCAGGCTCAGGTTAGGCAGAGAGGGCAACAACAGAGAAAAATAACACCCAAATGGCAGGGACAGGCTTTCGGGATGTCTTACGAGGAGTCCCTAGCGGCTGGAGAGGTGGTTGTAGATACCATTCTCGTTAACTCGCATTCAGCTTCAGTTTTATTTGATTCTGGCACATCACACTCGTTTATATCTGTACGATTTATGATTCAAGTTGGCTTGGAGTCCGAGTCCTTACCTGTAAGGTTGAATATACTTACCGGTAATGGTCTTGTGGGAGTAGATCGAGTTTATGCCTCCTGTCGAGTCGTAGTGTACGGTAGAGAGTTTCCTACTAGGTTGATAGAGTTTCCTATGGGCGATTTTGATTTAATCCTAGGAATGTATTGGTTGAGTGCTCGACATGACGATAGATTGTCGTGCTAGAAAAGTTATATTTTGTGTTCCTCGTGAGGAGGAGTTCTCATTCTTCAGAGGCGAGGTGGAGTCTCCGTCAGTTATCCTAAGGATGGCAGTGGACGAGGAGGTGCAGTTACCCCGGGTTGTTTGCGAGTTCCCAAACGTATTTCTCGACGAACCTCCAGGCATGCCGCCAGTTCGAGATATAGATTTCTATATCGATCTAATTTCAGGGAGGAAGCCAGTTTCGGAGAGAGTCTATAGGATGTCACCATCAGAGTTGGAGATTTTATACCAAATGATTGAGGAGTTGAGGACCAAGAGATTTATTCGTGCTAGTGGATCACCTTAGGGAGCCCCATTACTTCTTATTAAAAATAAGAATGGTTTATCGCATTTGTGTGTGGATTATCGCACCTTAAATTCAGTAACCATTAAGAACAAGTATCCCTTGCCCAGGATAGATAACTTATTTGATCACCTCAACGGGGAAGCTGTATTTTCTAAAATTGATTTACGGTATGGGTATCATCATATCAGAATTAGAGACCTAGATATACCCGAGACAATATTTAGATCTTGATATGGCCATTGAGAATTTCTTGTTATGCCATTTGGAGCGACCAATGCGCCAGCGATATTCATGGATCTCATGAATCGCATCTTCATGCCTCACCTAGACCAGTTTGTGATAGTGTTTATTGATGATATCCTGGTCTTCAGTCAGACTGAGGCATAGCATGAGCGATATCTTCACATAGTACTTCAGACTCTTCGGGAGCATCAGCTATATGCGAGGTTCAGCAAGTACGATTTCTGGCTAGATCACATCCTAATCTTGGGTCATATTATTTTTGGTGGAGGCTTAGAGGTGGATCAAAAGAAAGTGGAGGCTATAGAGAGTTGGCCAATACCTAGTACAGTATCGAAGGTGTGCAGTTTTTTGAGATTAGCAGGCTATTACAGACCATTTATGGCAGACTTTTCTAGCATTTCCGTACCCTTGACATAGCTGACGTGCAAGGACGTGCACTTCGAGTGGTCAGAAGCTTATCAATTTTATTTCGAGAAGGTCAAGCAGAGTTTAATTTTGCTCCTATTCTAATACTTCCCATTAGACCAGGAGGGTTCTTAATTTTTGGTGACGCATCAGGCATTGGTCTAGGATGTGTCCTTATGAAGCATGGTAGGGTTATTGCTTATGCGTCTCGGCAGCTTCGAGACTATGAGAAGAACTACCTGACCCATGATTTGGAATTAGCTGCAGTAGTGTTTGTACTCAAGCTTTGGAGATATTATCTGTATGGTGAGCGGGTGAAGATCTTTACAGATCATAAGATCTTAAGGTATGTGTTTACGCAGAGGGTCCTCAATATGCGGCAGAGGAGATGGCTGGAGTTACTGACAGATTATAATATTGATCTTTAGTACCATCCAAGGAAGACCAACGTAGTTGCAGACGCCTTGAGCAGGAGAGTAGGATCCTACTTCTTAACGTAGCAGCGTCACATCCTAGACGATCTTCGGGAGATAGGCATCGAGGTGGTGTTACCTGGTGAGACTGGCTTGATGGCAGGGTTACAGGTCCAGTCTACTATAGTTGAGAGGACCAGGGCAGCACAGTCAGGTGATGCCAGGCTTCAGTGACTCGGAAAAGGGTTTGAGGCAGGACACCGAGCAGAGCTGAGCGTTTACAAGGATGAGACTCTCAGGTTCGAGGGTCGACTTTGTGTGCCGAGTAGAGATATTCGGGACGAGATTATGTCAGAAGCTCACAGTTCTCAGTATTCCATTCATCCAAGAGGGAGAAAGATATACCATGATATTCGATAGCACTTCTGGTGGAATGGGATGAAGAGGGAGATAACACGGCTTCTCTCTCGGTGTTTAGTCTGTCAACAGGTTAAGGTTGAGCATCATAGACCAGCCGGGTTACTACACCCTTTGCCGATTCTGGAGTGGAGGTGTAAGCACATTACTATAGAATTTATGACCAGTATTCCTAGATCCCCTATTGGGAGAGATTCTATTTGGGTGATAGTAGATCGGCTTACGATGGTTGCTCAATTTTTACCATTCTGAGTTGGTCAGTCTACTGAACAGTTAGCCGAGATGTATATGAGGCTGATTGTCAGACTGCAAGGAGTGCCAGTGAGCATCATCTCGGACAGGGATTCCAAATTTATTTTTTATTTCCGGCAGAGCCTTCAGCAGAGTCTAGTCACCCGTCTAAGGCTCCCTTCAGCTTATCATCCGCAGACAGATGGTTAGTCGGAGCATACGATTCAGACCTTAGAGGATATGCTTTGATAATGTATACTGGACTTTGGTGGTTCATGGGAGGATCACTTGCACTTGGTAGAGTTCTCCTACAATAACATCTTCTACAGAAGTATACAGATGGCACCATTTGAGATATTTTATGGAAGGAGATGCAGATCACCATTAGCTTGGGATGATATTGGCGAGAGGCGGATGCTTGGTCCCGAGAAGATAGCTCAGTCAGTTGAAGTTATCAGACACTACAAAAATATACTGTTTAGCAACGAAATTATCCATCGCTAAAATATATTTTTTGTCGCTATTTGTATTTAGCTACGGATTAGCGACAAAAATGTTTTGATAGAATAACTAACGTCGTTACAAAAATTTTGTCGCTAATCCGTCGTTATATCGACGGATTAGTGACGGATTGAGCGACATAAAATCAGCGATGAATCAGCAACGGATCAGCGACATATAAGTTACTTTGTTAAACTTTCTGACTACTTACCGACGGATTAGCGACGGATTTTGAGAGCCAAAATTTGCGAAATTTTCCAAAAGTTTTTGCACATTCATCGGTCACAGAGTTCATCGCTAATCCGTCCCTCTCAGTGACGAATTATTGACGGATTTTAGCGACAAATTCTGATACATATTTGGCATATTTTGTATGTATCAAACATTTTAGCGAGAAAATTTTTTGTTGCTGGGTAGACGCTGGCCTAAGAGTTTTCCTCCAAAATCCGTCGCTGACCTGAGATTTTCCAAATTTTTCGTCACTATTACGTCGCATGTCCGTCTGTAAAGGTAATATTTTTTCCAAAAATCAATTTTTGCTGAGCATATACCTGTTATACATTCACCAATTTTCATAAAAATAAATTTCACACAAGCAAATTCCATAAAAACTAATAAAACCCCACAAACATGTACAAATATTATATACACGTCGAAATAACAAAGTAGAGTAATCCAAACATGTACAAATAACTGTTATACAATCCCACAAAGTCAAATAAATACAATCAAGTTAAAAAATACAGCCAACTAAAAAAATCTCGCAAACACAAAAATATCAAGTCGACGGTGGAGGCAGAGGCAGAGGCGGCGACGGTTGTCGGTTAGCCATGTACTGTGCTACAACTATAGCGATGATATCCTATAGATCATCAGGAACAACGGTAGATGGAGCAGTAGCAAGAGCCGTCGAAGGAGCTGGAGGACCCATCGATGTCGTCAGAGGAGCTGGAGCCATCGGAGTAGCCGTCGGAGGAGCCGTCGTAGTAGCCGTCGGAGGAGCAGGTGTTGCAGCATCATGAGTGTATATCAACTGTCGGACCAGCCCATATAGCTCATGCACAGTCGTCGTAAGATGCTCCAGAGATATCATACCAGAAGGAACGCCAAAGCCGTGCACGATGGAGCTCTGGAAAGAACCGACGGCATCGATGCCAACGATCCGATACCATACACGCTATCGCATTTTCCTCTCCTGACAGCTTGTACCCACCGATTGTTTATTTCTGTCGGCTTACTACTCTCAGCGCCCCCCTCTAACGTCTCATACGTCTCCTATTTTATTTATATAAATCGGTTTAGAGTTAAGAATTTTAGAGTTATATGTGCTATATTTAATTTTGGTTAGAGTATCATATTAGATACTATATATCATAGTATATGTATATAATTTAAGTTATATTTGCTATATTTGATTCCATGATATCTTAAAATAGGATATTAACCAAGGTTTATAGTATCAGAATCGGTATCAGACCATTCCTGTGACCTAAAAACCTAGAATCTAATTAAATTATAAAAATAATCTAATTAAATTGAAAAAATTTATAAATACAACTTACATATGTTTTGGCGGCCCGCTTATCTACGAACTTTCCATCCTTCTCTCTTTTGTGGGTCCGCTGGAAGATTGATGGGAAGTCGACGGTCTTGGGGTCTTCTCCGGCTCTGGCGGCCTCGTAGCACTGTAAAAATTAAGCAATTAATAAATAAGTAAAATTAATTAGAATTATAAAAAAACTGATCTAGCAAAAAAATTTAATATTAACCATCCCTCGAAAATGCTCGACGGTCAGAATGGATCTACCAGTATGGAGACCACCCTTAGCACGGGCAGCCTTCGCCTTCTCATACTTGGCCTTGTAGGCCGGGGTCTCCATCTTCTTCTTCATCTCTTTCCATGAATCCGCCTTCAGCCACTCCTTACGGTGATCCGGTCCAAGTGATGCCAGTGCCTTCTGGTCATTGATCATAACTCTCAACCTCTTGCAGGCGATGATATTGTAGCACTTTCAGATACCACTTTCTCTATGATCCGGCCACCAGTACAACCTCTGCAAATTTGAAAAATATTTTTTATTATTGTAATAAAAAAATTATATATTATTATAAATAAAATTCATATACATACCCCGACCTTCTCCAGACAAGTGAATCATTGGTCGAGCGGGATATCACTGAAATTGATATAATGGCCATCAAAGTAGCCCCGCATGATCTCCACCAGATCATTCCTAGACTTGATCAGGAAGAATCTAAAATAAGTACAAAATATACAATTAGAATAAAAATTATAAATTAAATGTGTGAATTGACAAATAAATGCTTACAACGCTCTTTCAGCCCAAAGCTTAGGACGATAAATATTGGCTGGCCGCTCTAGTAGAGTAGGGGGTTCTGCAAATCCTGGATGGCGGACATATACTCCGTTGTCCACAAGAAGGCTTGGAAATGGATTTTCTCTTGTGGGAGCAACTAGAGGAGTAGCCGGTGTAGTAGTGCCGGTAGTGGCTTGAGTAAAAGAAGGGATAGCAGCTGATGGCAATCAGGGAGATGGAGTAGCTCCTCCTACAAAAGAACGAGTATATGGCAGGGATAAACCATCCATCGCATCTACGAACTCATTCTCATGTCGTGTGAGAGAATATGGTGTATTAGACGTAGTGGACGGAGGATGCTGCGAAGATGATAATCTCTGAACTTGTCGTCGTCCTCGTCCTCGTTCTCATTCTGTCATACTATAGGTAAATCTGTAGCAAATAAAAAAATGGTGTCATCAAATAGATAATCATAAAGTAATAGTGTGATGAAATAAGTAAATACTAGTGTGTTGATGAAATAAATAATAATTATGTCATGAAATAATTAAATAAATATCTAAGCTAATGCATATGTATGTACGTACTAATCTTTTTCATCTTTCGAATCGTCATCGCCTTCTGAATCATTTTTTGAATCGTCTTCATCTTCTACTTCTTCATTTTTATTTTTACTTCCACTATCACTATTACCTTCATCTTCTAATTCTTGTTCCTCGCTCGATACCTCTGTAGAAGCATGGAACATCTATAGTCATGCGGCTTATATGCAGGCCGCATCCTCATGTTGAAGACATGCCCAAAGTCATCCCTCATGCGGCCTGGACTGACAAAGAAAGCTGAGTCACATAACATTCCCTCTGAAACGGCCTCTAAGGGTCTACCAAAGTTTCAATCTAAGCACTTATGGCCCTGACTGCCTTAAAAAGTGTGAGAGAGGTGACGACACACCTGAAGGACCGTAAGATAACTCTAGAGGGGGGTGAATAGAGTGCAGCAGATTAATTTACCCAATTTTAAAATTAACCAAAGTGAATGCAGTAAATAACTAGCAGTATATATGTAATATAATAAAGTAAAAGAAAAAGAGAGCAAACGCAAAAACTGCGATGTATACTAGTTTCCCTTTAAGAGGACTAGTCCAGTCCCGAGAACTCAAACTCAGAGTTTTATCCACTATAACCACTAATAGTGAATCAAAATCTTTGATCTGAAGGCTTGCCACTTCTTTACACCATAAATTTTGATCTTAAGGCTCGCAACTTCATACACCACGAGTTTTGATCCAAAACTCAAACTCAGAGTTTTATCCACTATAACCACTAATAGTGAATCAAAATCTTTGATCTGAAGGCTTGCCACTTCTTTACACCATAAATTTTGATCTTAAGGCTCGCAACTTCATACACCACGAGTTTTGATCCAAAGGCTCGCAACTTCACACAGAAGAAGAGCTTGATGAACCAAGCTTTTACAACTCGAACAACTTCTAACCGAGATCGTACTTAGAACTAGAAGGTTGGGAGTTAATCTTGGAGATAAGAAAGTTTAGTCTCTGAGGGTTTACTCACTATAGGATAGAAAGATTGAGAATGATTGAGTGAGTAAGAATGTAAAAGTCCAACTCTATTTATAGGTTATTACCAAACCGAGTTCGGCCATAATTCGGAAGGGAATATTTAAATTTTCGAACATTGGAGGGCAAGAAAATCATGTGCTAATTAAACTGGTTGATTTCATACCAAAAGGGTAACCGAGTTCGGTACGAATTCGAAGCAAATTTGGCCCGAGTTCGGTTGCTAAGTATGCTAGGCTTTGTGAATGAATGTGGACTAATTTTGTGGTTGGTTTCGAGGTTTATTTGAGTATACTTTGGGTTATGCCAGTGTGACTCGATTTACATAAGTCCTAGACTCAAATAAAATATAAGCTTACATATGAAAACCAAGAGCATTATGATGACACTAATATTCTGAAACATTTGCTGACTTGAAGATGTATTTTTTCTTAACGGCAGTTGTCTAAAGATAGCTAGATCTGTAAACCAAGAGTACTATGATGACGCCAATCTGGGTGCGAGGCTCCAGATAAGTCATAGGCAGTTGGACAAAATCTTCTGGTATAACGCTGTCTTTGGCTCATCTTCATATAGCATATGTACATTGCTGATCTTGCTTATTGATTTCTACAAGTACATGTTAGACGAACAAGAAAATATACAAAAGCAAATATTACATATCTGGACAATGCTGAGTTTAAGTAGAAGATACTATAGTGATTTATCGATTACCATAATACTAAACTTAATTGATTATCCATATTAAAAAACTCAACATAAACATTGGGCCAACAACACCATCCGACAGAAAATTTACGTCAGGCATTAATGACTTCGTCAGAACGCACAGAGCACGTATACGGCTACATGACCCATGCGGTCTCGCCAACATTCGGCCAGAGTGTCCATTCGACCACGGACCAAATGAGAGCATGTATATGGCTACATGACCTATGCTGCCTTGCCAACATGCGGCCAGAGTGTCCATTCGACCAAGGCCCAAACGAGAGCACGTATGCGGCTACATGACCTATGCGGCCTTGTCAAACATTCGACCTAATTGTTGTGAGGCCTCCGTCTCACAAGTACTTCCCGTTTCAACTACTGAGATCTTCGCACAATTGGCGCTGACTACGTGTCCAGCTGACCAAGTCACGCCCACAACAGGTTTATTACAACCCCGAGATCTCATCAACAACATATCTTAATCAAGGACACGTAGCAATCTGCCCTTGTCTTGAGGCAACAGTTGCAACCGCATTCTATTAGAGGAGCCTTATGTGGCCACCAAACAGAGGCATATGCAGCACCCATAGCCCATCAGCATGATGGCCATAAATAAGAGCAACTTTAACGTTCTAAGGTCGACTTTTCCTACTTCAGAGAGAAACTGAACCAAAAGAGGCGGGCTGGCTATTTGTGAATCAACACTCAAGGGAGAGAGAAGAGCTTCCGCATCGGATCATCCACGGAGTAAAGAATTGCTACACTCCTAACCCTTTATCGTCACTTCCCAAAAAATAAATTTGTACTTAGATTATCTCCTAGGACTCTTCTTTGTACTCTCTTAGTTTGTTAATTAAATCTAGTTCTCCCAGTTCTCGTTTTGATATTAAATAAAAAATACGGTGGTGACTCTGCTAGAGAATTTCTTCTCCTCTGTTGAGAAGTCGGTGACGCAGTCCGATGCGGGCAAGCTCGGCTCGACACAAAAGATGCTGGTGGTTTGCTTCGACAAGCAAGTGTTCGAGGACATGCTCTCTGGGGACAGCTCAGGTCCTTCTCTAAGGCAAGCAAAGCCCAAGAAGATCCGCAGGACATGGGTGGCAAAGGCCTCTGAGCCTCACCCAACTACAGAGCATGAGCTCCTCGTCTCTCTCCATGCCGCAGGGATCGCACATCATGCGGCCACTGTCTATGCGATAGCCTCTTCAAGCCAAAAGGGTGCTCCCCACTCGAAGACCCGTAGAATATGGGTGGCCAAGGCCATTGTACCCACACAGCTACGGAGGAGACACTTCTATCCTCTAACTCTGTTGTCCATGATGGTCGTCGGACAAAAACCCATAGTGTCCACATCTATGCATTATCCCGAGCTGACGCATAGACTGTTCAGCACCTAGACTCTGGCAGAGAAAAATAGTACGATGTCAGACGTCGTGGTACTGAGGCAGCATCTATACGGCCAAGGGGGAGGCGGCATAAGATTGCCCATGCAGCATCAACTCACAACCGTAGATGGCAGGCCACATCCGGCCTCAATAGCAACAAAATCTCTATTTTCGACCGTGTCTCATATGGCACAGATCCTTTGCAACCCACTGAGAAAGGTAAAAACCCAAAATTAGACTCTTTGTACTATGCATATGCGGTAGCTAAGCTAAAGAAATCTAGGACAGTGAGAACATGGCAAGCTTAAGGAACTTCTCATATAACCGACCGCCAACAGGCATCACTAGTTATTACGCGAGCCTCTGACGGAAAGTTGTATAGGACTGAACCATGCGTCCAGCCCACAGGGACCAATGGACAGGGTCGGTCCCAAAAGTCTTCCACTGGTTCCTCGAGGCAAGTTCGTATACGAACCCTAGGCCAGGGAGAAAACACAGCAACTACACATCTGTGTGCCCGGAATACCCTGACTCACAAAGAGGAAGCAAAGGTAAAATACCCTTCGTATGATTTGCGTGACGTGATTACTCAAAAATGCATAGCAAGGAAAACAATTGTGGCATGCGACATTCCCTCTCCGTGGAACAGTTATGCCAATATCATTATTAAATTCTGCTGCAATAAAGCAGCAATACTCACAGACAAGCAATCGGCCTTTCAGCGATTGCACCGGAAAGCACCTACCCGGTAGCAACCCGGAGATCATGTGCAAGTATCAGAAAAGGAGGAGTTGTCCTTTGCCTCATGCTACTCAATTGGAAACCTTCCCACCGCCAAGGGAAGAAACGAGTCAAACACCTCCAGTCTAGCGCTCTTTACCACTGCATCTCGAAGTCAATTACCCGGAGGGCTCACAACAACACCTACGAAAGACGTCTTCTAAGGCACCCTCTCAAGGAAGAAGCTTTCAGCCCCTCGGGCTATTTCTTCCTCTGAACCCCCGGGGTTGACTCAAGATAAGGGTAGTGTCCCCTTGGACGTACGCAACAACCCGGCGTTCCGAGGGAATAGTAAATCTCAAGGGTCAGATGCTGAGTTCCCTAGAGGTAATCACCCTCATTAAGAAGGTGCGACTTCTAAAACTGGGGACAGAATTCTCTCTGATTCTGAAGAAGAGGTAGCACTTTCGACTTTTCCTGTGGACAACAATTTTGAGGAAGCTGGTGGATACGTGCCTGGGGTTAATGCAACATCTAGGGCTGGGGGGTAGCAATCCTTCAGAATCGGAAGATGGTGCGATGATACCTACCTCCCCTGAAGATTGTAACTTCCAAGGAACAGACAATGACATGCTGAGGGTAGTCACCCTCGAATATTTATAGCATCATCTAAAGTTGGGAGTAGCATCTCATTTGAGTCTGAAGACGATGCAACCATGCCTTTCTTTCCTGAGGACAATGCGACTCATGAACCGTAAACGGAAGGACCAGCGATCTCAAATGTCGTGATGCTCTTGAGGGAATGATGCACACCATGAGTGCCACAATGCAATACTGAAGATCAAGGCAAACATGGTCCTGCCACCCGCAGGGCCCGCAATAACTCTACAAGCCGAAGTAGCCTCTCTCGACCAGAGAGAGCAGCATCCAAAACTGGAGGTAGAATTCCTCCAAGTCCGAAAATGACACAAAACTATCAGTCCATCCGGAGGACCGTACGACTCAGGTAATGTAATCCCCAAAGCCAAAGGGGACTTTCTCCTTCAATGATGATGACATCATTGAGATATTCAACATACTGATGAAGGGAAACAAACTTCAGCTACCCAATATAAGTTGCCCTGTGAAGTGTCTCGTTCCCCTTATTCGGGGAGCGCGACTAAGAAATACTCGGTATAGTTCGATCGGGACAGATTGAATCAAGATCCTTTCCTCATTATGGATTAGTTTCTATGAAATCAGGTCCCACATTCAACGGATCGTGCCTCAAGGAAGGACTCGACGGCAGAGTCGAGAGGGGCTTTTCCGTTGAGCTGGTTTCTTTGACCATTTTCCATGCCGCTTGGTTGCTTTCTTGTTAGTTTTGTTACTTACGTTTTCTTGAACAGTTTCGATGGATTTTATTGTCTTCGTTCATTAAATTTCATATTTTTTATCGAACCCTTGGAGATCAAAGCAGAAGATATTGATCATCTGTTGGTGCATTCAGGTGATCGTGTAGGCGATGCATAAGCGGAGTCTTAAAGATCTCCCATTTCTCTCTTCCGATTCACCAACTTATGAGTGGATTTAATTTTGATTAGCTCCCTTCTTCCAACTCTTCATCCTTCGTAACCTGACTCTTTTATTCGTTCCGATCGACGATACTATAAAAATAAAATTGAAAGTAAAGATAAAAGAAGAAGTAGACTTGAAATAATTAATGCTAGTCACCTAAAGTCACTATACGATCACTTTGTTGCGAGCTTGTCTGCTATGCATATGCTTAATTATGTTTCAGTTGTAGCTAGAACTTATGGATCTATAACTGTTCCATGTGTAGTAAAAATTATAATGTGATCATTGAGCAAGGTAGCCTATACTATGGAATATGCATGAAGTTTATTTACTTATATTGCTTTAAAGTGCTTTATTTGATAAATTAGTTTGTTGATGATGCATGGTCAAGGACAACTTGTGCACAAGAGAAGTAGTTCTACGAACGGTCATCGGACCACTAGGACCGCTTCAACCCAGGTAGAATATTTGCTAGTGTAGTCCTAGCATTGGATGGGTCCGTGCATCCGGAAAGGGCTAGCTACCTGAAGCGGAATGGCAGCCGACCCATCTCTCGTCCGACCAAGTGATACGCTATGTATATTTAAACTGTGCAAACTAACTATGTCTTTGTGGGAGGGAAGTCCATGGTAAGTTGTGTACATGTGGTTTAGACGATGCAGGTAAAAGTCACCGAACGGTGGCATATTATGTTATATCCATTCATTCTATCGCATATGTATAAAAGATTAAACTAAGACAAGATAGAAAGATCACATAATAATAATATTTCATGTTCACATGAATACAATATCAATTTGGTATGTTGGGTTAGCTCGCCCTCACTAATACTTTTTGAAGTACTGACCCTCGTTGCAGCTGGTTCCCCGAGCCAAGGCGACGCGGCGAGGAGATGAAGCTTCCCCCAATCTCTCACTGATCTGTCGTGTTCATTTTTGTGACTTTTGGAGCGCAAGTACATAATCTTGAGGAGCTCACATATACCCTTTTTGAAGCTCCTAGGCGATGGTGCTAACACGCACCAAGGTGGTTTGCTCTTTTGAAATATTAGAAAGGGATATAATGTATGGATCAAATACCTCATTTTGCGTCCAAGTTGTAATCCCATGCGACATCCTTATTAGTTCAGAGTCAAGAGTCTGTAACTAGATGTTCATTATCAATAAAGAGAACTTTTCTATATTCAATGTATGATATCCTATTTGCGTACTATGTTACCTAAGTTTCTAAAGTATATCATTATGCCCAGCCTTTGTGCGGACGTGCCTTAAGCTCGCATAACATCACACCCGGGGGACGATTATCAATTTAGCAAAAACTAGGGCATGACATATTGGTTTCAAAGCATAGCTTCAGATCCTTTGACCTTTATGTCAAAATAGTTTTCTTGAAATAACCCTGTCCCTCCTAGTTGAACTCTTGAATTCGCTTGGACAAATTGAGATGCGTTCTATACAATGAGTCCATAATATGTTTTGAGACTGGAGCAAGTTATTTTTCTTTCAAGGAACGGCCTCAAAGCCGGATGCACAAGCACAGGTAGTGGCGCAGGTGTAAGGGAGCAGTTCTGGCACTTCGGGCAGCTCGAAAAGTCCAGCAGTCGTGCCCTCTGTCGATCCGTTCGAGCGGATGATGCATTTAATAGAAATGCAGCATAGGCTAGCAGAATATATCAAAGCCAATTTGAGTCCTGGATTGACGCTCAATTTCAGGCACAGCGGACTCAGGCTGAGATGTCATGATCCGCACCCAGATATTCGGGCATGAGTACGTGGGTACGCTAAGCCTACGCCGCAGCATCGGTGGTAGAACGCTGTCTGGGTCAACTCTAACTAACTAAACATCTCAGCAAAATAAATATGGTACATGTCAATCATCTCAACTCCAAAAGAGGAACAATATGGTATCTCACAAATGTAACTATACTCAATCACAATGCAAACTAAGGAAGATAGAGCAAGAATGAAATAACGAAGAAAAGAATCAAGATACAATCCATAAGTCTGAAATAATATACATGCCATGAATCTCAATAACAGTTTAATATAAGTACATCAAATAAACTAAACCTCCTCAGGCTCTCGAACTAAGTCCTCCTGGTCTATAGGAGTATCATCTAATGGTAAGCCCTCATGTGGCCCGTAGAATATAGCACACTGATCTATGAGCCAATTATGTGGAAAAATATATCAAGTCAGGTTTGGAGCGAAGTACATACCTCTGAAAGTAGTTTTAAATACATAATCGAGCATATAAAATAGATAATATATAAGAATACAAGATATCTTAACATTTGAATGAAATAAACTAGAGTGAACAGGTAATGTACTAGAATAAGAAAAAGTAATATGAATATCTGCAATATAAAGAAATAACTGAAATCTAACTAATGTGCCTCAGAATACAAGTTCATTATGTGATCGATTTAGGTTGAACAAGAATACAATAAGGTAACTCGATTACAAGTGTGGTATGTAATCGACATGTACACAAATACAATGGAGCTTTGATCACATAATCAACTCCTACTCCCCCATCCCCAACTAATACCAATGGATCTAATCATGACACATTACGAACACGAATACGGACACACTGAACGCGAGCAGTGTGTGTACACGAATATAAGTACACTAAACACGAGCAGTGTATGAACACAAAATATAATAAATCAATACCCGATACACATGAGGAAATATATGTGAAGGAGTACCCGCTGAACACGGTAGGGGATAACATCTCCTGACAAGATCCATGTAGTACCAGTCCGTAAAACCACTATGTCGGAATTAAGTATACAGTTCTAGAATATGAGATATATACACTATTATGAATTAAAAACTAATAGAGAAATATACTCTCCCGGGTCCTGAGCAAGGTGTGTCTCTCGATGACCAAGCTAGTATCATACAGACCTACATTTGGTGCGTTGCATCAATACAAGGTTTTGGAATTAAAATAAGTTAAACTAGTTTAATTCTAGGTCATAAAGCCATTTCTAAGTCAAAATAGTCAAAATAGTCAAACTAGGTCAACTCCAGGTCAAACTAGTCAAACTTGGCCAAACTAGCTATTTCTAAGTTGTATGAGTCCAACTCTAGGATATTAGGTCCATACACTATGTAACTAGGCCACATTAGCTAAGCTAAGATACTAGGATACAAATCAAGCACCGTATAACAGGATACGCAAGTTTTTAGATATGAAAATACTAATTTATATATATACAAAATAATACATATAGTAATCTTAGCTAACTAATGCAAAGTGGATACCTTGGCTTTGAACCAATGCGTATCTCACCACCTATACACCTATCTTGATACTCAAACCCAATACCTCGAGTATCCACCAATACCTTGACCTTACCTTGGTATCACAAGGTAATTCAAATTCTAATATATAATTAACTACCAATACACTAAACTATAACTAACATACCAATACTTATATATGATAATACTATACTAACTTACCACTAGCTTACCAATACATATATACATATAGCTACTAGTAAACAAGTATATACATCTAACTACTAGACTAACAATATATATGTAACTATCTATACAGCAATATGACTAACTAGTTAAATATATACATATATAACTAACTAGATCAATATGCAACTAACTAACTAAACTATAAATAAAACTAACTAAAGATAACTAGCCCTTACCTTAATGTTGTTATGCATACTGCTATTGATGTGCTCTACTTGCTGCAGTAGTTGATGTTCCTCTTATTGTGTTGCTCTGCTGTTAAGGTTGATTACTGCTGCTGCAATATGCTTGATGTTGCGGTGCTAGTTGATGTGCTAGCTGCTACTGCTTTGTTGAATGAAGTCTTTGTTGCTGTAGGATGTTGCACTGTGGTAGCTGCTACTGCTTCAAGCATGCAGTTATTTTGCACAAGCTGCTGCATTGCTGAGCAATTGCTGCAAACTGCTATGGTTTGCTTGCTGCTGTATTGTCCTTTGCTGCATGCATCTGCTACTGCCCCTTGTATACTACCGTGGCTGTAGTGAATGGCTGCATATCCCTCTAGCTGCTGCAGCTTCTCTAGGTGCTCTACAGGTTGCTGTCTTGCATTGCTTGCTGAAGCTGTAACCTGCAGTTGCTATTGATGCATGCTTGCTAGTTGATGCATTGCCTATTTGCTGTTCTTGTTGTTCAGTAGTTGCTCTATCCCTCACACACACACACACACACACACACACACACACACACACAAATATATATATATATATATACATAGCACTAGAGATACCATACATATATATATATATACATATCTAAATATATAATAGATATACATATACACACAATGTTCATATATATATATATATATATATATATATATATATATATATATATATATATATATATATATATATATATATATAACTACCAATCACCATACATATACATATGGCTATATATACATATCTATAGAGTACCATAGATATATATACACATAAACACATATCACTATACATATACATATAGCTATATGTACATAAACATACAATTATAATAATTATATCATTATAATAGATATTACCAAGTCAACTAGAATCTAAAATACAATGAAACAAACACGTGGAGTGCACTGCACCCATATCACACTCATTCTATGATACGCTTGCGATACGACTCCACCACAAAACCAAATATATCCCGAAGGACACGAGCAAGTCTAAAATAATAATTAGGAACAATACGAAGAGCTAGCTACTCCATTACGTGCTCGTGTCAAAATATGACATGCTCAAACCCCCATGTCAGAGAAAAATCCCCTAATCACCCATATCTCCAAATTATCGGGATACGGCCTACACGTATCCAATTATGGAAACAACACTAGTCACACACAATTTTATATATGTCAATTTAGTCTAATTAACCTATTGACAAACACAAGATATGCCAATCTCGGAATTGTCCCAAAATTGACACAAAATACCACTTAACTTTCTCCATATGCCTCTTATGAACCTAATTCTAATTCCTATGTGTAGCCTTAGCTTATGGAGTGATTCCTTATAATTAAATTATAGATTTAGAACCTAATTAAAGAGTAAAAACTTAATTGAACCTATAGGGAGATGGATTTCCAATAAAAATTTTAAATTGAATGAAAATAGCCTATAACTTGTAGATCCTTACTCCTCCTTGTAGATCCTTGCTTCCTTCTTGTAGATTCTTGTTCTAATAGCCTCCAATTAAGAATATGAAAGGAATTACAAAGAAATTTGTATAGAAATTGGTGTGGGAATGAATAATTTGGAAGAGGCAAAACTAGATCTAGATTTGGAATGACAAATGAGAAGAGAGAGAGTCTCTCTCCTCCCTATGGTGGACGGCCCCTTGCCCCTCCTCCAAGCTACTATAGAAAGTCCAAAATACCCCTTGGGGCCTCCCATGAATAAATAATTAAGGAGGAAAGATTCTAGTCTAATTGGTTTCACTAATTAATTCATCCTCCTAATGAATTGGCTTACTATTGGGCTCAATCTTAACTAGAATTAAATGTTGGTCTATGGATCTAAACTAAACTAGTTAGGTCCACTACACAAGTCCAAAAATAAATCTAGCATCTAACAATAAATATTATAATTTAATAATTAATATTTACAACATGCACAATATTTAATATTATAATCCTAAAAATATAAATACCTATGTCAAATTACCAAACTATCCTTAGTCGAAAAAGTGAGGGTGACAATCCTACCCACCTTAGAAAAATTTTGTCCTCAAAATTAAGGAAGACACTAATTACCAAAAGCAATCAATACAAGCAAGAAAGAATTATACCTCACGGCTCAAACAGATAAGAATATCGCTCGCGCATCTCGGTCTCTCGCTCCCAGGTACTCTTTCCGGGCGAGTAATGCCTCCACGTGACACGCACCAAAGAAATCGTCTGGTTCCTCAGCACCTTCTCTCTTCGATCCAGAATCTCAACTGGCTGCTCTGGATAGCTAAGAGTAGGGCCCACCTCGATCTCTAAGTTATCCAAAATATGGCTAGGACCTGCCATGTACCATCTCAGCTGCGACACATAAAATACGTTGTAAACTCCCTCCAATACAGGTGGCAATTCTATTCTGTAGGCAACTGCACCGACCCTGCAAGAATACTAAAAGGTTCGATGAATCATAGACTAAGCTTCTCACCTCTACCGAAATGAATCATGCCACGTGCCGAAGAAATCCTCAAGAAAACCAGAACACCAACCTAGCACGAAACACAGCCTTAGCACTCTAATAAAATAAATATCACAAGCAATACAAACAAAATTTATACCTCAAAGTCCAATGGTCTCTGGTGGTTATCGGCCCAATGCCGTTGTCTGTCCTGTGCCACCTGAAGTCTATCCCTAATGAGCTTTACCTTCTCAGCTGCATCCACTACCATCTCTGGTCCCAATAAATCTCTCTCACCAATATCATCCAATGATAATGGAGTGCGGCATCTCCGTCCATACAATGCCTCAAATGGTGACATCTCGATACTGGCCTAGTAGCTGTTGTTGTAAGAAAACTCTACCAAGTGAAGATGATCCTCCTAAACGCCTCCAAAATCCAAAACACAGGTGTGAAGCATATCCTTGAGATTCTGAATAGTCCTCTCCGACTGCCCGTCTGTCTGAGGGTGATATGCAGTACTGAACTTGAGCTGAGTGCCCAAGCTAGCCTGCAAACTCCTCCAGAAATGGGACGTGAAGCGCCTATCCCGATCCGAGACTATGCTCACCGGAACTCCATGCAATCTAACTATCTGACATACATATATCTTCGCAAGCTTCTCCGTAGACGTACCCACTTTGAATGACAGAAAGTGGGCTGATTTGGTCAACCTGTCTACGATGACCCAAATCGTATCTTTACCTCCTGGAGAACATGGAAGTCGTAAAACAAGTCCATCGTCACATGCTCACACTTCTACTCTGGAATGAGTAATGGTTGAAGCAATCCACCTGGCCTCGGTCTCTCCGCCTTTAGCTGCTAGCAAACCAAACATCTGGATACGAAGCTAGCCACCTCCCGCTTCATACCATACCACCAAATATGCTCTCTTATGTCCCTATACATCTTGTTGGCACTTGGATTCATAGAGTACTGAGATCGATGCGCCTCCTGAACAATCTTCTCGCATAATGCTCCACTTGGCACACACAATCTGGTACCTTGCCGCAATGATCCATCATCTGCAATGTTGAAGTCCTCTGCCAACCCTATCTGGACCTGTGCTCTGATGCTCCTCAGAGACTCATCCTCGAATTGTGCAGCTCTGATCTGGTCCATCAACTCTGACTGTACTTGAAGTTCCCACATCTGTGTTGCAACTCCAGGAACTAATATCTCAATGCCCAAGCTATCAAGATAGGCCAACAAATATTTTTCCCTCGTCAAGTACATAGCCACCGGGTACCTGCTCAAGGCATCTGCGACTATGTTGGCCTTCCCTGGATGGTACTGCAAAAGAAATATTGAAGTCCTTCATCAACTCCAACCATCGCCGTTGCCTCATGTTGAGCTCTTTTTGTGTAAATGCATACTTCAAGCTCTTGTGATCTGTAAAGATCTCTACCCGCTCTCCATACAATTAGTGTTTCTAGAGTTTAAGAACAAAAATAACTGCTACCAACTCTAAGTCATGGGTAGGATAAGTCTTCTCATGCAGACGTAATGGCCTGGAAGCATAGGCAATCACCTTCCCGTTCTGCTGCAATATACAACCCAAACCCTTACCCGATGCATCACTGTATATAGAAAATCCTCCTGTCCCTGATGACAATGTCAATATTGGAGCTGTAGTCAATCTCTTCTTTAGCTCCTCAAAAGTAGACAGACAATCCTCAGTCCAGACGAACTCTACATCCTTCCTGGTTAGTCTAGTCATCGGCTCCGTAATCCTGGAAAAATCCTAAACATATCTCCGATAATAGCCTGCCAGTCCAAAAAAACTCCTGATCTCCGCTACTGAACTCGGGGTAGACCACGACTCAACTGTTGAAATCTTCTTTGGGTCTACTGAGATTCCGTCTCCTGTAATCACATGCCCGAGGAATTCAACCTTATAAAGGAAGAACTCACACTTCGAAATATTGCCATATAGCTTCTCCTTCCTGAGGGTCTCTAGAACTTTCCTCAAGTGCTTCTCATGCTCCTCCAGAGTCTTCGAATATATTACTATATTATCAATGAATACTACCACAAACTGATCCAAGTACTGATGAAACACCTTATTCATCAGGTTTATGAATACCGTCGAAGCATTGGTCAACCCAAACGGTATCACCAAGAACTCAAACTGCCTATACCGAGTTTTGAAAGCTGTCTTCGGAATGTCTTCCTTCTTCACTTTTACCTGGTGGTACCCCGACCTCAAGTCTATCTTTGAGAATACCTTCGCTCCGCTCAACTGATCAAATAAATCATCAATCAGCGACAACGGATATTTATTCATGATAGTAAGTTTGTTGAGTGCCTTGTAGTCGATATACATGCATACCGACCCATCATTCTTTGGTATAAATAATATCGGAGTACCCTATAGTGATAAAATAGAGCGGATGAAGCCCTTGTCCTGTAGCCCTTGTCCTGCAACTCATCCAGCTGCTTCTTCAACTCCGCCAGTTCGTTGTTGTTCACTCTATAGATGTACTATGATATTGGCTCTATGTTTGGAACCAAATCTATAGAGAACTCCACATATATGTCCGATAGCAACCCCGACAACTCCTCTGGAAAGACGTCCATATACTCAGCAATCAATTGACGTGGTGGCTCCTGCTCTTCTACCAAAACTCCACATAAGTCTCCTACGCTCTACTCTGTTGCTCCTTTGATGAACTTAAACTCTGGCTCTCCTGGCGCCTAGAACAAAACTTTACCTCCTCGACAATCGATACTAGCATGATGCCTACTTAACCAATCCATCCCGAGTACTATATCATAGATCAAAAGTGACATTACGAGTAGAAATATGCCCAACTCTCATCCTCCCAAAGAAACCCTCCGGTCCTTGCAAACATCACTGACCAGGATAATGCCACCCCCGGACATGATCTTGCAAGTCCTTGCCAACGGTTCAGACTCAAGATGAAGTTTCTGAACAAAAGATACAGATACAAAACTATTTGAAGCACCAAAATCAAATAAAATATGAGCTAAAAAAGAATCAAGATAAACTGAACCTGAGATAACATCATCGACTGGCTCCTCCTTCTCGACAGTCAAGACAAAAGCTCGAACCAGTCGCTGGGTACCTCTTTACTGCTGCTGGTGCTGAGCGAACTGCTGCTATTGCGGTGGTAGAGGAGGTCCTCTCTATTGTCCCGCTGGTGGTCTCGCGGGTGCTCTCTGTGGCTGAGCTCTGCCCTGAGCTGGACGAGCTGGAACTTTAGGACAAGCCCCCAACTGATGGTTTTCTGATCCACAGAATAAGCACTAGCCCAATCTCTTCCTGCATGCATCACATCCATGTCCTTACTTCTTATAGAAAGTACAAAGAATAGTTGTCCTCTGGATCTGGTGCATCTGTTGTGCCGGCGCTCTAGCTGGTCCATGATATTGCTGCCACGGCTGCTGGAAGTGCCTCTGGTGCTTCTGCTGAAAATGAGACCACTTTATTGGACCTGTGTTGGTACTGGATCCTCCGGTGTCTCTAGGCCTCTTAGAGCCAAGCTCTAGATCATCCTCTGTCCATTGTGCCTGTCTCAGAATCTCCTCAAAAGTAGCGGTAGAATCTCAATTCGTATGTGATTTGACCTCCATGTTTAGGCCCTTCCTGAACTTCCTGGCTCTTCCTCTAGGATTCTTCCCCTCCACAAAGTGACCTAATTTGTAATACTCCACTGCATACTCATCCATCGTCATACCTCCCTGAACAAGGTACTGGAACTGGCTCTCTAGAGATATCAGAGCCACATCTGGAAAGAACTTTTCCTTGAAGAGCTATTTGGAAGATTCTCAAGTAAGTCCTGGTACTGAGATTCTGGGGTCCGTCCTGAACCAAGTCAATGCAATGTCAAACATCATGCACCCCGCGGCCTCTATCTGCAACCTCTCCAGAATCTGCGCCAGCCGCAGGTTTCGCTCAATGTCTTATATCCAATCATTAGCATAAAGGATCCCTTCTGTGCTTTTAAAGTCCTTCGGCCCTATCCTCTTGAAGTTTATGATGGTCCCCGGCCTCGGCTATTGCAGGGTAAACTGAGGTGGTGCCGTCTGTGGCTGGACTAAGGCGGCTCCCCCAACCGCTGCAAGCGCAATCTGGTGAGCATTCTAAACGCTCTGCCACATGATCTCTGACTGACGTTGCTGTGCCTCCACAATCTGATGAAAGAGCGTGAATATCTGTGTTTGATCGACTGTGGATGGTGGGGGTGGAAAGTCCCCTGAAATTATCGACGTTGTCCTCTGCACTGGAGGTGGAGCACCCCCAAAAGCTGCTGCAAAAATACCCACCTGGATCGGTGAAGCTAACCTCTGGAATGTAGGTACCAGAATATCGTCTGATGGTGCTGCCCTCATAGGCGACGAAGTGACTGACCATGCTGACATGGCACCTGAGCGCTGGGAACGCATCTTCGGCGACATCCTGAAGATAGATTTAAATAAGAAATCAATATTGAGTATGATATGATATCATCAAAGATGGACATAATTTATTCAAAGCAATATTCAATAGATAAGGATAACAAAACTAATATTGGAAGTGTTTCCTAGTTGTGATTGAGTATACTCTCCGCCGAAATCCTATTTCCTAAAGTTGGCTCGTAGCAGTACTCTAGGTGAGCACCACTACGATACGCCCTAATTGCGACTCTAGACAAACCTACATAGGCCACCACAAAAAATGTGTCACGACCTGCACCCGGATATTTGCACACGAGTACGTGGGTACGTCCAGCCTACGCCGCAACATCGGCGGTAGAACGTTGTCTGGGTCTACTCTAACTAACTAAACATCTCAACAATATTAATATGGTACCTGTCAATCATCTTAACTCCCAAAGGAGGAATAATATGGTATCTCACAAATGTAACTATACTCAATCATAATTCAAACTAAGGAAGATAGAGCACGAATGAAATAACGAAGAAAAGAATCAAGATACAATCTACAAGTCTAAAATAATATACATGCCATGAATCTTAATAACAGTCAAATACAAGTCCATCAAATAAACTAAACCTCCTCAGGCTCTGGAACTAAGTCCTCCTGGTCTATAGGAGTATCCTCTAATGGTAAGCCCTCGTATAGCCCGTAGAATATAGGACACTGATCTATGAGCCAATCATATGGAAAAATATAACCAGTCGGGGTTGAAGCAAAGTACATACCTCTGAAATTAGTTCAAATACATAATTGAGCATATAAAATAGATAATAAAAAAGAATACAATATATCTAACCATCTGAATAAAATAAACTAGAGTGAACAGGTAATGTACTGGAATGAGAACAAGCAACATGAATATCTGAAATATAAAGGAATAACTAAAATCTAACTAATGTGCCTCAGAATAAAAGTTAATTATGTGATCGGTTTAGGTTGAACATGAATACAATAAGGTAACTCGATTACAAGTGTGGTATGTAATCGACATCTACAGGAATACAATGGGACTTTGATCACATAATCAACTCCTACTCCCCCATCCCCAACTAATACCAATGGATTCAATCATGACACGTTACGAACACGAATATGGGCATACTGAACACGAGAAGTGTGTGTACACGAATATAAGCACACTGAACACGAGTAGTGTGTGAACACAAAATATAATAAATTAATACCTGATATACACGATGAAATATATGTGAAGGAGTACCCGCTGAACATGGTAGGGGATAACATCTCCTGACAAGATCCATGTAGTACCAGTCCGTAAAATCACTATGTCGGAATTAAGTATACAGTTCTAGAACATGAGATATATACACTATTATGAATTAAAAACTAATAGAGAAATATACTCGTCCGAAGTCCTGAGCAAGGTGTGTCTCTCGATGACCAAGCTAGTGTCACACAGACCTACATATGGTGCTTTGCATCATTACAAGGTTTTGGAATAAAAATAAGTTAAACTAGTTCAATTCTAGGTCATAAAGCCATTTCTAAGTCAAAATAGTCAAATTAGGTCAACTCCAGGTCAAACTAGTCAAACTTGGCCAAACTAACTATTTCTAGGTTGTATGAGTCCAACTCTAGGATATTAGGTCCATACACTATGTAACTAGGCCACACTAGCTAAGCTAAGATACTAGGATACAAACCAAGCACCGTATCACACGATATGTAAGTTTTTAGATATGAAAATACAAATTTATATATATACAAGACAATACATATACTAATCTTAGCTAACTAATGCAAAGTGGATACCTTTGCTTTGAACCAATGTGTATCTCACCACCTACACACCCATCTTGATACTCAAACCCAATACCTCGAGTATCCACCAATACCTTGACATTACCTTGGTATCACAAGGTAATTCAAATTCTAACATATAATTAACTACTAATACACTAAACTATAACTAACATACCAATACTTATATATGATACTTCTATACTAACTTACCACTAGCTTACCAATACATATATACATATAGCTACTAGTAAACAAGTATATACAACTAACTACTAGACTAACAATATATATGTAACTATCTAGATAGTAATATGACTAACTAGTTAAATATATACATATATAACTAACTAGACCAATATGCAACTAACTATCTAAACTATAAATAAAACTAACTAAAGCCAACTAGCCCTTACCTTGTTGTTGCTGTGCATACTGCTATTGTTGTGCTCTTCATGCTGCAGTAGTTGATGTTCCTCTTGTTGTGTTGCTCTGCTGTTAAGGTTGATTGTTGTTGCTGCAACATGTTTGCTGTTGCTGTGCCAGCTGTTGTGCTAGCTGCTACTACTTTGCTGAATGCAGTCGTTGCTGCTGTAGGATGCGGCACTTTGGTAGCTGCTACTTCTTCTAGCATGCAGTTGTTGTTGCACAAGCTGTTGTAGTGCTAAGCAGTTGCTGCAAACTATTGTGGTTTGCTTGCTGCTGCATTTCCCTTTGCTGCATGCATCTACTGCTGCCCCTTGCACACTGTTGTGGCTGTAGTGAATGGCTACACATCCCTCTAGCTGCTGCAGCTGCTCTTGGTGCTCTGCAGGTTGCTGTCTTGCATTGCTTGCTGAAGCTGTTACCTACAGTTGCTGTTGATGCATGCTTCCTACTTGATGCATTGGCTATTTGTTGTTCTTGCTGTTCAATAGTTGCTCGATCCCTCACTCTCTCACACACACACACATCTATATACATATCACTTGATACAACACACATCTATACATATATATTGCAATATATATATATATATATATATATATATATATATATATATATATATATATATATATATATATATATATATATATATAGCACTATAGATACCATACATCTTTATATATACATATCTAAATATATAATAGATATACATATACATATACATATACATATACATATACACACAATATATATATATATATATATATATATATATATATATATATATATATATATATATATATATATATATATATATATAACCTGCAACCACCGTACATATACATATAGCGATATATACATATCTATATAATACTATAGATATATATATACACATATACACATATCACTATACATATATATATACATATAGCTATATATACATAACGATACAATTATAATAATTATCTAATAAAAATTACCAAGTCAACTAGAATCTAAAATGCAATAAAACAAACACGTGGAGTGTACCGTACCCTTATCATACTCATTCTATTATACACTTGCTATATAGCTCCACCACACAACCAAATGTATCCCAAAGGAAACGAGCAAGTCTAAAATAATAATTACGAACAATACGAAGAGCTAGCTACTCCACTATGTGCCCGTATCAAAATATGACATGCTCACACACCCTTGTCGGAGGAAAATACCCAAATTAACCCGTATCTCCAAATTGTCGGGATACGGCCTACACGTATCCAATTATGGATACGACACTAGTCACACACAATCAAACAGATGTCAATTTGGTCTAATTGACCTATTAATAAACACAAAATGTGTCAATCTCAGAATTTCCCCAAAATTGACACAAAATACCACATAACTTTCTCCATAGGC
Source organism: Iris macrosiphon (assembly GCA_036927795.1). NCBI lineage: Eukaryota > Viridiplantae > Streptophyta > Magnoliopsida > Asparagales > Iridaceae > Iris > Iris macrosiphon. The sequence goes on from JAYESA010000004.1 coordinate 10,745,014, forward strand.
CTCCTATGAACCTAATTCTAATTCCTATGGGTAGCATTAGCAAATGGGGTGGCTTCTTATGATTAAATTATAGATTTAGAATCTAATTAGAGAGAAAAAACTAAATTGTACCTATTGGGAGATGGATTTCAAATAAAATTCTCAAATTGTGTGAAAATAGCCTCCAACTTGTAGATCCTTGCTCCTCCTTGTAGATCCTTGCTTTCTCCTTGTAGATCCTTGTTCTAATAGTCTCCAATAATGAATAAAGAAAGAATTGGAAAGAAATTTGAGTAGGAATTGGTGTAGGAATGAAGAATTTGGAAGAGGAAAAACTAGATCAAGATTTGGAATAACAAATGAGAAGAGAGAGAGAGAGAGAGAGAGAGTCTCTCTCCTCCCTATGGTGGCCGGCCCCTTGCCCCTCCTTCAAGCTACTAAGGAAAGTCCAAAATACCCCTTGAGGTCTCTCATGAAGAAATAATTAAGGAGGGAAGGTTCTAGTCTAATTAGTTTCACTAATTAATTCATCCTCCTAATGAATGGACTTACTATTGGGCTCAATCTTAACTAGAATTAAATGTTGGTCTATGGATCTAAACTAAACTATTTAGGTCCACTACACAAGTCAAAAAATAAATCTAATATCTAACAATAAATAAATAATACAATAATTAATATTTACAATATGCACAATATTTAATATTCTAATCCTAAAAATACAAATATCCATGTCAAATTACAAACTACCCTTAGTTAAAAAAGTGAGGGTGACATGAGGCACAGCAGAAGTAAATGAATAGCCTACAAACGATTGTGATGACTCTCGTCGCCAACAACCATTCTGCATCAACTGCCGTCAGGACAGTGCCAGTTGTAGCAGAGATCGCGGGACTTCAAGGCTCTCAAGAACCTCCGTCCTAAGACGAGAAGGGTTCCATTCTTCAAATATCAGTATTTAAGAAGATGTGTCATGTTACCTTCAAAGGGACTGAGGAACCCCCCGTGGCGTTGGATTGGATGGTTGAGCTAGAGGACCACTTCGAAGTGCTTCGCATGGATGAGACGAAGAGAGTTGCTTGCGCTCAGCTTCAGCTCCATTTAAATTTATATGATTGGTAGGATGTGCACAAATAAGCTATTTTGAGTGAAGATGACAAGGCGACTATCTCTTGGTCCGTGTTCCGTAAAGCCTTCAAAGAGGAGTACCTTCCACCCGCCATCCGTCACGAGAAAGAAGATGAATTTACATATCTTCAACAAGAAAATATGACAGTGCGACAGTACGCCGCAAAATTCAACAGGCTTGCAAAATTTGCCAAGTCTCATCTCGGTGACACCGAAAGTCGATCTCGATGACTTAAAATTGGATTGCGACCTCCTATTCGTGCCCATATCATCGTCCCCCAGTACTGTACCATGCGTGAGTCTCTAAACCACACCGTCTCCCTAGAGCCGCAGTACCCCCCAATTTGCACCGGCCCTTATAATTTTTTTTATCATGAGCGCCCTAGCAACGCAGGAGGTAATAACACATCAAAGTGTCCCAATAACGATGGTTATCAGGGTACAAACCCAGGGAGAGGTAGTGGGCTCATTTGCAATCGGTGTAATCATGTCGGACACATCTGTCAAAACTGTCAAGTATTCAATGGAGCATGTTTTAAATGTGGTCGCCCAGGGCATATGGTAGTGAACTATCGGGAGGGAGGACCAAACCAACAACGGCAACCAAATCGCCCGCCTTAAGATCAACGTCAAGCACCTCGAGCGAACCAGACAACACCATAGAACACTCAAGACCGGGTTTATACTCAGACTCGGGAAGAGGCGTTCGCATAAAATATGGTGGTGTCAGGTATATTACTTTTCAATAATGTACCTGCTCGAGTATTGTTTGATTCTGGTGCCACACATAGTTTCATTGCGGTAAATTTGGTGCCGAGAACACATTTCCTATGACACTGCTAAGCCTAAATATTAGCGTCAGTACTCCATCAGGCATGGATTTGCTGGCTCGCTTAGTTTGTCATGAAGGTAATATTTGTATCGGAGGAAGGAAATTATCACTTGATGCGATAGTCTTAGACATCAGGGACTACGACATCATTTTGGGGATGGCTTGGATTGGTGCTTGCTCGGCTACCATTGATTGTGCGAAAAAGAAAGTCATGTTTCGTCTTCCTGGCGAGATCAAATTTTGCTATGCGAGCAGTCCACCGTCGAGAGCGCCGAATGCCTGCATGGTAATCTCTGCAATATCTGCTTGACGGATGATACATTATGGATGTGATGGATAATTGGCATCCGTTCGATACACTCAGCGAGATTGCGCAAACGTAGAGTCTACTTCCGTTGTAGCAGATTTTCCTAATGTATTTTCAGATGAGTTGCTAGGTATGCCGCCTAACCGAGAGATTGAGTTCACTATTGATACATTTTCAAAGACTCGACCAATTTCCAATGCTCTATATCGAATAGCCCCGGTAGAACTAAAAGAGTTAAAGGTCCATTTGCAAGAATTGTTAGATCATGGGTATATTCGTCCTAGCGTATCTCCATGGGACGCACTTGTATTGTTTGTAAAGAAAAAGGATGGCTCGATATGGCTCTATATCTACTATCGTTAATTGAATAAGACTACTGTTCGAAATAAGTACCCCTTCCCAGGATCGATGACATCTTTGATCAACAATATAGTGCGATGGTATTTTCAAAAATTGATCTTCGTTCTGGTTACCACCAGCTCAAGATCAAGCTAAACGACGTGCTGAAGTCAGCCTTTTGCACTCGCTATGGCCGCTATGAGTTTTTGGTAATGCCATTCGGACTGACCAATGCCCATGCCGCCTTTATGGACTTAATAAATTGTGTTTTTCGGCCATATCTCGACAAGTTTGTAGTAGTGTTCTTTGATGATATCTTGGTATACTCGAAGAATAAGGAGGAACATGTAGAGCACTTGCAGACCGTGCTACAGACTCTTCGGGACAACAAGTTATACCCAAAACTGAGTAAGTGCAAATTTTGGCTAAGTAGTGTATCTTTCCTCGGGCACATCATTTCTGCGGGAGGCATTTCAGTCGATCCAAAGAAAGTTAAAGCCATCATCGAGTGGAAGCGGCCTACATCCGTCAGTGAGATTCGAAGCTTCCTCGGACTAGCGGGATACTACATGCGTTTCGTGAAAGACTTTTTCAAGTTATCATCACCTCTGACTCGCCTCACACAGAAGGGAGTCGCATTCGAGTGGTCCACCAACTGCGAAGCCTTGTTTGAAGAGTTAAAGAAATGCCTCACCTCTGCCCTACTACTTGCACTACCAGACGAGACCTCGGGATTCTAAATATTTTGTAACGCATCAGGGCAGGGCTTGGGGTGTGTACTCATGCAGAAGGATAGGGTGAAAACCTACGCATCCAGACAACTAAAAAGCACAAAAAAATTACCCTACACATGACCTGGAATTAGAGGCAATTGTGTTCGCGCTAAAATTGTGGCAACACTACCTCTATGGAGTGGCTTGCCGAATTTACACAGATCACAAAAGCTTGAAGTACCTGTTAACCCAAACGGACCTTAACCTACGACTGTGGAGTTGGCTATAATTGATCAAAGACTATGACTTGACGATCGACTATACACCTGGCAAAGAAAATATTATGGCAGATGCGTTGAGTCGAGTATTTACGGGATCCCTGTCCGTTGACACAGGTTACAAAGGGACTTTAAGAAAATGGGCATTGAACTCCGAATACCGCAGAGTATGAATTATTCAAATATGATTCATACCCAACCTGTTAGAGAGAGTCACATCTACTCAAAGGGATGACCCATTCCTAAGGAAAATGCCCGAGCAGGTTCTAGCGGGGAAGGCAAAGGACTTTGTAGTAGATGAGAATGGAGTGTTACGAGTAAAGGTAAGGCTATGCGTCTCCAACGATGCAAAACTCATAAAGAAGATCCTTGCGGAAGCTCACTATGCAACCTACACAGTCCATCCCGGGAGCACGAAGATGTATAAAGACCTTCGCACTGTTTACTGGTGGCACAGTATAAAGAGAGATGTGGCGCTCTTTGTGTCATAATACATAACCTGTTAGAGAGTGAAAGCAGAACATCAGAGACCGGACGTAGAGATGCAGAATCTTGCTATTCCGGAATGGAAATAGGAGCACATAAGCATGGACTTCATTGTTGGCTTGCCAAAGATACAACGGGAGAACGACGCAGTCTGGGTCATCGTCGACCGGTTAACCAAGTTAGCGCACTTTATTGCCATTAAAGCTACTTAGAGCATCGATCGCCTCGCTAATACCTACCTTTATGAGATAGTTTGGCTTCACTGAGTGCCAGTTTCTATAGTGTCAGATTGGGACGGACGATTCCTATCGCGTTTCTAGGAAAGCCTCCAGTCAGCGATGGGGACCAAGTTGAAGTTTAGCTCATCCTACTATCCTCAAACTGATGGCAAAATAGAACGGGTGAATTAGATACTTGAAGATATATTGCATCTCTGTGCAATTAATTCAAAGTCAAGTTGGAACGTCCACCTACCGTTGGCCGAATTTGCATATAACAACAGTTATAAGTCCAGCATCCAAATGGCTCCGTACGAAGCACTATATGGCAGAAGTGTAGGTCACCAATCTACTGGGATGAAGTTATGGAGCGTTAAATCCTTGGGTTGGAACTAGTTGAACAAATAGTCTAAAAGGTTCGGTTGATCCGAGAGCGACTAAAAGTAGCACAAAGATGGCAGAAGAGCTATGCCGATATTCGTCGTCGACCCCTTGAGTTCTTCGAAGGTGACCATGTGTTTTTGAGGGTCCCGCCCATGCGTAGAGTTATGAGATTTGGATTAAAGGGGAAGTTAAGTTCGAGATTCGTTGGCCCGTTCGAAGTCCTCAAGCGAGTCGCTCTCGTTGCCTATCCAATTGTATTGCCACCAGCCCTGTCAGACGTGCATGATATTTTCCATGTGTCACAGTTTATGAAGTATGTGCATAAACCAAACCACATGGTAGAATTTGGTCAATTTGATCTGCAGGAAGATTTGTCATACATCAAAGAGCCCGTTCAGATCTTATATCGAAAAGAGAAGCAGTTACGGAATCGTGTAGTCTCGCTTGTGTGCATTCTTTGGCGGAACCACTCGGTCGAAGAATCAACGTGGGAACTCGAATCGGATATGAAGGAAAGGTTTTCCCCATTATTTCTTAGGAGTAGGTTATATTGCTAAATTTTGAGGACGAAACTTTTTGTTAGTTAGTTAAAATGAAGTGCCCCGTTTTCCCTATTCGGGGAGCACGACTAAGAAATACTCGGTATAGTTTGATCGGGACAAATTAAATCAAGATCGTTTCCTCATTATGAATTGGTTTCTTCAGAATTAGGTCCCACATTCAACAGATCATGCATCAAGGAAGGACTCGGCGGCAGAGTCGAGAGGGGCCTTTCCATTGCGCTAATTTCTTTGCCCATTTTCGATGCCGCTGGTTGCTTTCTTTTTAGTTTTGTGACTTACGTTTTCTTGAACTGTTTTGATGGATTTCATTGTCTTCGTTCTTTGGATTTTGTGTTTCGTATTGAACCCTTGGAGACCGAAGCAGGAGATATTGATCATCTGTTAGTGCGTGCAGGTGATCGTATAGGCGACGTGCAAGCGGAGTCTTGAAGATCTCACCTTTCCCTCTGTTGATTCACCAACTTATTAGTGGCTTTAATTTCGATTAGTGCCCTTCTTCTAAGTCTTCATCCTTCGTAACTTGGCTCGTTTATGCATTCCGATCAACGATACTATAAAATTAAAATTGAGTCAAGATAAAAGAAGAAGTTGACTTGAAATAATTAATGCTGGTCACCAAAAGTCACTATATAATCACTTTTTTGCGAGCTTGTCTGCTATACATATGCTTAATTATGTTTTAGTTGTAGCTAAAACTTATGGATCTATAACTGTTCAATGTGTAGTACAAATTATAATGTGATCATTGAGCAAGGTAGCCTATACTATGGAATATGTATGAAGTTCATTTACTTATATTGCTTTAAAGTTCTTCATTTGATAACTTAATTTTTAGATGATGCATGGTCAAGGAAAACTTGTGCATAAGAGAAGTAGTTCTATGAATGGTCACCCGGGCACAGGAACCACTTCGACACAGGGTAGAACATTTGCTAGTGTAGTCCTAGCATTGGGTGGGTCCTTGCGCTATCTGAAGCGGAATGGCAGCCGACCCATCTCTCGTCCGACCAAGTGATACGCTATGTATATTTAAACTGTGCAAACTAACTATATCTTCGTGACAGGAAAGTCCATGTTAAGTTGTGTACAGGTGGTTCAGACGGTGCAGGTAAAAGTCACCGAACGGTGGCTCATTAGGTTATATCCTTTCATTCTATCGCATATATATAAAAGATTAAATTTAGACAAGATAGAAAGATCACATAATAATAATATTGTATGTTCACATGAATACAATATCGATTTGGTATGTTGGGTTAGCTCGCACTCACCGATACTTTTTGAAGTACTGACCATCGTTGCAGCAGGTTCCCCGAGCCAAGGTGACACGGCGAGGAGCTGAAGCTTCCCCTAATCTCCCACTGATATGGTGTGTTCGTGTTTATGACTTTTGGAGTACAAGTACATAATCTTAAGGAGCTCGCACATACCCTTTTTGAAGCTCTTAAGCGATGTTGCTAACACGCATCCAAGGTGGTTGGCTCTTTTAAAATATTAGTAAGGGATATAATGTATGGATCGGTTACCTCATTTTGTGTCCAATTTGCAAGCCCATGTGGCATCCTTATTACTTTTGAGTCGAGAGTCTGTAACCAGATGTTTATTATCAACAAAAAGAACTTTTATATATTTAATGTGTGATATCCCATTTGCGTACTCTATTGGATATGTTTCTAAAGTATATCATTATGTCTAGGCCTTGTGCGGGTGCACCATATGCTCGCACGACATCACGCCTGGGGGACGATTATTAATTTAGTAAAAATTATGGTGTGACACCCTAAAGAGGCTGACAAGGTCGATAACCCAAAATATTGCCTCTTTCATCAACACATTCATGATCCAGCCGGAGACTGCTTTGTGTTGAAGAGATGTATCCAGCAAATGATCAATGCCATAGAGCTCACCCTCGACTACGAGGATAAGACAGTCATTGCGAATTTAGTATCCATCAAATTTGGCAACTTCCTACCGACGGAAGCCCAAATTGGAGTGGTCTTAGCCCAGGCAACCAGGAAGGTCGTCAATCTCCCACCATCTCGTAACCGAGTAGTAGGCTTGGTATCACTTACCACCCCAAGAGGTGAGGACACTGCTCAAAGGCTGGCACAGCAAATACCACCTTCAATGGCAAGGTTAAAGGGGAAGCAATACAGGCCGGACCACAGGATCCTTTCCTTAGAAAGAACTAATTATAGAATTCGGATGCTCAGTGCAGCTAAACAAGTCTCCCCATGTATAAAAGCTAAGTCTCGTATGACTCATCAGCAATGGCGTACGATAGGCAGCGCTCCATTGGACGCATTCGAGCAAGTCTTCAGCGCAAGGACGTACTACTCTTCATGTGCACATGATAGTACTTATCATTGTAATTGTCACGCCCCAATCCTAGAATACGTAGGACTAAGAATACGTAACATGTCAGCCGTATGTATACGATAACTCCAATATATAGGAAGATCATAACCCATACGTATGCTGTATATGAATAACAAATCCACAAGAGGTAATATACTGTTGACACAAGTCACACGCAATCTATATCTCATCCACAGCATAAATAAAGAAATAGGAAATAAATAACTGAATCTCCAATATGAAGTATTAAAGAATGATAGTCGGGTGGAAACAAATCCACTGCCAATCGGCTATACTAAAAACTAAATGGGAGAAGAGATCAAAACTCTAATATAAGACAAATGTCAATAAAAGAATAACAACTAAAATATCCAACAACTGTGAAGAATCAGGGGTACTCTGAAGGTAAGACCTCCTCAATCTGGTACGAAATGTCAGGTCCCGGTCCATACTTCTATGAATAGTTATGCCCGTCTACACCTAGAAAGGGACCAGGTCCTCAGAGAGACGTAACAAGATACATAGAAGCATTCCAATAAAGTACTAAAAGTAAACATCCATGGGTCGTCTAACCGTCTATGTGAATGCACTTTGAGAACAACTTTCTAATACATATACTATCTGGATAAAATGGGATTGACATGATTCTCTCGAAGAATCAGGGGCCTAAAAAGTATGACATCTTTTGAAAGTCAGAGGCGCCTGTAGATATATAATATAAGGGTCATCTGACCACGCATCTCCGGTGGAACGTACGGGTTACATAAAAAAAAGTGCAAAGGAGCCCAAATGCCTTACTTGTTGTTCTTTCCACCCCATGCTCTATTCATGCCATATCCATGATACGATGACATCTCTAATGACTGCCAAGGCTTCTAATCATGCAATTCTATCAGCAGTTATCCCTATCCGTCGTACGTCCCATACGTCGTGGTGGCCAGCCGAATACGCAAGTTTGTGTCCTACATAAGACTCATACTCGTGTAACAACTGTGTCACGGCAAATAAAACATAAGAATATCTCATGATAATGGGGTATTCTTATAAAACTAGAGCAACATGCATAATATATAATAAAGACAAAATACGACGCTACCGTCGTTGCACCCAAGTTATTCTTGAACGTGCAGTTTATATAGCAGTTAAAATATATGAACTAAATAACAGAAATAAAATACATGCACCATATGGAATGTAAATCACAGCACAACGGCAAGGTATACTTGCTTGATAGGAAAGCTGCGTAATATAAACGTCCAGGCGTTAAGCACAAGGGATCAGAAACTATAGCCTCCAAATGAACGTCTTCGGATTCTTAAATAAACATCACCAACGTTCTCAGAATCAGTAAGATATCTAGAAAATACTACCCTTTCGTCCAATTTGGACACACATACAAAATGATAATTTTGGGTCAAAGCGGGGTCCATGTGTGGCCCACTTTGCACCGAAATGCATGCCAGGGGTAAAGATCTCTAAATCGAATAAATTATATGTCATAAAAAATCCTAAACAATGATTCAAACTCATCAATATGTCTAATTTTAGATTCCGGTGAGCCGATCATAAACTCGTCCTTCAAGTCAAACTGTGGGGCCTGTGAATAGGCGGTTGGTTCAACTGTCTTGGAATCGCGTAAAACTGTCACAGGACCAGCGTGATACCATGAATTAAATGGCGCAAGTTTCATCACATTTCGACGAGCGTACACAAAGTAGGATGGTTGTTTGCAAAAGTCGCGATACGAGAACTTTTTACAGATACGGGTTGATTTCGATGCGCACACACGTTCGACTCAACTTTCGCGAAAGTCCACACGTCAGGATATACTATACGCGCCTTTTGGTGCATTTGGTATGCGATGAGGCGGTCACGTTTGGCGGGGCACACTCCGTATCACAAAATTTTAGTTTTGAAATACCAAGCTTTTGGTTATTTTGGAGGCCGAATAATTTTACAAATAAAATAAACTAAAAGAACAGTAAAATTATTGGTTATATTGAGAAGAAAATATTTTAAATAGATTTTGAAAATATTTAATGGATTGGTGGCAAATTGGGCATGGACATGGGGGTTTGGGTCAAATTTCTGGACTGCTCTTTGGTCAGTTTTTCGGCCGTCTTTCGGTCAATTTTTTGACCAATCCATGGCACGAAAACTCGTCCCACTTAGAGGAAATCCTAGAGGGTTAGGTTGTGAACGTATACGAAGAAACCGCTCTAGAAAAGGATGAGAGATGAGAGAGATATTAGACCTTGAAGTAGGGGTCGCTGCTGTTGGTGTGCGGCGCACGCGGCCGGCTGATCGGCGGTTGTTGTCGGCATGGGCGGCGGTCGTCAGCGTCTAGGGGGGTCGGTGCTGAGGTCGAAGGCGGCCATGGGGAAGGAGGTGAGAAGAGATTAGGGTTAGGGTTAGGGTTTTATGGTTTCGTATATACATATATATGTAGAGAGAGAGAAATCGGGAGGTGGGGGAGTCTGGGTTCAAGGTCTGAAGGGGTCGGGTGTGGGTAGGTTTAGGAGTTGGGTTGGTTTAGGAATTTAGGTTTTTTTTTCCTTTTTTTCTTTTCTTATTAATAACTATATGTTTATTTACAAATATATTTACATATATATATATATATATGAGATTATAAAAAATCTAAAAAGAATATTTGCACACAAAATAAATTCTACAAAATCTATCACCCTTTAACAAGACTCTAAAAATAAAAATAGTTTTGTAAAATAATTCTAAATGAGTATTTATATAAGTAATAAAATTTATTTTCTAATTAACTAAGAAATAATCTAAAGAAATTCAATAATTAAATGAATAAATATAATATTAAAATTAAAATTAAAATTAAAATTTAAAATTAGGGATTTTATATTCTATCCAACTTATAAGAATTTTTTCCTCGAAATTAAAACTAAACCACGATAAGGAAACAAGAATGGTGTATGTTAGAAAGGAACAAAGTAAAATCATACCTTGATCTTCGAACATATGCGAAAAATGTTTGCGCATGTCATCCTCGCGCTCCCAAGTAGATTCTCCTGGCGACCAATGCCTCTATGCCTTGCGGACCAAAGGAATAGACTGATTCCTCAATACCTTCTCTTGACGATCAAGGATCCCCACGGGTTGCTCTTGGTATGACAAGCTTGGCCCAATGGTGATCTCGGAGTGGTCGAGAAAATGACTGTTATCGCCCACATATCGCCTAAGTTATGACACGTGGAATACATCATGCGCTCCCTCGAGTGAGGGTGGTAGTGCCAAATGATACGCCACTTCTCCCACTTGCTCTAGCACGTCAAACGGTCCAATATACCTTGGACTCAACTTGCCAAGTCCTCCAAAATGAATAGTGCCTCTAGTAGGTGATATCCTCAAGAAGACATGATCGCCTTCTTTAAAATCCAAGGGACGACGGTGAATATATGCCCACTGCTTCTGCCTTTCTTGCGCTGCTCGCAAGTGCCCTTGTATCTTCTTCACCGTCTCTACAGTGTTAACTACCAACTTTGGTCCCAGAATCTGACGTTCTCCCATGTCACTCCAACACACGGAAGACCTACACTTTCTTCCATACAATGCTTCAAACGGAACCATCTGGATGCTCGCTTGATAGCTATTATTGTAGGGAAACTCCACAAGATATTGGTGGTCCTCCCATGATCCTCCAAAGTCTAACATACAAGCCCTCAACATATCCTCCAGTGTCTAAATAGTACGCTCAAACTGCCCATCTGTTTGCGGGTGATAAGACGTACTGAACTTCAGACGAGTCCCAAGACTCTCCTGCATGCTTCTCCAAAAGTGAGATGTAAAACGTGAATCCCTGTCTGATACAATACTGACCAGAATGCCGTGCAACCTCACGATCTGTCTCATGTATAAGTCATCCAAAGCTTCTGTAGACTGGCCAACTCTAAAAGATAAGAAATGTGCGAACTTGGTGAGTCAATCCACTATTACCCAAACAGCTTCTCGCCCACTTGAACTCCTCAGAAAGCCTGTTACGAAGTCCGTAGTGATGTGCTCCTACTTTCACTCAGGAATCAGAAGTGGTTGTAGTAGCCCTGTTGTTCTCTGATATTCAGTCTTTACCTACTGACATACTAGACATTTGGCCACAAAGCGAGCTATCTCCCTTTTTATCTCATGCCACCAAGAGTGCTATCGCAAGTCACGATACATCTTGGTGCCTCCAGGATGAATAGAATATATCGACTCATGTTGAATCTCTCTATTGGGAATATATAGACGATCACCATATTATAATATTCCGTCACCATGAATGCGCAATCCCGTCTGCTCTCCAGCCTTTGTTCTCTCTTTCAACCTCCTAAATCTGGCATCCGTAGGCAAAGCTGCCTTGATCCTCTCTACTAGTGATGATTGTACTTGCAAGTTGGCTAGTGTCCCGTCTGCTCCGGGTAATACAACTTCTATGCCAAGCTCTTGTAATTCCTCCAGTAACTCCCGCTGTGTCATCAAAAAGTATGTAGCATAATTTTGGCTTAACGCGTCTGCTACTACGTTAGCCTTGCCTGGGTGATAATGCAGCTCTATCTCAAAGTCCTTCATTAACTCAAGCCACCGATGTTGCCTCATATTCAGCTCCTTCTGTGTGAAGACATACTTGAGGCTTTTATGGTCGGTATAGATCTCCAATCGTTCCCCATATAGCTAATGTCTCCATAGCTTCAGAGCAAAAATAACGGTTGTAAGCTCCAAGTCATGAGTTGGATAATTTTTCTCATATACTCGCAACTATCTAGATGCATAGGTAATCACCTTGCCATATTATATTAACACGCATCCCAAGCCTTTTTTCGATGCGTCACTGTAAATCACATAACCTCATGATCCTGATGGAATAGTCAATACTGGCGCTGAGGTCAGTCGCTTCTTCAACTTCTTAAAAGTGGCTTGACACTCGTCGGTCCATATGAACTCTTGGTCCTTGCACGTCAATCGAGTCATAAGTGCTGCTATCCTTGAGAAGTTCTCTATGAACCTTTGGTAATATCCCAAAAGTTCAAGGAAACTCCTCACCTCCGATGCTGATTTAGGAATAGGCTATGTCTCAACTGCCGAGATTTTCTCTCGATCAACATAAATACCATATTTCGTGATGACATGCCCAAAAAATGAGACCCTGTCCAAGAAGAACTCATATTTACTGAGATTTGCATATAACTGCTCTTCCCTCAAGGTCTCTAGGATAATCCGCACGTACTTCTCGTGCTCCTCATGGCTCTTCGAATAGACAAGTATGTCATCTATGAAGACGACCACAAAGTCCTCGGCTAACACCTCGTCCTCGGATGGCGGTACAGCTCCTGGATCAGCTCCTGCTGCGGTCCCGTATACCTCGGGATAGATCTCGTCCTCAAATCCTGGGGACATAATCCGGATCCAGGTCCTCAGGGGTCATAGCAAGGTACAAGAAAGCTCAAGCCAAAATAAATGCAGTACAGAAAATAAATAGAATAAATAAGGTAAGTATGTAAACATCTGTGTGAAATGCAAGAGAGAACATCAATAGTGCTCAGGCTAAAACAACTACAAGCTCTGTGTAGGGGAGCCGGTAGCAGTGATATCATGAGGTGGTCTAGCTCAGCGGGAGACTGAGTAGCCGGCATAACATAGTCAACCTGTAGCCTGTGGGTCTCTCCAGCAATAGATGGAACAATAAGGGAATACTAAATAACCATCTAAGTGATATGCAAGATGAGAGCAGCACTAAAACTCAGGCTGAAGCCACTACAAGCTCTGTGTCGGGGAGCCGGTAGCAGCAGTAATAATGAGTAATGGGCCAAGATCGGGCTTCAGAGTCTTGTGCCTCACAATAGTAGGGGTGTATATATATGATCAGCCTGTAGTCTGTGTGTCTCTCCCCACCCAATATAACCACGCATATCATGACCATAACGTCTCATGTCCATGTCAGCGGGATCATAACTAATGCACAAGTCATAATGTATCTAAAAGTAGAGTATCTCTGTCAAGTCCTGTATCCTATACAGAATCACCACGAATATCTCGGGAAGATCCTATCTCATGAATAGTGTCAAGTGTCCTGGGTCAAAGTTTACTTGGTAAGACAAGTACGAGTAGATAAAGTGTCACGTATATCCATCTCTAGATGACAATACACAACACCGCGTACGGTGTTGGCACCCGACTAATAATCTGACGCTAAGTACGTCATACGGTCCTAGGTTAAGCATGCACAGCAATATAATGAAGCAAGGAAAATATATAACAATACTGCAGAGTTTGGCAAGGTACACTTGCCTGATGTCCGAATACCAACAATTATCCCTGTATCAGTGGATCCGGTAGGTACTACTCCAAAAGCTGTAATGAACATCACCAACCGTCTCAGAAGATGTCAAATAGCTAGAAACACCTGTCCTTACGTCCAATTTGGACACAGGGGCAAAAAGGTCATTTCCGGGCCAAAGCGGGATCCACATGTGGCCCACTTTGCACCGAAAAGCGTGTCAAGGTCAAAGGTCTCCAAATTCCTCAAACTCAGTGCCGATCACAACGGAACTTCCAGAATTGGATTCCGATGAGCCGATCACAAAATCGCCCGTCAAGTGGAGCCTGTGGGGCCCACGATACGCGATTTTATCAACGTTCTCAGAATCGGACCAAACTTGGGTCACAGAACCAGCGTATTGCTACGAGTCCGATGGCACAAGTTTTGTCTCGATCCGACGTGTGTACACAAAGTTACAGCATATTCCAGAAAGGACGGATACGGGGTGTCGTCACCGGATACGCGTTGATTCCGGTGTGCACGCACATCCGAATCAACTTCTGTAAAATCCCACATGACCGTATCAACGTCGTGCACGGTTCGGTAAAGACCGCGTGCGACCAAGTCGTCCCGTTTGGCGGGGCGCACTCAGTTCCGGGGTAAAACGGGGCGTTATTTTTCCCGTTTTTGGATCACGGTGTGCGATCACCACAGGACGCGAAGCACCGAGCGGGTTGCACGAGCACTGAGAGGGTTATACAGTCTACGCGTAGCAACTGACGGAATTAAAAACTGAGTTACGAGGTGAGAGAGAACGCTACCTGAACAGGGCTCCGAGGAGTCTGAATCTCACGTGTCCGAGGGTACTGTTCGTGTCCTGGTCGAAAGTTCCTGTGTCCGCGTGTCTGCCGTGAGTCCCGGCTAGGGTCCTGATCTGGAGATAGCGGGGTGGCGCTCGGGAGAAGGATGTTGCTCGCCGCGGGGGAGACGGAGGGAGAACTGCTCCGTCGGCACGGCGGAGCCGTTAAGAGTTCTACTCCGGCGAGGTCGGGGTTAGGTTGGAGAAGTTGTCTGTTCTGGGAAGAGGAGATCAGGGCTGCGGGTGGTGGAGTCGGGGACGAGGGTTCGCGCGGTGTGGCGGCATGGTAAAGGGGCTTAGACGAGGTCGCTGGACGATGGGGAAGCGGCGGCGTCGTTTAGGCCTCCGCGGGTCGGCTGCTGGGGCGGAGCAGCGGAGAAAGGGGAGTCGGCGGTGGGGTTTGGACGGAGAGTTCGGAGCCGGCGACGTGGTCGAGCAGAGAGGCTGGGTTATGTCGGCGGTGGTGAAGGAAAGAGGGGGCGGCGGCCTGGATGTCGAGGCTGAGGCTTTATAGGCTACAGTAAAACCGGTCAGTTAGGGTTTTTAATTGGTTTGCGGATCCGGGTCGGATTTGGCTCGGATCCGACCCGACCCGACCCAATATACTGATTGGCTTGGTTCAATCAGCGGTTTTCTTTGGTCCAGGTTTGGATTTGGGTTTAAGTTGGTTTAATTTGGGTTTGGCTCGGTTCACACAATCCAAAAGTTTTTAAGGCTTAAAACGCGTTTTCGGAGTCCAATAAATTTACCGAAAAATACCACATGTCCGGTTTTCCATTTTACACCATAAAATATTATTTCCATAATATTTTAACACCAATAAACTGTATTTAAAAATCTTAACTCATAATTACCTTGCTTCTTCGTCCAGAAAATATCCAAAATTTCGGGGAAAATTATATTAAAATTTATTCTGAAAAATCCGGGTGTTTACAAATGGTGCTCCCCAGGGTGATATACTTGGCCGGATGAAGCCTTTCTCTTCTAATTATTCCAACTATGCTTTCATCTCATCCATCTCCTTCTTTGCCAATCTATAAATATGCAACGCTATAGGCGCTGCTCCCGGTGTCAACTCAATCGAGAATTCTACGTCTCTGTCCGGAGGTAGTCCTGATAATTCCTCTGGAAAGACTTCGTGGAACTCTGAAATGATGGGATGATAAATAACGTCATCCATTGCAAGCTGAACACCATTAAGAACTTCTGTAGATCCCGGTGCAAACTCGAGTTCTGGCTGGCCTGGTACCTTAAAAAGAATGCTTCCTCCAAGGCAGTCAAAGAAAGTGTGGTACTTGCTTAGCCAGTCTATCCCAAGTACAATATCAAAGTTTGGCATGGGAAAGACTAAGAGTCGGGCATTCATCTCTCTGCCACGAATCACTACAGGACAAGATCTACAAACCCAACTAATATATACAACTCCTCCCCCGGTGAGAATTCTAACACAACTATGTAATGGTGTAGTGGCAATATTATGCTTAGCAACAAAACTAGAAGATATTAATGAGTGTGTGGCTCCCGTATCAAATAATATCACAGCAAAAAAAGTAGAAACAAGAGTAATACCTGCTATAACATCAATCTCCTGTTCTATGTCATCTATTTCTAGTGCAAAAGCCTGTCCAGTCCTTTGTGGTAGTCCATGTCTGGCCCTCGCGAACTAGTCCTCCTGAGAAGGTAGCGTGGTCCTCGCTAAAATCCTCCGACTGCTGGGGGTCGAGGTGCTCCTGCTTCTGGTCTAGTCATCTACTAAGCTGGCTTCGGTGCTGGAAGTGCTGGCCTCTGTATTGGCGATGAAAGCGTCAATGCCTGCTGCACTGGACAGTCTCTGGCCATATTCTGTCCAGAACCACACCTCAAATACTACCCTAAGCGAAGCGACAATCTCTCTTAATGTGCTCGTGCTTCCTACAATAACTGTAGTGGGGCTTCTTCAAAATCTGGTACGGTCCTGCTCTGTGCTGCTGTTGATGTGCCAAAGGATGTTTGATGGGCCCTCCATGCTGTGTCCTTGCTGGTCCCTGTTGGGCCTTCGGTTGACTTCCATTTTTCCTTGCTGATGGCCTTTTGTAGCCTAGCCTCTGTCAATAACTCATCATAAGAGATCCGGGACTATGATCTAGTGTACTGCTGGAGCTCCTAAGTCAGCACGCGGTAAAACCTCTTAGCCTTCTCTAAGTCATTAGGTATTAGGGCAACGCCATATTTACTGAGGCAGCTAAACTCTTTATTATACTTGTCGACTGTCTTGTTCCCCTGTTCCAAATGGAGGAACTGATCGTACAATGCATCTCTTACGGTGGCCGTGAAGTAATTTCTCTCAAAGCACTACAAGAACTGTTCCCAAGTCTGACGCGTACCCAACTGGCACTCCATCGATTCCCACCAGTAATGAGCGTTACCCTCTAGCTGGATCCTTACGCCTGTCATCCATAGATCTGTAGGCAGCTGTGATGCTTCTAATAACTTTTTGGTGTTGGTAATCCAGTTTGTGGTCTCCTCTGGACTCTCAATGCCTTTATACGGCTTAGGGCCCATATGTACAAAGTTCTTGACTGAACCAACTCGAGCTTGCGGTACTGGAACTAGTACCAGAGCTGGTAAAGGTGCTAGTGTATCCATCATCTCAAGTGCTGCCAGAAATTCTCGCCTCTGCTTTGCCGCTTGTTGCCTCTTCTCTACAGCCTGTGCGACTGCCTGCTGTCTCTGTTCCTGCATCATCATTTGAAAGAATTAGAACAGCTGTGTCTGGCAATCTTATGATGTAATGCAGCTGAAAAAGTCCTATTAGGCATAATAGAAGGATCAGGTGGAACCGGATTGTGAGTCTGTCCATCCGGCCCCGAAAGTTTAGGAGCCGTTGAGGCCTCTCCTCGAGTTTGGCCGTTGACCCCAGGAGGTGTGTCGCCCCCGGTGGTGGTATATCCACTATGCAAATCCATCTCTCTGCAAGAGGTGGACGAAAAGATTAGAAGGAGTACAGGAATCAAGCAGGATGTGTCACGACCCGCACCCGAAAAATTGGGCATGAGTCATGGGTACGTCCAGCCTAAGCCGCAGCATCGGCGGTAGAACGTTGTCTAGGTCTACTAACAATCTCATACAATCAATATATAAACCTGTCAAGATCTCAACTCCAAACGGAGGAGCAATATCATAATGATAATCACAATATACTCAATCACGAATCTAAGCACGATAAGATAATCACAGAAGACTAACAACTAGAAAGTCTAAACAACTGCTATTAAAACAACCACAACATCAATAATAATAATAAAATATGCTGAATCAAATATAATACAAGGTCTCAATCCAAAACCGGAGACAAATTCGGTACCAAAAGCTAATAAAAACAACAACTAAGGTCTTAGTGATCCCGGCTACCAACCCAGAAATCACTCCTAAACTAGGGGGTCCCTGTCTGCACCATCGACAGGCTGAGGTCCATAAAACGTCGGACACCAATCCTCCGGATACTCTGAAAAAAAATATGTCCAGTCAGGACTGGAGCAAGTACACTTCTAACAGCAGTTCCAGTTAAATGATAAAAACTATAAAACAGTTGTAGCAAGTAGTAAGGTGAAGAAAATAAAGTATGAAACAAGAAAATATACATATCACTGGTGCATAAAGGAAAAGATACATGAATATTAGAAGCAAGATAGTAATGACTGTAAGATGCAAGATATCTAAACTAAGATCAAGTATGTGCACAAAAACGTGTAGTGAGTCCAGCAAGAAATATATGTAATGTTCAAGTCCAGAAACTATAAATGAGACCAGCAAAAAATGCAAGTGAGTCCAGACTATAAAGAATAAACTCGTGTCTTTGAAATACCTGTTTCGACATGTAAACGACTAGAGATAAGTATGGCTCACCGCGCACTGGGTGCGCGGCTGCTATCATTCCAGATTAGACAAGAGGGGGTGATTCCTGATAATTTTAGATAGGAATGTTTACATGTCCACTCGAGTATTTCCCCGCCCCGACTAGTACAAGTGAATCCAAGACCCAACATATAAATCAAGTATGAGTCCAGCCTGAAACATGAGTGATGCCTGTAGTGATGCCTGTAGGTGATGCCAGTAGGTGATTCCAGAATAGAGGCCAGAAACATGAAATATACGTGTCGCAAGTAAATAAATCTAGAAATACCAGTCCGTATCCTGTGTTGTGCAAGAAAAATCAGATGATACTATACTAGAAACTGAATCATAATAATTATCAGATAATGAAAACTATCAGAGAATGTACTCGCCTGACGTCCTGAGCAACTAGCGATCCGAACTGGTATCGCAAGGACCTATTACAAAAAATAAGGTTAAACAGGTTTCTAATGAGTTAAACAGATATAAAATAACTAAAAATAGGCTTCTATGGTCGTTCTAGGTCAAACTGGTGAAATCTGGGTCAAAAAGTCAACTCTGGGTCAAAAAGTCAACTCTGGGTCAAAACTAGGTCAAAAGTTGACTTTGGCGGTCAACCGGGTCAACTACGGTCAACTCTAGGTCAAACTAGGGTGCCCCTAAAATTTTAGGTCAAAACTAGGCCATTAAGCTAATAAACCCTCAAACTCGCCTCCTTGAGATACCGGGATACCCTCGATATCCGATACCTCAACCTAAGCTATACGCCCCGTCTATACCCCATATAATATATACTAGCACACATAAATATATATAACTATATATATAAAAGCATCTCTAATCTCAAACCTAGGCTAAAACTCAAAACCTTGCCCCGACGCTCAATACCTTGAGTATCTCAAGGTATTGAGATACTCAAGCCTTACCCTTTACTAAGACTAGCTAGATAACTAACTATATATAATATATACTACCATATACTAATATATATATATATATATATAACATATATCTAACTATATAAATATATATATATACAACCTAGTGCATAGACAAACACCTCATTCCCGATACCCAATCTTACCTCAATACCTTGGTATCTCAAGGTATTGAGATACCTTACCCAGATACCTTACCCTCTAACTATCTAGCTATATATATATATATATATATATATATATATAACTTAGTATATAGGCTACCTCAATACCTTACCTCATTTTACCTCACTACCCTCCATACCTTGGTATCTCAAGGTATTGAGATACCCAACTATCCCCCTCTCTAACACTAACCATAGCTAACTATCTAATATATATATATATATATATATATATATATATATATATATATATATATATATATATATTTCAAGCTATATATCTAGGCTAATATATATATATATAAACACATATGTATATATATATCTACGTATCTATATATATATCACACATACACATATATATATAAATATACCTATATACCTATATATATATATATATATATATATATATATATATATATATATATATATATATATATATATATATATATATAACCACACACACGCTTACAAACACACACTCACTCTCACACACCCTCACACACACTCTCACACACACTAACACACACAACTACACACACATAAACATATATATATACACACACACAAATATATATATATATATATATAGAAACACACACACATATATATATATACACATACATATACATATATAAACACAACACACACAACACACAACACACAACACAACACAAAATACCCCACCAACGCACGTCCAACGACCCCTACACCTATAAATAACAATAAATATATAAAATATAACCCGAGAACTCTAGCATACACTCCCCAAAGCTAACCCAACACGCGCACAAGTCCGAAACTAAGAAACCTAGTCGAAATGACCGTTCGGTCATTTCGACGAACACGTGGTGTGCGGTTCGCAAAATCTCCTGAAACGTACACCAAACATATTCGGAATCGGCCCAAAATTTACCCACGGGTTCTAAACGATGTCTAGATCAAAGAAAAAATGCTAACACATTGATTCTAGGTCGTGGCAAAAATGCGCATGTACATAGAACAGGCGACGACGAAAACCCCCAAAACGCCCGAAACGCCCATTTCTCCGTGACACGACTTCACGTGTCCGAACGGAGACATGTACTAACCGTTAAGACACCCGACAACGTCTACCTAGGTCCGTATAACCTAGGGCATCACCCAAAATTGGGCCAATATCGGATTTCACCCGAAATTGACACAAAACCTAGTGCCAAAGTCTCTAAACACAACCAAACTAGTTCCAACTTCCTTCCACGGGTAGCCTTAGGGTCTAGGAAGGTTCTAAACTACTAATTATACTATATTAGATCAATTAGTAAGAGAAAAGTTAGGATTTACCTCTTGGGAGTTGGAATTCCAAGCCAAAGTCTCCAAAAAGCTCCAAATCCACTACACCAAGCTTCCAAGCTTCCAATCCAAGCTCCAACACCAAATCTAAGCTCTACCCACCTAGGTTAGGGAAAAGTGTAGGGTTAGGATTCACATTCATGAAGAATAGAAGAAGAAAGAGAATAAATGGGGAACTTACTTAAAATTGGAAGAAGAAAAGAAGAAGAAAGAGTGGAGAATGGAGAAGAAGAAGAAGTAAAGAAGTGATGAAGAAGAATGGAGGAGAGACTGGTTCGGGTCTGGGAATGAGGGGGAGGCCGACCATTCACATGGAAATAGGTTTGCATAAAGCCAAAAAGACTAAAACACCCTCTCCTTAAAGTCATGCAAATTGGGTTTTGGGTTTGGGGTTCCAAAAGCACTCAAACTAACTCCCAATCTCTCCAACTAGCTAAAATAAAATATAATAATATTTCTAAACCCAAAAATAGGTCTCACAAGGGTATGGGTTGGGTCGGACATGGGTCCACTAGGGTCTGACATGGGTCCAGGCTAGCCAAAATCCTAAAATAATCAATAAAAAATAATACAACCAACAATTAGATATTAATATAATTAATTATAAACAAAACACAATTTAGTAAATTAAAATAAAAAATATCCTGCTATGGAAATAGGGTAGTGACAAGCCTATCCTCCTTAGAAAATTTTATCCTCGAAATTTAAAGTCAATCGCACTCCCTCTAGGTCAAACCCCCAACAATCACAGTCAAAAAATTCTACCTAAACAACATGCAAGATCATGGTCCTACTGGTCGTGTTATCACAGTCTCAATCAGGGTCACTACACTATCTACCACAGCACAAAAGAAAAGTCTAATAGGTACTAATAAAATATACCACAAGGAATGGAAAAGGACAGGAAGAAGAACAAAGAGACAAACCTGCTAACCCGACACCCGTAGCATCGGCCTCCTCGACCGTCAACGCATAAGTCCCGCCCTGCTGGGGTATATCCCTCTGCTGGTGCGGGGCATGATGCTGTGCCACAGGTGGCCTAGCTCCAACTCTTCGATCCTGTGCTCCACCAAATTGAGGTACAGTGGGGCAATCTCGCATCTAGTGAGCAGCGGATCCACAGAACAAATACACCTTCAGCCTCCTCCTATAAACATCCTAAGTGTGTCCTGCCTTCCTACAGTAGGCACAAGTGGGCGCCCTCTGATCCTGACCCTGTTGCGCTGGTTTTTGCCCATAGGGACGCTTAGCCGGTCCCGCACTGCCACTCGCACTACCTGAATCATCCCTGCCTCTCTTGGACTTGAGCTCCAAGTCATCCTCTGCTCTCTGAGCATCTCCTACTATCTGCTTGAAAGTTGCCTCGCGGTCGGTCCTAGTCAAAGACTTGATCGCCATGACCAAGCCCTTATGAAACTTCCTCGCCTTTGCTGCCTCACTCAAGCCCTCTACAAATCTGCCCAGACGGCAAAACTCTACTGCGTACTCGTCCACCATCATGCTCCCTTGGACGAGTGCCTCAAACTGGCTCTCCAAAGCACTGAGAGCCACATCTGGGAAAAATTTCTCCTTAAAAAGCCTCTTGAAAGCCTCCAAAGTAAGCCCTGGTGCCGCGATCCTCGTATTAGTGCGATACCACGTCAAAGCGAGGTCGAACATCTGACTGCCTGCTGCCTCTATCTGCATGCTGTCTGGAATCTGTGCCAGCTGGAAAATCCCCTTAATCTGCTCTATCCAGTCATCCGCGTACAGGATCCCTTCTGTACCCCAAAACTCTTTGGGCCGCATCCTTTGGAAGTCAATGATGCTGCCAGGCCTCGGATGCTGAGTCTGATCTGCCTGTGGCTGGATCTGAGCCACTCTGTCCACGGCCGTCATGGCCACCTGGTGGGCGTTCTCAATACCCAGCCTCATCACATCTACCTGACGGTGCTGCGCGTCCATCATCCCCCTGAAGAACGCAAACAACTGTGCGGCGTCTACTGGTGCAGGAAGTGGTAGAGGAACCACCGGAATGACTGGGGTAGTCCTCGGATCGACATATGGAGGAGGATCCCCGAGAGAAACAGATACTCCTTCAACTGCAGGAGTGGCGAGTGGAGCGGTAGCAGCTGCCTGAATACGAGCTGGACGAGAGGTAGCAGACCTCTCGGTGGCAACTGCTGGAACGGTACGATGGGATCGTATCTTCGGAGGCATCTTAAACACAGATCAA
>JAYESA010000004.1:10773241-10933241 GCA_036927795.1 Iris macrosiphon
GATTCTCTCGAAGAATCAGGGGCCTAAAACGCATGACATCTTTTGAACGTCAAAGGCCGCATATAGATATATAATATAAGGGTCATTTGACTATGCATCTCCGGCGGAGCGTACGGGTTACATAAGGAAAAGTGCAAAGGAGCCCAAATGTCTTACTTATTGTTCTTTCCACCCCATGCTCTATTCATGCCATATCCATGACACAATGAAATCTCTAACGACTGCAAAGGCTTCTAATCATGCAATTCTATCAGTAGTTATCCCTATCTGTCGTACGTCCCATACGTACCGATAGCTAGCCGAATACGCAAGTTCGTGTCCTACATGAGACTCACACTCGTGTAACAACTATGTTACGACCAATAAAACATAAGAATGCCTCATGATAATAGGGTTGTCTCATAAAACTAGATCAACATGCATAATATATAATAAAGACAAAATGCGACGAAACCATCGTTGAACCCAAGTTATTTTTGAATGTGCAGTTTATATAGAAGTTAAAATATATGAACTAAATAACAAAAATAAAATGCACGTACCATATGGAATATAAATCATAGTACAATGGCAAAGTATACTTCCCTGACAGGAAAGCTGCATAATATAAACGTTCAGGCGTCAAGCACGAGGGATCAGAAACTATGGCCTCCGAATGAACGTCTCAGTATGCTGAAATAAACATCACCAACGTTCCCAAAATTAGCGAGATAGCTAAAAAATACTACCCTTTCGTCCAATTTGGACACAGGGGCAAAACGGTAATTTTGGGTCAAAGCAGGATCCATGTGCGGCCCACTTTGCACCAAAATGTGTGCCAGGGGCAAAGGTCTCTAAATTGGACAAATTATATGTCAAAAAAAATCTTAAACAATGATGTGAACTCAACGGCATATCTAATTTTAAATTCCGGTGAGCCGATCACAAATTCGTCCTTCAAGTCAAACTATAGGGCCCACGAATTGGCGGTTGGTTTAACTGTCTTGGAATTGCGTGAAACTTGGGTCACAGGACCAGTGTGATACCATAAAACCAATTGTGCAAGTTTTTTTGCATTCCAACGAGCGTACACAAAGTAGGATGGTTGTTTGCAAAAGTCGCGATACGAAAACTTTTTACGGATACGGGTTGATTCTGACGTGCACACGTCCGAATCAACTTTCGTGAAAACCCACACATCAGGATATATCATACGCGCCTTTCGGTATAATTGGTACACGAAGAGGCAGTCCCGTTTGGTGGGACGTACTCCATATCACAAAATTTTAGTTTTGAAATACTAAGTTTTTGTTATTTTGGAGGCCGAATAATTTAACAAATAAAACAAACTAAAAAAACTAAAATAATAGTAAAATTCTTGGTTATATTTAGAAAAAAATCATTTAATTAGATTTTGAATATATTTAATGGGTTGGTGGAAAATTGGACATGAACATGAGGGTTTGGGTCAAATTTTTAGACTGCTCTTAGTTAATTTTTTGGCTTACTTTCGGTCGATTTTTTTGACCAATTCAGGGCACAAAAACTCGTCCCGCTTAGAGAGAATCCTAGAGGGTTAGGTTGTGAACATATACGAAAAAATCGCTCAAGAAAAGGATAAGAGATGAGAGAGATATTGGACCTTGAAGTAGGGGTCACAGTTGTTGGTGTGCGGCATGCGCGACCGGCTGATCAGCGGTTGTTGTCGGCCTTGGCGGCGGTCGCCGGCGTCAGAGGGGGTCGGTGCTGAGGTCGACGGCGGCCACGGGAAAAGAGGAAAAGAGAAACTAGGTTTAGGGTTTGATGGTTTCGTATATACATATATATATATAGAGAGAGAGAAATCGGGAGGTGGGGGAGTCTAGGTTCAGGGTCTGAAGGGGTTCGGTGTGGGTAGGTTTAGGAGTTGGGTTGGTTTAGGATTTTAGGTTTTTTTTTCCTTTATTTTCTTTTCTTATTAATAACTATATATTTATTTACATATATATTTACATATATAGATGAGGTTATAAAAAAATCCAAAAAGAATATTTGCACATAAATTCTAGAAAATCTATCACCCTTTAACAAAACTCCAAAAATAAAAATAGTTTTGTGAAATAATTCTAAATGAGTATTTATATAAGTAATTAAATCAATAAAATTTATTTTCTAATTAAATAAAAAATAATCTAAAGAAATTCAATAAATAAATGAATAAATATAATATTTAAAATTATAATTAAATTTTAAAATTAGGGGATTTTACAGTAATAAATTCTTGCGGGCAACATACAATGTTCCCCTACGCAATATACAAAAATGCGCAACAAGCGATGGTCCTAGACGTGGTAGAAAAATGTGCGCACGCGACAGTGATCCTACGCGCACAACTCAGCCAACTCCCTCGTGTATACACGACAGTGTTCCTGTGCACAGAGCTCCTTGTCATGACCCGCATCCGGAAAAAGAGCACGAGTAGTGAGCAACGCCCAGCCTACGCCACAACATCGGTGGTAGAACATTGTCTAGGTCAACTCTACTATCTAAACATCGTATACAATATATACAATGGTACCTGTCAATTATCATAACTCCAAACGAAGGAATAATATGGTATATGATAAATGGTAATCTATTCTCAATCATAAAGCAAACTAGGGAAGATAAAGCACAAGATTGAATAACGAAAGAAAGAGTCACAATGCATCCACAAGCCTGAAATAATATATGCATGCCATAAGCCTCAATAAAAGTCTAATACAAGTCTAAACAGATAATCTAAACCTCCTCAGACTGTGGTACTAAGTCATCTTGCTCTAAATAAGTATCTTCTAATGGTACGCCGTCCTGCGGCCCGTAGTACGTGGGACACTGGTCCGTAAGCCAATCATCTGGAAAAAATATCCAGTTAGGATTGGAGCGAAGTACATACCTCTGAAAGCAGTTTCAAATACATAATCGAGCATATATAACAGATAATAGAAACAGAATACACGATAACTAAACATCAAAATAAAATAAACTAGAGTGAACAGGTAATGTACTGGAATGAAGAACAGGCAATAGAATAACTACAATATAATGGAATTAAATAAAACTAGCTAATGTGCCATGAAATACAAGTTTATTATGTAATTGGTTTAGGTTGAACACGAATACAATATGGTAACTCGATTACACGTGTGATATGAAATCGACATGTACACGAATACACTTGAGCTTGATCACATAATCAACTCTTATTCTCCCATCCCCAACCAATACCAATGGATCCAATCACAACACGTTACGAACACGAATATGGGCACACTGAACACGAGCAGTGTATGAACATGAAGTATACTAAAATTAATACCTGATACACACGATAAAATACATGTGAAAGAGTACCCGTTGAACACGGTAAGGGATAACATCTCCTGACAGGATCTATATAGTACCAATCCGTGAAACTACTATGTCGAAATCAAGTATACATTTCTAGAACATGCGATATATACACTATCATAAAATAAAAACTAAAAGAGAAATGTACTCGTCTGGTCCTGAGCAAAAAGGGTGTCTCTCGATGTCCAAGTTGGTGTCACACAATCCTATTTAGGAAATATCATGTCAAAATAGGTGTAATGAATGATAAATAAGTTAAAATGCACTAAGGTATGCTTTCTAGCTAAGTCATGCTAGTCAAACTAGGTCATTACGTTGGTTCAAGTCCCAACTTATCTAATATCACTAATTGACATTTAAAGGCTAGTACCAACTTACAACGACTGATACTCTAAGTACTAACATTTAACTTAATTATACAATACATATATACTAACTGATATTTACTTAACTAAACTAATAAATATACTACTGACATCTAACAGAACTAATAATCCCTTGCTATCACACTTATTACAAGAACTATCTCCCCACCTGATACACATCTCAGCTGAAACATTTCCCTTTGAGCCTATTTTCCCTCTTGATTACACTCGGAGTTATGCAATGCACTGTCAAGTGCATCAGTGCACATTGCACCTCACAACTGAATCCCTCACTCGTCCATATTGTGGTGTTACCCAGTACACCCGCAATATCAGTTGCCCTTAATCGAGCATCACAGTACATTATTTGCATATCAGTCCATCTTGGACTTCACATCCTGTAGTAAAGTATTATCCCCCATATATTCAGTTAAACCGCTCACCACTTACCTACTCTAGGACTCCTTAAACAGATACCTCCTATTGCACTGATACTTCCATATACCTCATCTCACTATCTAGCAACTAACAACCCCAACACTCACCTACTGCTAACCTCCTATAGTGCTCTGGTGTGCACTGTCACCAATAGCTTACCTGCATAACCTGGCCTCCAATTATTTTATATTTATAAGTATCAGTTTATACATTACTTAACTGATACTCAGAGGACTGACACTACATTATTGTTTTACTAATCACATATTGCTGCTACTATGCCTAGGTATGGATACTCTTCCACAAAGTCTGATACTATGGACTTGCTCACTGATGTACCCCAAATTACCTCATCTATATTAGTAATCCTCCATATCCCACATCACCCAATACAAGGTGTGCAGACCCCTTAACTCAAGTTGCTGCTAATGAATCCTCCAACCTGCACATTCATAATCGTGCACCGATACACAAGTATCAGTGCCCCCCACTAATACTGCTGTTGTGTTAACTTCCTACTCTATAGCAGTGCATGAGTGTGCACTGTTGCTACTGATTTCTGCTGCTAAAATTTTAGTTTGCTCACCCCTTCCCCTCACTGCTCGACACCCATACACACAACACTAACACCTCCTATCTGCACAACTAAACACTCACTGACACCACTGTGGTGTATCAGTTACCCGGATCGTGCACCCATCCACATGAATTTGCTCCCTGGCCCGAAACCTTCCCTCTAGTACTGCTCTTCACGAGCCCCCATCCTATACTGAATACTTGACAGTGTACATTGCTTGCAACTGCTAATCAAGTGCTGTGGCAAGCACCACAATGCCAAGCCAAGCTTGCACTGATTTGTGTCAGTCTCCACACACCACATTCACAATAACTCCCCATAGCTCTCACACATGCACGCACTATAACTCACTGACTGTACACACTACATAGTCAAACAATCCTACCCCGATCACACCAAATAGAATATAGATACGTATATAGCATAGCTATATCTCTGCACTACTATATATATATATATATATATATATATATATATATTAAACACTTAATAACAGCTACTATATATCTATAGGATATATTATAGGCATTTAGACAAACACCTATAGAGTGCACTATGAAATACTCATGATACACCTCAAACCAAAGTGCTAAAATCCTAATTCTACTACCATGATCATTCATACTAATCAATTACACCTAATACTAGTTAATACAACTTACTACAAAGAGAAATAAGAAGTAATTACATAAAATATCCAAAATTGGGCCCCGTGTTGTACCGTATCACAAATGGCCTACACGTATCCAATTGTGGACACGTACTGTCATGTCCCAGTACCAAAATACAAGGGACCAGGCCACATGGCAATAGCAAGCTAATACGACTCCGAAGGATTTGCCAATTTAATGGACCCGACGAAGTGTACTGTGTTGTCCTAAAATTCTATCAAGTCTAATATGCTAACAAGAAATAGGTAAAGAACTAATCTCATCCATAGAAATAATATAATAATGACTGAAGCAAGTGTTGGTAAAAGAAATACAAAGAGTCTGAATATCCATAATATATATGGAATAGTCTGATGGGGACAAAACCACTGAATATAGCGATAGAATAAAAGTACGAAGACTAGTAAGATAACTAGACGAGAGCATCAACTAGCTAGATAAAGATAATCTAGCCAAAAGTAGCAGTGTACCCAAATCACGGGAACTCCTCTGGAAATGCCCCAAAGTCCTCAGCCACGAATCTGGTCTCCACTCCTGCTCCGTAGATGGTCGGGTACAAGTGTTCGTCAAGATCTGGAAAGGAACCAGGTCCTCAGAGGGACGTAACAAGATACAAAAAGTACATGCCATAAAGTAAATACTATGTAAACTCGAGGGTGAACTAACCAGCTAAGTAAAATGCACTTGAAGACAACCTTAGTATGTATGGGTAGGTAAAAGGAATAAAGCATAGAGTCAAGCCAGAGGCTATGTATCTGGCAATAGTTGTAAACTGGATGCCAGAAGTATATGCTAACTACATTACCGATCATGATAGTGCGCAGCTAGTAACCTCTGTTGGATGCATAAACAAGTATATACGCCCATAACCAGGTAGCACATAGCCCATAACTGGGTAACACATAGCCCATAACCAGGTAACACTGAGGCTCACGATCCCGTAGGTTACTCTGAAACTACGGTAGCCAAATGTCTGTCCCAAACGCCTACTAATTGTCTTCCCCGCCCAATGCCAATGTACAATTCGCGAATACAACATGGACATCTCGTACTATAATGCAAGTTACTAAATAAATATACAACTATGCTAAATATTGTCACACGTGCTGCTCACACCGATGGCCAGTCAAGTATGAAGCTCGCGTCCCTACATGAACTCAATCTATGACATGCAATAATACGTGACAAGGCCCAGGGAGTCATAATGATAACTCCTCAACTTTAGGTGCATCCACTAGACACTAGGTCAAATACAGGTCCTAACGTCAACGCCTTCGTCAACTGCATCTGAGTCATTCTCAGACGCGCATAGTTATATAATATTAAAGTAACAAACTATAATAACTGAATTTAAATAGTACAACAAGGCAAGATATACTTGCCTAGAACTCCATAAGGATCCGTAACCTGCAGCCAAGGCAGAACCGTCTTGGGTGCCTATGAATATATAACAATAAATATAAATCACTACATTACACTACGCTAAGCATGAACAAGAGTTCAACATACGCAACTTCATGAGTCACGTAGAGTCTAGACCAAACAAGCATTCTAACTAAGTAGGTTGGCCAATGTTGACTAGTCAAAGACCAAGGAAGTATGTGTACACTTAGTCTACTAGTCACACAACATCTACCACTCCTCTAAATGTGTAATTTTCCATATATCATAACCATGATCACATTAGGATTTGTGAGGTTTCTAAATTGTATCTCAAACATATGGGTACTAGGTGTTATCCCTCTAGGTTCTTTTTATACTAGTATATAAAAATGGTCTTCTAACATTTGTACAAGTCAAAGTCGCTAACTATCTACTAATAAGTGTTTGTAACTCAAAGTGTCATGTGCACTAATCATGTGCACTAATTACTATGTTAGGGTGTCTCATTTATCATCAAGACACTCTCTAAGGTATAAATCATCATCATTAACCCTATTTTTTCTAAACTTGCAACACAACAACAAGTGCACTTTACCATAACAATTTATATCTATTTTAACTTGTTACACTAGTATGGCAATATTTCAAACTCTCATTCTATACATATGTCCAATAAATACTACACAAATGTTGTTCCTAACATGGTCTAAATCATTCTCTAGCATTGCACTATTCATATATCAAACTAGTGTGTAACCTAAGAAACATTCATACCCACTAATATAACACTTAACCAACCTAAATCATGCAATAATATAATACTTAAACAACATTCTAACTAATAATTATATTCTGAAATATATATAAAATGGAGTTAGTAGAGGGTTAAAAAGGTTATTAAATAGGTTATAATCATGGTATTATATATATTAGAACCTAAACATCATCACAACTCATCTAGGTATTATATTCTCCATTAATATTGTATTAAAACATGTTTTAATACATGTAAATACTCAACTCTCTTTCCTACTACATGCTGAATTTTTCTAACTCACACAACATTAGACAAAACTAGTTCACTCTCATTCACAACACACATTCAATTCTCATGGCATATGAACCTATCATTTAACACTTAAAATCTGAGAATAACAAGTCCTAAATATGATTTCTAAAACATATTTAAAGGGTGTTTCACAATGGTTACAAAGGTATGTGCTCATGTGTTTATGGGTGTTCCAAGTTAAGAATGGAAAGAGGATGAAGGACATGGAGAAAGAAAAACAAGAATAAAACTCATGTTTATATATATATATATATATATATATATAGAAAGAATAACAAGATGAAGAAGAAGGGAAAGAAAAGAGTACCAAGTCACTTGAATGGATGGAGGGAGGTGTTCGGTCGGAGATGGACGGAGGATTAGGAAAAGTACATGAATCAAGCAGGATGCAAGCACTTAAGTAGGACATGTTGGAAGGAAGGTGAGTTATAGTCAAGTGTGGATGAGACCTAAAATTCTAATCCTAGGTGCAGGCTCGCTCGGTACAGTTACGTAACCGAAACGGCTAACTCGACCTGCATGGACCACCACAAAAATATGTCACGCCCCAGTCCCAAAATACTTAGGACTAGGAATACGTAAGCATGCCAGCCGTATGTATATGACAACTCCAATATATGGATACCATAATACACACGTACGCTGTAATATGAATATTAACTCACATGTGGTATATATATGGTGACAAGTTGTAAACCCCTCACCCAAAATATGTATTTTGTGTGTATTTTATATTATTATATTTATTATATTTATTATAAATTATTTTAAATATTAAATTTCTTTAAAGTATTCTTTTAGTTAATTAGAAAATAATTTTTTTATATATTTACTTATATAAATATTTATTTAGAATTATTTTTAGGCTATTTTAGATTTTTGGAGATTTTTCTAGATTTTTTTTGGGTAATTAAAACATAAAAAACATAAATTTCTAGAACTTCCATGATTTACTATAAAACCATACTTGCATGTTGTTCCTACCAAATATTTATTTTAGGTTAAAATATTTAATTATATTTTTTTGTAAATTATTTAGAATTTTAAGAAATTTATTTGAATTTTTGAAATTATTTAGGATTTATTTGGATATATATAGTATTAATATTAGATAGATACTAATTTAGTGTTAATAGATATTAATAAGATTATATATAAATTATTTGTATTATCTTTAATTCTATTTAAGATTATAAATTATTGAGATAAACTCAAACTCTATTTTAAATTAATTCAAATCCTGAACCTATTAGGAAAGCAACTTCTTGCATATCCTATCCTTATTTAAACTTATCCTAATCATATCCAAATTAGCAAATCCTAGTCGTATTCAATTAATTAGTCTCCACCATAATAAATACCTATTAGACTTATGGAATAAACTCTTCTTTTATATTTTTCTTCCCCAAACTCCTCACTTTTTTGTCCAAAAACAGTCAAAATTTATCATAAATTCTGTCTCATTTTCTAGTAGTTATGACGACTTAAAAAGACGATATCTCCTAGCTCCGGACTCCAAACGCACTCCAGTTTTTTTGTTAGAAATATATCAAGGTTAGTTTCTGAATTTATAAATTATTTTAATAATTTATGAACCTATTTTTCCATAAAATTATAAAAGTGACAGTTGTCCGAAATCAGACGCGTTTCCATATTTTCGAGATTTCGGGAGATTCCGAATTCGAAATTGTGAACCGTTTAAAGTTTCGAAAAGTTGACATGATGAACATACATAAAATAATATTTCTAGAATTTAACATATAAGTTTAATTTACTGTAAAATTTGTGCAATGTAGAGGTAAATAGAAAACCATCAAAAATTATCATCTATGCTCCCTTGGGGACATAACTCTTTACCGACTTATAATTTTATGAAACTGTCGATTCTGGTGTTCATGTAGCACTGAAATCTATAGAATAATACACACAAATCAAGTATTTGATTCGGTTGACTTTTTGGTCAACAGATTGCATCGATTTGCGTGCCACAGATCACAAATCCGTAAAGTTAACTTTTTTGGACCAAAATTAGGGTTTAATAATAATATTAGATTATAATATTAAAAATACTATTTTAGGTGATTTTATTCATAATTAAAATAGATTAAAATGGAGGAACCTATTCACCCACTTTTGTAACCTAACTTGTTTAATTTATGTGTCGGGTAGATCGGACGACGCCTTGAGTTGCGACTTCATCCCTTTTCAGACCAGGCAAGATACCTTGCCCAATTGCTTACAGTACTTTACATGCTTATTATATTTTTATATATTCATTGCATGTGTGTTTTCTTTCAGTCATAATTATATACTATATATATGTTGACACACACACTTGACACATAGTATCATGGGAGGGGAGGACAATCAGTAGGCGTATGGGCTATAACCACTCTGGTAAACCATAGTAACTAGCATGTACTACGGTAGTTGTGTCGCGCTTGTCCCTACCCTCGAGGTATGTCGATTTCTGGTATCGTGCTGGTCGCTACCCTTGAGGTATATCGATTTCTGATGTTCCTGACGTGTGTGTGAGTTGTGAGATTAGATAGAGTAGTCTACCCATGCCCATACGTCAAAAAGTTATCCTCATTATGTATTCATATAGATTGTCTAGTACAACATACTTATATATTTTCTGTCTATTATGCATGGTTACTATATTCAATTGGCATACTTTTATGTATCTTGTTACGTCCCTCTGAGGACCTGGTCCCTTTCCTGGTGTAGACGACCTTGACTATTTGCAGGAGCACGGATCAGGACTTGCTACTTCTCTCTCATTCGAGGAGGTCGCTCTTCGAGTCTCTTTGTTCATTAGATATACTTATTTTGTTCCTCTTATATTCTAGTTGGTAGTAGATTTGTCTTCGCCCAACTACTTGTTCATATCAAGTATTTTATACTTGATTCAGTTATATAGTTGATTGGTTATTCATTTCTATTTGATTCTGTGGATGAGATCTAGTTATGCCCTGTGAGGGTAGCGACCATTGTGACTCTATCTAATCTCACAACTCACACACACGTCTAGAACATCATCAGTCGTCATACCGCGAGGGTAGCGACCATTGTGACTCCATCGACCGACAGACCGCGATGGTAGCGACCATCGGACATGACTACCATAGTGTATGCAAGTTACTACGGTTTACCAGAGTGGTTATAACCCATACGCCTACTGATTGTCCTCCTCTCTCATGATACTAGGTGTCAAGTGTGTGTGTCAACATATATAATATATAATTTTGACTAAAATAAAATACACATGCAATGAATATATAGAAATATAATAAGCATGCAAAGTACTGTAAGCAATTTGGCAAGATATACTTGCCTGGCAAGAAAGCTGCAAAGTGTAAGCGTCCAGATGTAAAGCACCAAGGGTCAGAAACTATGGGCTCAGAAGAAACGTCTCCGGATACTGAAATAAATATCACCAACATTCCCAGAATAAGCGAGATAGCTAGAAAACACTACACTTTCATCGAATTTGGACATAGGGGCAAAACGGTAATTTTGGGTCAAAACGAGCTCCACATGGGGCCACTTTGCACCGAAAAGTGTGCCAGAGGTAAAGGTCTCTAAATAGGACAAATTATAGGTCAATCCAATTCTAAACGTCAATACGAACTCAACAGTATGTCCAATTTTTGATTCCGATGAGCCGAACACAAATTCACCCAAAAAGTTAACCATAGGGCCCGCAAATAAGCGGCTTGGTCAACTATCTTAGAATCGCGTGAAACTTGGGTCACAAGACTAGCGTGATACCACGAATCCAATGGCGCAAGTTTTATTGCATTCTGACGAGCGTACACTAAATGGTGCAGTGTTTTACAAAAGTCATGATACAGGGCCTTTTTACGGATATATGGTGATTCCGACGCGCACACACGTCCAAATCAGTTTCCGCAAAAGCTCACACGTCAGGACATACCATACGCGCCTTTCGGTGCAACTGGTATCACAAATTTGGCGGGACGCGCTCCGTATCACAAATTTTAATATTTTAAAAAGAAGTTTTCTGAGTTTTCAACCTAAATTATCTCTGATTTTTAACACAAAATAAAATAAAGTAATTAACAGGAAGTGATCTCGGTTATATAGGCTTTACATAAAAAAAGGTAGATCTCGATTTGGATATCTACGTTGGGAGATATCGGCCTCGAAACATAGGTTGATGGGGGCAGTTTTTATTAGTTAAAAAGTATATTTTTTTCTCAACTTGGCATCAATTTTTAACTAGATTTTAACGTTGTACGATTGAAACTATTTAACGGGGTTTAAAGAGGGATAGGTGGTGATCATACCGGCGTAGACGGATCTGAATTTGGTCGAGCGAGGAGGCGTAAAATAGCGCGTGAAGGAGGGGTCTTCGTTGCCTGAATCTGCGGAGGAATGTCGCGGGTGACGCGCGGGTGTGCGGCTGACCGGCGGGTCCAGGCGGTGCGCGGTTGCTCCGACGGGTGGCGGGTCGGCGTCGGCGCGGGGTGGAGATGAGAGCTAGGGTTAGGGTTTAAGTATAGTATATATATAGAGATCGAGAGAGAGGGGGGTGGGAAAAAACCTGGGCCGCAGGTTTAGTTAGCAGCGGGGTGGAGAAGTTGTGGGCGGGTGGGGGTTTAAGGGTTTTGGCTTTTCAGATTTTTTTTTTCCTTTTCCTTTCTTTTTCTTTTCTTTTTATTAACACTTTCTTTTTCTTTTCTTTACTATTTTATTATTACTATTATTATTATTATTATTATTATTATTATTATTATTATTATTATTATTATTATTATTATAACTTTTACTTAATACTTATTATTATTATTATTATTATTATTATTACGCTATTTATTTATTTGCATATATATATTTAAGGTATAGAAAATCCAGAAAATACATTTGTACCCCAAAATTAAATTCTAAAAGTCTATCACTCTTCTACAAAGATCCCAAAAATTATAATAATAGTTTTATGCAAAATTTCTAAATGATTAATTATCTAGGTAATTAAATCAATAATATATATTTTCTAATTAACTACGAAATAATATAAATAAATTCCATGATTAATTAATTAAATATAATATTTAAAAATATGGGGTTTTATAAACTCTGAGCTTGAGTTCTTAGGACTGGACTAGTCCTCTTAGAGAAAAATTAGTATACATCTTAGTGTTTGCGTTTGCTTTCTCTCTCTACTTTACTTCTTTACTTTACTATCTCTATATACACTGTTAGTTAGCAACTGCCTTGATTTCGTTAATCTAAAATTGGGTAAATTATTTCGCTGCACTCTATTCACCCCCCTCTAGAGTTGCCTTACGGTCCTTCAATTGGTATCAGATCTAGTTCTCTCATATTTGGCTTAACATCCTAAGAGACTTATGGCAACTGTTAGATCTATACACACCAACAATGGTGAAGGCCAGTCCACAAATAGGCCACCCCTATTTGACGGTACTAACTACACATACTGGAAGACACGTATGAGCTTCTACCTAAAGTCACTTGATTTTGACCTTTGGGTTATAGTAGTAGAAGGATACAAGAAGCCACCTAGAATAGTCATATATGGTAACCTTATAGAGAAGCCTCATGATAAGTACACAGACACCAAAAAAAAATAAGCTAGTCTTGATGCTAAAGCTATTAACGTCCTATTTTGTGCAGTAGACAAAATTGAATTTAACAGGGTCTCCACTTGCGGAACTTTGCACGAAGTATGAAAAATTCTTGAGGTCACTCATGAAGGAACCTCCCAAGTGAAGGAATCAAAAATAAGTCGTCTAACACAAAAGTATAAAGCATTCAAGTTGAAGCAAAATGAGACGATCACTCAAATATTTACGAGATTCCTCGAAATCGCCAACCCTCTATTATCACTCGGCAAGGAGTACAACAATCACGAGAAGATTTGCAAGGTACTCAGGAGACTCACCAAGAATTGGAATCCCAAGTCTACTACAATCATAGAAGGGAAGTATCTTACCACGATGACCCTCGAGACGCTCATGGGCAAGCTGGTGACTCACGAGCTGGATCTCAAGGAATTTGAAGAACCCACTCCGAAGGAGAAGATGATCGTACTTAAGGCACATCACAGAAAGGTCACCAACTACAACTTCGACGACAATGAGTCTCAAGATGAGGAAGTTACCCTGACCACAGGAAACTTCAGGAAATTTCTAAAGATTGAGAAATCAAAGAAGAAGGAGACAACTGACAACAGTGATAAAGAGCCTATATGCTACAACAGTAAGAAGACAGGGCATATAAAGAAAGATTGTCCAACCCTAACAAAATAAAATTGCCACAATTACATATCCAGAAGAACATCATCACAAAAATATACAAACACTAGTATTTGGCATAAAAGTAAAGCTAGTGAATCCGAAGAAGAGAATCCTCGAGAAGAAGCAAACCTATGCTTCAAGGCGTTAGCTGATTAGGTAACTAATAATAACTCTTATGATGATTTTGCTTTTGATGAACTAGGTAATGCTTTTAGTGATTTGCTTGATGATTTTAGAAAACTTAGAAATAAGTACAAACATGCTAAGAAAGATGTTCAAGATTGTCAAACAAAAATAGAGAGACTAACATCTCTTCTAAGTGAAGTAAAGGATACCTCAAACGATTCATACGAGAATTCTAGACTTAAGCTTAACCTCCACGAGGCACTTGCCAGTCTTGACAAAAGCTCTTAGGAGAATGCTAAACTTAAGGAAGAACTCGAATCTAAAAATAAGAAGTATTCCATTGCTACACGTAGAATAGATGATCTCACTGCTAAATATAATGAAGTATATACTACCTCTAAAAAGTTAGAGTTTAGATTGGGTAAACAGGTCGAACAAACCTCCACCCAACCTAACACGAGACACGTAGCATGACAAAAGAATACTCACAGTTATGCTCCTACCTACATGCATAACAGTTCATGCAATCATCATGCACATAGAATCAAACACAATCATGCATTATATTATAGATATCCACAAAGACCACAAAGAAATGTCAAACACAATCAGGCATTCTATCCACATAGACCACAAGGAACATCTTCATACAATCATATCTATCATTCTGCACCAAGCATAAATCACACGGCTATATGTTACTACTATGGTAAGAAATGACATATATCTAGATTATGTAGAACAAAAAAATTAGTAAATATGAATGTTTATGCATGGGTACCAAAAGCTAACACAGCAGGATCCTCAAGGAAATGGGTACCAAGGGTTACATCTATAACTCGTTTTATTGGTGGACCAACCCTCTCATGCTAGAAGCAAGTGGATTCTCGATAGTGGTTGCTTACAACATATGACTGGTGATGCTAACCTATTTGCAACGCTATCGATGAAGAAAGAAGGTTATGTCTCCTTCGGCAATAACCTCAGAGGATAGATTATTGGTAATGGTAATATAGGTGTTCCTCCCTATCCTGTCATAAAAGACGTCTGTCTAGTAACGAAATTAAAATACAACCTACTCAGCATCATTCATCCAGCTAACCATGATAATGGTATTAACTTCGTTATAAATAAATATTCTATTTATGAAAGATCTACTGGTAAGGCTATCTTTGAAGGGATCAGGGAAGACAATATATATATTTTCTATCTTGCAAAAGACACTGACAATACAGGAAAATATCTATACGCCAACAAAGATGATAGTTGGCTATCGCATATGCGTCTAGGACACGCAAACATGGACACTATTGCAAGACTATCTACAAAAAAAACTCGTAAGAGGCTTACCAGAGATTAGTTTCAAGAAAGACATGGTATGTGCTGACTGTGAAAAGAATAAAGCTATTAAATCTTCTTTTAAATCAATCAACTCTGTAAGTACCTCTAGACCTCGCCAACTCTTGCATATGGACTTGTTTGGACCCAATAGAGTCGCCAGTCTTGACGGTAAGCTTTATGCTTATTTTATTGTTGATGATTTTTCTAGATACACATGGATTTATTTTCTTGCAAATAAAAATAAAGCATTTTATGAATTTGTCACTTTTTGCATAAAGGTTCAAAATGAAAAAGATTTTATGATTACTCGTATCTGAAGTGATCATGGAGGCGAATTCGAAAATAGTAATTTCAAAAGATTTTACAATAAAAATAATTTTCTCATGAATTTTCTTGTCCTGTAACTCCACAACAAAATGGTGTTGTTGAGCGAAAGAATAGAACTCTTGGCGATATGGCTAGAGTCATGTTAAATATGTATAACCTTCCGAAATACTTTTAGGCTAAAGTTGTAAGTACTTTATGCCATACTTTGAATAGGGTGCTTATGCGACCTATATCGAAGAAAATCTCCTATGAACTTTGGTTTGGTAAAATCCCCACAATTAGTTATTTTAAAGTTTTTGGCTGCAAATATTTTATTCTTAATACAAAAGATAATCTAGGAAAATTTGACTCCAAGGCTGATGAAGGTATTTTTTAGGTTATGACGCCAAAAGTAAATGATTCAGAGTATTCAACAAAACCTCATTGATAGTTGAAGAATCAATCAATGTTACATTTGATTAACAAAACACTCAAGCACTAAACGAAAGCGACGATGAATTTAGTCAACCCACAACCAATAAGACATCAGAAGATACAAATAGTATAAGTCATCCGAAAAGTCTGCCAAGGAGACTAAAGTTCTCAACAGATCATCCTAAGGACTTGGTAATAGGTGATATATCGAAAGATGTAAGTACACATTCCTCAAATATAAATATCATTACAAATATTACTTTTATTTCTCAAGTAGAACCTAAAAATGCTGATGAAGCTTTTGTTGATAAATTTTAGATTTCTGCTATGCAAAAGAAACTCAACCAATTTGAACGCAGTCAAGTTTGGGAACTTGTTCCTAAACCTAATGATTATCCGATTATTGGTACTAAATAGGTTTTCCAAAATAAATTAAATGAGGATGGTTCAGTTACACGTAACAAAGCTCGTCTCGTATCTCAAGGATACGAACAAGAGGAAGGTTACAACCAAGAGGAAGGTATCGACTACGATGAGACTTATGCTCCTGTTGCTAGACTTGAATCTATCCGAATGCTTTGTGATTTTGCTAGTTTTCATAACTTCAATTTTTTTCAAATGGATGTTAAAAGTGCTTTTCTAAATGGTGTTATCAAAGAAAATATTTTTGTTAAACAACCCCCTGGTTTTGAAGATTTCAAACACCCTGACCATGTATTCAAGTTACGAAAGGCGCTATACGGACTCAAACAAGCCCCTCGTGCTTGGTATGAACGTCTTAGCTTCTTTCTACTTGAAAATGGTTTTTCAAAAGAAAAAATTGATACTACCCTTTTTATAAAAACTTCTGTTGATTCTTTGTTATTAGTGCAAATATATGTTTATGATATCATATTTGGATCTACTAATGAGATGCTATGTAACGAGTTTGCTAAGTGTATGCAGAGTGAATTTGAGATAAGCATGATAGAAGAACTGGCTTTCTTCCTAGGATTGCAAATCAAGAAAGATTCACAAGGAACTTTTATCCATCAGGCTAAGTACACGAAGAATTTACTCAAAAAATTCGACATGGACAATGCAAAGCCTATCGAAACTCCAACGGCAACATCTACTAACCTTGATGAAAGCAGTAAACCAACAAACATACATAAGTATGGAGGTATGATTGGTAGTTTATTATATCTAACTGCTAGTCGTCTAGACATTATTTTTGTTGTATGTCTTTGTGCTAGATATCAGGCTAATCCTAAGGAATCACATTTGTGCACCGTTAAGCGTATCCTTAAATACCTTAAAGGGACTTTGACAGCATGCTTATGGTATCCCAAAACTACGTTCTTTGACCTTGCTGGTTACTCGGATGCTGATTTTGCTGGATGTAAAGTCAATCGAAAAAGTACTAGCTGCACGTATCATTTTCTAGGAAAGTCTCTAGTCTCCTGGTTTAGCAAGAAATAAAATTCTGTTGTATTATCAATAGCTGAGGCAGAGTATATCGCCGTAGGACATTGTTGTGCTCAAATTATGTGGATGAAGCAAACCCTAGAAGACTTCAATCTGCACTATAAGAATATTCTTATTTTCTGTGATAACACTAGCGCTATTAATCTCACCAAAAATCCAGTATGCCACTCACGCACTAAGCACATAGAAATCCGTCATCATTTTTTAAGGGATCATTAATCACACGGAAATATTTGTTTAGAGTATATGGATATGGAACATCAATTAGCAGACATCTTTACTACACCTTTAGCTGAAGATCGATTCAACTTTATCTGTCGAGAATTAGGTCTTTTGGATTCTGATAAAATATAAGAATCATAAGATGAATACGCATTTTTGTCACATTTTTCAAAGTTTTAAAAAATTTGGATACAAGCCGCAGGTCCTTTCTATCAACAAGATATAAATAACATAAGCGACACAGTATTTAAATATCTTCGGACCACCGATAGCTGAGATTTGGCCCTTAAAGCTACTCTTAGATGATTTAAACTCTTGAAAATGTACGATTTAAGTTCAGCACTTATTGTTCTGTATGCATATCAAGTCAAGAAATGCATAATATCGATTAAAGTTATATTGAGATTCTGGAAATAAATGTCAACAGAGCTCGGACTGAACTCGGTTAGTTTTATTCCAGAATATGCTATGTCATTTAATTCTCTTCCTAATTTGGATTTATTCTACTCTATATATTAATCATTTTGCTGCTCATTGATTCAGACCAACAAAAATCTTTCCTCCTCCATAAATAACCTTAGCATTTCCTCCTACATCCTCTCCCAATGGCCCCTAAAAGGAAACAAGATTCCTTTTCTGACTCTTTTTTCTGTCCCGTTATGCCAAATATAGGTGAATTCGACGGTTTTACTTTTCGAAGCCTCAAAATTTCAAATAATTGGTTTAATGATTTCTCCAAAAGACACATCTGTTTTGGCCATCCTATTGATTTTAATTCTCAACACAAAGACTATCTACCTACTTTTCAGAAACTTCAACTTGAAGAATTTGTCCAACCCGTACCAACATTTATATCAATGCTATTCAAATATTCTATTGTAACTTAACATATGAACATGACACTATTTCATCTAGAGTTCATGGCATTCCAATTGATTTCGTTGCAGATGACTTAGGTAAAATTCTATGCATTCCCGCTGATGGACAACCCTTAGTCAATATCACGCAAGTTCAATTCGATCATGACTGAACCCTAAATTCTTTCAAGAATATCCTTTGTCATCCTCTTGAATGTCCACCTGGTAAATTTTATGTTAGATATTTGAATGGTCACTTATTTGAAATGCATCGCATTATCTTTTCAACTTTTCTACCTAAGAAGGCTTACTTTGATGAGGTCTCTTATCCAGATATGTCAGCTTTATATCATTTGTATTTCTGCATTAACTTTAATGTTCCATAGACCATCTTATCTCAAATGGTTCAATATCTCAAGGAAGGGCATCCACTACTATATAATATGTACTTGCCAACCATTTTTAGCTATTTTAATATTCCTTTGGATACTTGTCCAAATCTTGAGGAACCTTTATACCTTAATCGAATTCGGAGAATTGAGCCAACTATGCTTTTACCTTATAACTCATCATTAAACTCCAACACTCATTATTTTGATTCCGTCGCTCCGGCTGATGAACAACCACAAAACTTAGAGTCTATTTTTACTCTTTTGCGTGATCGCTTCCACCAAAAAGATTTACACAATCGTGCTATTGATCATCGCCAAACTCTTCAGACTCAGACTCTTGGCAAAACTTTGATAGACATTCAGTACACCCTATTGAAGCACCCAGTCGGACCTTTTTTGATTCTCCGGAATCCAAATCAACAAGGATTTCGTATTGATCACCCATATGTTCAACTGATGCCTTCTTTGATCCAAACAGAATACTTTAACCAGATGATGAAGATAAAAAAAATGATAACTAGTTACTCAATTGATTTGAATGTTAAAAAGTTTACTTTGAGATATTCTACTATGATGTTTCCATTACACATCAACTTTTTGTATGTTTTCTTTTAAATGAATAAAAGTTTAAATACAAATTTTTTTTGTCATTATATATTATCCTGTTTACACTTTACTCTCTTATTTTTCTTGTCATCTCACCAATTTTGGGGGAGCATGCCATTTCGATCAAATAACAACGGAGAAAAAGAATACATAATACTAACATACAAGACGATACTTGACAGACATTGTCTTCAACATATCAACTGCTCCACAGTTACGGGGGAGCCTTGCATATCAAAGACTTACAATATCATTCATAGTTTGTCAATTATCAAAAAGGGGGAGATTGTTGGCTCATCCGGTCTCAGTCAACTTGATTTTGATAGTTAACTAAACCATGCATTGATATGTCGCATCTGAAGCCTCAACACTACTATTGTATGTCGTTTGTATTACATCTATTCAAATGTAATATTTTATTTATTTGAGACTAGGACTGATGTACGCTGAGTCGCACTGGCAAAACCAAGAACCTATAAACCAGATACCTAGTCCACTCAAATAAA
This sequence comes from Iris macrosiphon, assembly GCA_036927795.1. Lineage (NCBI taxonomy): Eukaryota > Viridiplantae > Streptophyta > Magnoliopsida > Asparagales > Iridaceae > Iris > Iris macrosiphon. The sequence goes on from JAYESA010000004.1 coordinate 10,793,635, forward strand.
CCAAAGAATCTATCCACTAAATCAGGCCATATTCATTTACAAAGTCTACCATACTTAGAGACCAAAATCGGGCCAAACTCGTGCCGAACTCGGACCAAACTCGGTTACCCTTTTGGTATAAAATCAACCAGTTCAGTAGCTCCTGATTTCTTGGCCCAATAGTTAGAAATTTGAATTAAATCCTGACCGAATTCTGTCCGAATTATGTTTTCCTACAACCTATAAATAGGATTAGAATTCTCATTCTTACTAACTCAACTATTCCTAAGTCTTATATCCTATTATGAGCAAACCTCTAAGTCTTAACTTTCCCATCTCAAAGAGCAACTCCCTAGCCTTCCTAGTGCCAAATGCGATCTCGGTCTAGAAGTCTTCTGAGTTGTAAAGAGCTTTGTTCGATCAGTTACGCTCTCTCTCTCTCTCTAAGCTGTGAAATTGTAAGGCTTCAGATCAAAACTCGTAGTGTAAAGAAGTGGCAAGCCTTCGGATCAAAGCTTATGATTCACTATTGGTGATTATAGTGGAGAAACTTCGAGCTTGAGTTATCAGGACTGGACTAGTCCTCTCAGATGGAAACTAGTATACATCTTGGTGTTTGAGTTTGCTTTCTCTCTCTACTTTAATACTTTACTCTAATGTCTCTATATACACTGTTAGTTAGCAAATGCCTTCATTTCGTTAATCTAAAATTGGGTAGATTATTTTGCTGCACTCTATTCACCCCCCCCCCCCCTCTAGAGTTGCCTCTCGGTCCTTCATGAATAAATTAGTATATCATCAATAAATACTACCACAAACTGATCCAAGTACTGATGAAATACCTTATTCATCAGGTTCATGAATACCGCCGGGGCGTTGGTCAACCCAAAAGGCACTACTAAGAACTCAAAATGCCCATACCGAGTTCTGAAAGTTGTCTTCAGAATGTCTTCCTTCTTCACTTTCACCTGGTGGTACCCCAACCTCAAGTCTATCTTCGAGAAAATCTTTGCTCCGCTGAACTAATCAAATAAATCGTCAATCTGAGGCAACATGTATTTGTTCTTGATAGTAAGGTTGTTGAGTGCCATGTAGTCGAAACACATGCGTACCGACCCATCCTTCTTTGGTACAAATAATACCGGAGCACCCTACGGTAATAAAGTAAAGTGGATGAAGCCCTTATCCTGCAACTCATCCACATGCTTCTTCAACTCCGCCAGCTTGTTGTTGTTCACCCTATAGATGTGCTATGATATTGGCTATGCACCTGGTACCAAGTATATAGGAAACTCTACATCTCTGTCTGGTGGCAACCTCGATAACTCCTCCAGAAAGGCGTCTATATACTCTGCAATCAATGGATGTGCCAGCTCCTGATCTTCCACCATAGCTCCACAGAAGTCTCCTTCACTCTGCTCTGTGGCTCCTCTAACGAACTCAAACTCTGGATCTTCTGGTGTTTGGAACAAAACTCTGCCTTTACGATAATCAATACTAGCATGGTGCCTACTTAACCAATCCATCCCGAGTACTATATCTTAGCTCGGAAGTGGCATTACAAGTAGACACACGCTCAATACTCGGTCTTCCAACAAAACTCTCTGGTCCTTGTAAACATCACTAACCAGGATAGTGCCACCCCCGATCGTGATCTTGCAAGTCCTCGCCAACGGTTCAGTCTCAAGATGATGTTTCAGAGCAAAAGATACAGATACAAAACTATATGAAGCACCGAAATCAAATAAAGCATGAGCTGGAGAAGAATTAAGATAGACTGAACCTGAAATAACAACACCGACTGACTCCTTCTCCTCAATGGTCAAGGCAAAAGCTCGCCCATATCACTTGGCACCTCTCTGCTTCTACTGGTGCTAAGCGAACTGCTGTTATTGGGTGGTAGAGGAGGTCCTATCTGTTGTCCCACTAGTAGTCTCGCGGGTTCTCTCTCTGCCTAAGCTTCGCCCTGAGCTGGATGAGCTAGAGCTTTAGGAAAATCCCTTAATTGATGGTCTCCTGATCCACAGAATAAGTATTGGCCCAATCTCATCCTGTAGGCATCCCATCCGTGTCCTTGCTTCTTACAGAATAGGCAAGGAATAGCTGTCCTCTAGATCTGGTGTATCTGCTATACCTGCGCTCTAGCTGGTCTACGATACTGCTGCTTCGACTGCTGGAAGTGCCTCTAGTGCTGCTGCTGAAAATGAGGCCACTTTATTGGACCTGTGTTAGTACTGGATCCTTCTATGTCCCTCGGCCTCTTAGAACCAAGCACTAGATCATCCTCTGCCCGCTGTGCCTATCTTAGAATCTTCTCAAAAGTAGCGGTGGGGTCTCTATTCATATGTGATTTAATCTCCTTGTTCAAGCCCTTCCAGAACTTTTTGGCTTTTCCTCTTGGGTTATGCCCCTCCATAAGGTGACCTAATATGCAATACTCTGCCACATACTCATCTACCTTCATACCTCCCTGAATGAGGTACTAAAACTGGCTCTCTAGAGATGTCAGAGCTATATCTGAAAAGAACTTTTCGTTGAAGAGCTCCTTAAAAGCCTCCCAGGTAAGTCCTGGTGCTGAGATCCTGGGGTCCGTCCTAAACCAAGTTAGGGCGATGTCAAACATCATACTTTCTGCGGCCTCTACCTGCAACCTCTCTGGAATTTGCGCCAGCCGCAGGTTTTGCTCAATGTCTTCTATCTAATCATCAGCATAAATAATTCCTTCAGTGCCTTTAAATTCCTTCGGCCCCATCCTCTTGAAGTCTATGATAGTCCCCGGCCTCGGCTGCTGCGGGGTGAACTGATGTGGTGTCGTCTGTGGCTGGACCAAGGTGACTCTCTCGACTTCTTTAAGCGCAATCTGGTGAACAATCTCAATGCCCTGCCTCATAACCTCTGACTAGCACTGTTGTGCCTCCATCATCTACTGAAAAAGCACAAATATCTGTATCTGATCGACTGAGGATGGTGGGGGTGGAAGGTCCCCTGAAACTGTCGGTGCTGTCCTCTGTACCGGAGGTGGAGCACCTCCGAAAGCTGCTGCAAAAATGCCCACCTAGATCGGTGAAGCGGACCTCTGGAATGTAACTGCTAGAACAGCGTTTGTTGGTGCGGCCCTCATAGGCGACAAAGTGACCGACCTCGCTGATATTGCGCCTGAGCGCTGGAAACGCATCTTCGGCGGCATCCTGACGATCGATTGAAAAAATAAATAAATATTGATTATAATATGATATCATCAAAGAATGACAAAATTATTTAAACTAAAGCAAACATTCAATAGATAAGGATAGCAAACAGATATTTGGACTTGTTTCCTAGTTATGATTGAGTATACTCTCAGCCTAAGTCATATATCCTGAAGCAGTCTTGTAGAAGTACTCTAGGTGAGCATTACTACGATATCGCTCTACTTACGACTCTGGGACCTGCTTGGGCTACCACTAAAAATGTGTCATGACCCGCACCCAAAAAAAGGGCATGAGTAGAGAGCAACGCCCAGCCTATGTCGCAGCATCGGTGGTAGAACGCTGTCTGGGTCAACTCTACTATCTAAATATCTTATACAATATATACAATGGTACCTATCAATCATCATAACTCTAAATGGAGGAACAATATGGTATATAATAAATGGTAATCTATTCTCAATCACAAAGAAAACTAGGGAAGATAAAGCACGAGATGGAATAACGAAAGAAGAAGTCACAATACATCCACAAGCCTGAAATAATATATACATGCCATAAGCCTCAATAAAAGTCTAATACAAGTCAAAACAGATAATCTAAACCTTCTCAAACTCTGGTACTAAGTCTTCCTGTTCTAAATGAGTATCCTCTAATGATACTCCGTCCTGCAGCCCGTAGTACGCGGGACACTGGTCAACAAGCCAATCATCTAAAAAAAAATCCAGTCAGGGTTGGAGCGAAGTACATACCTCTGATAGTAGTTTCAAATACATAATCGAGCATATATAACAAATAATAGAAACAAAATACACGATAACTAAATATCAGAATAAAATGAACTAGAGTGAACAGGTAATATACTGGAATGAAGAAGGGGCAATAGAATAACTGCAATATAATGGAATTAAATGAAACTAGATAATGTGCCATGGAATACATGTTTATTATGTGATCAGTTTAGGTTGAACACAAATACAATATGGTAACTCAATTACACGTGTGATATGTAATCGACATGCACACGAATACACTTGGGCTTGATCACATAACCAACTCTTATCCCCCCATCCCCAACCAATACTAATGGATCCAATCACGATACATCACAAACACGAATATGGGCACACTGAACACGAGCTGCGTGTGAACACGAAGTACACAAAATTCAATACCCGATACATATGATAAAATACATGTGAAGAATCCCAATCACTCAGATAACCAGGTCATGACTTCAAGATTACCCCGAGCCGCGCACAATCAAGCAAAGCTATCCAAAAAAGAAGCATTCAAACCACAAAACTACCCGCTGAACACGGTAAGGGATAACATCTCCTAACAGGATCCATATAGTACAGTCCATGAAACTACTGTATAGGAATCAAGTATACAGTTCTAGAACATGCGATATTTACACTATCATAAAATAAAAACTAATAAAGAAATGTACTCGCCTGGTCCTGAGCAAAAAAGGTGTCTCTCGATGCCCAAGCTGGTGTCACACAATCCTATTTAGGAAATATTATGTCAAAATAGGTGTAATTAATGATAAATAAGTTAAAATGCACTAAGGTATGCTTTCTAGGCCATTCCTAAGTCATGCTAGTCAAAATAGATTATTACCTTAGTTCAACTCCTACCTTATCTAATATCACTAAATGACATTTAAAGACTGGTACCTACTTACAATAATTGATACTCTAAGTACTAACATCTAACTTAATTAACCAATAAATATATACTAACTGATATTTACTTAACTAAACTAACTAATATACTACTGACATATAACAGAACTAACAATCCCTTGCTATCACACTAATTACCTGAACCATCTTCCCACCTGATACACATCTCAGCTGAAACATTTCCCTTTGAACTCATTTTTTCCTTTGATTACACTCAGAGTTGTGCAATTCACTGTCAAGTGCATCATTGCACATTGTACCTCACAACTGAATCCCTCACTCCTCTATATTGTCGATGTTACCCAGTACACCCGCAATATCAGCTGCCCTTAATCGAGCATCAAAGTACATTGTTTGCACATCAGTCCATCTTGGACTTCACATCCTGTAGTAAAGTATTATCCCCCATATATTCAGTTAAACCACTCACCCTTACCTACTGTAGGACCCCTTAAACTGATACCTCCTATTGCAGTGATACTTCCATATACATTATCTCACTAACTAGCAACTAACAACCCTAACACTCACCTACTGGTAATTTCTTGTAGTTCTCTGGTGTAAACTTTCACCAATAGCTTATCTGCATAACCTGGCCTCCAATTATCTGATACTCACAAGTATCAATTTACAAATTACTTAACTGATACTCAGAGGACTGCATACTGTTGCTACTATGCCCAGGTATGGATACTCTTTCCCAAAGTCTGATACTATGAACTTTCTCACTGATGTACCCCTAATTACCTTATCTATATTGGTAATCCTCCATATCCCACATCACCCAACACTAGCTGTGCAGACCCCTCAACTCAAGTACCTGCCAATGCATCCCTCAACTTGCACATTCACAATCGTGCACCGATAGACAAGTATCAGTGCCCCCCACTAATACAGCTGCTGTGTTAACTTCCTGCTCTATAGTAGTGCACGAGTTGTGCACTGCTGCTCCTGATTTTTGCTGCTAAAATTTTAGTTTGCTCACCCCCTTCCCCTCACTGCTCGACACCCACACACACAATACTAACACCTCATATCTGCACAACTAAGCACTCACTGACACCACTATGGTGTATCCGTTACCCGAAACGTGCACCCATCCACATGAATTTGCTCCCTGGCTAGAAACCTTCCCCCTAGTACTGATCTTCACATGCCCCCAACCTATACTGAACACTTGACAGTGTACATTGCTTGCAACTGCTAATCAAGTATTGTGTCAAGCACCACAGTGCCAAGCCAAGCTTGCACTGATTTGTGTCAGTCTCCATACACCACATTCACAGTCACTCCCCATGGATCTCACACATGTACACACTGTAACTCACTGACTGTGCACATTGCATAGTCAAACAACCCTACCCCGATCACACCAAATAGAATATAGATACGTATATAGCATAGCTATATCTATGCACTACTATATATATATATATATATATATATATATATATATATATATATATATATATATATATATATATATATATATATATATAAACACTTAATAACAGCTACTATATATCTATAGTATATATTATAGGCATTTAGACAAACACCTATAGAGTGCACTATGAAATACTCATGATACACCTCAAACCAAAGTGCTAAAATGCTAATTCCACTACCATAATCATTTATACTAATCAATTACACCTAATACTAGTTAAAACAACTTGCTACAAAGAGAAATGAGAAGTAATTATACAAAACACCCAAAATTGGGTCCTGTGTCGCACCGTATCATAAAATACCATGCTACAGCCTACATGTATCCAATTGTGGACACATACCTAGTCCCATAACCCCGATCTTAGTCTAATTAGATCTAATTGGTCTTATGACACACAATTGATGTATCAAATTCATAATTCCCCCAATATGCACACAAAATAGCACATAGAACTCACAATACAAAGCCAAATGGCCTTGAACTTGTTCCTATAGGTAATCCTATGCCATGGAGTCATTCCTAATGGTCAAATGCATGATTAAGAAGCAATAATAAAAGGAAAATTCAGGAATTACCAATTGGGAGATAGATTTCTAATAAAAATGCAATTGGACATGATCCAGACACGATCTCTAGCTCCAAATCTCGTCCTTCTTGTGCTCCTTGCTTCTCCAAGCTCTAAGGCTCTAAGAGTGATGAATTTGAGAAGAAAATGGTGGTGAATTGTGATGAAAATTAATGAAAAAAATAGGAAATTGGGGATCTAGAATTTGAAAGCAAAATGCAATACAAATGAGGGGAGGGAGAGAGAGAGAGAGTAGAACCCCCTCCTATAGTGGCCAGCCAATTCCCCCTCCCCTAAGCAAAATTAAATGTCCAAGTTATCCCTACATGTGAATTATGAGGTATAATTAAGGGTAAATATTTTTGGAAGTCTCTAACTAATTATAATTAAATTAATTCTCCTTAATTTAATTAGTGGAATGACTAATGGGCTTGGGTCCAAGTTGGGCTCACTAATTGTCATGAAAAATCTAAATAAGTCCATGTGTGTCAAGTCTAAACATTGGCTAGTCTCTCTAACTAACTAATTAACACAAGTTTCTAATAAAACAACTAACACTAGTCACAAATAATTATAGCTCAACATAATTAAATAATTAATACAATTATCATATTTATATTTAATATTATATTCCAAAAAATAAATATCCATGCTAAATTACCAACTACCCCTAACTGGAAAAGTGAGGGAGACACTCCTTATTCGGTGCAGGATGAGTCATCAACAGTATTCAATGCAATAAATGATAAGCTACCTCAGTTCCATTATTACAGCCAACAATCACTCTGTCTCATGTCGAAGATGGGATACGACCTCCAAAAAGCTGAATGTCTGAACTTTGGTAAAGGACGACGTATTCCTTTAAAATTCGATAGCTTTTACAACATCACTCGCAGAGGGCAAAGATATGGAGATGCTTACACGCACCATGACTAACAAGACGGCCGACAAATTTCAACCTAAAAGGGAGGGCCTGTTCATTATTGTAACCGTGTTTCCCAACGGCACATATCAGCTAGCAAAATCCAACGAAGACTTGCTCTGGATGCCTATCAACGGCAAATTCCTCAAAAAGTACTACGTCTAAATTGGACTGCTACTCCTCTATTACCAAACTATATCGTATCTTCCTGGGCGTTCTTTCATGTCCACATGACCTCTGGACTGTCGCTATAATACACTACTCCAACGGAGTCTGCCATGTCCATGTTACCTCTAAGCAAACTTTTTGGCCTTGACCATCGATCATCACGTCCATATTATCTCTGATATCGATTGTCTTCCAACTTATCATCCGTACCCAATCCGGAGTATGCCCGCGTTGTTAAGTCCACAAAAACTGCCACGTCCATATTACCTCTGGCAGAACTTGTCTCAAACCTATTACTTGCACTAACGTGCACAAAAAGTAGTGAATCTACAAAAACTATCACGTCCATATTACCTCTGATAAAGTTTGTTTTGAATCTATTACTCGCAGTCCAAAGTACGCAAAAGGGTAATAGATCCACCAAAATCTTCCCGCGGGATGTCCTTAAAATCCACAAAACCAATCTCGTTAGACGCTAGCCATGTTCATATTTCCTATGAGCTATCGTCCCACCAATCTCTCCAGCGGAGCAACCCTCAAGTTTGTCTTTATGTTCGGGTAGACCACACTTAATATATTACTCCCAAGTGAGTTTTTTGAAAATTGGTTCATGTATATATTTCCTCTGAACTGCTGTCCTAATATTTCTCCCCGGCTGAGTTTGCCATATCCAAGTAACATCTGAGCAAAACCTTCCAGGTTTTGGCTATCGATTATCATGCCTATATTACCTCTGATATCGGTTTTCATCCCCACTTATCACACGTACTCACCAAGGTACACCATCGGTGTTAAGTATACAAAATCTATCATGACCATATTACCTCTGATAGGGTTTTATCTCGAACTTATTATTTGCACTTTCGTGCACAAGAAGTAATAGGTCCACCAAAACCCTCCGGTGGGATGCCCGCAATGGAAACGAATAGTTCAACTCCGTATTACCTCTGAACTACTTTTCTTTTGCCCTAGTAGAGAAAAATGCAGTTCATGTCCATATTACCTCTGAACTACGTCTCTCCACTATACCCACAGAATCATATCTTACTATGTCCACATTACCTCTGAGTAAAATATTTCTAAAAATTTTCTGTGTCCATATTACCTCTGAGTAAAGTTTCGCACTTCGACTTTGTTGCTATCATATTCACATAACCTCTGATAGTGCTAGTCATTCAGTTTATTATCCGTACTTATCGTACGCCATGGGTAATAAGTCAATAACCCAAGAGTCTTCCATGTCCATATTACCTCTGAACAAACTTTTTGTCCTTGACCATCGATCATTACGTCCATATTACCTCTTATATCGATTGTCTTCCAACTTATAACCTGTACCCAATCCGGAGTATACCCGCGGTGTTAAGTCCATAAAAACTTCCTCGTCCATATTACTACTGGCAGCGCCTGTCTCAAACCTATTACTTGCACTAACGAGCGCAAAAAGTAATGGGTCCACAAAACCTATCACGTCCATATTATCTCTGATAGGGTTTGTTTCGAATCTTTTATTCACACCACAAGTGCACAACAGGGTAATAGGTCCACCAAAAATCATCCAGTGGTATTTTCTCAGGACCGTACCTAACCTCTCGGTATAGCCATTAATCAGATGACATCTACGTCACCTCTGAGCAAACCTCTCCCCACGACTATCACCAGTCCTCGTCTTAACTTATCACATGTACCTAAATTTAAGTATGCAAATAGCGTTAAGTCCACCAAACTTGCCACTCTGGCAAGGCCTAGTTCAAACGTATTGCTTGCACTCTCGTTCGCATGAAGTAATAATTCCACCAAAAATTGCCAACTAGGATTTTTATGTCCTTCTCACCTCTGAACAAACCTTTTGGGTTGGCTATCGATCATCACAGCCACAGTACCTCTGATATCGATCGTCGTCTCAACTTATCACATGTAATTAAATTTAAGTACGTTAATGGTGTTAAGTCCACCAAGCTTGCCACCTCTGGCAAAGCCTATTTTTGAACCTATTACTTGCACCCTAGTGCGCAGGAAGTTATAGGTCCATCATAGATTCTCTAGCGGGATATCCTTAAAAAGCTACGATATTATATTATATTCATATTTTCTCTAGTACGATACCCAAAGTTGACAAAAATGAATAGCAAAACAGAGATGGTAGCTACATTTCTGGGGATTATCAAGACCCCAAGCCCGAGGGAAAAATGAAGATACAAAAAAAGCAAAAAAAACTACTGGTGCTATAAGTCGGAGCATAACTCTGCTATCCGTTCACGAAAATGAGCAATGTGGTCGTCCAGGCACCTCCGAGCCCGACACTCAACTTCTTGGGCAATAACCTCCTGATCCATGTAGCAAGCATAGGACTCGTGTATGTCCTCTAGCTAATGTACCAGAATGTCCAAGGCAGCCGTGTTCTGCGTTGTTTGGTTCGCCTCAGTACGGATGGTCTCATCTTCATACTGGGCCTCCCGCAACATATTTTTTGTTGCATCTAGCTCAACCTGGAGCCGTCTAATCTGCTCGGTCAGGCCCTTTTGCTGAGAAAGGTACTCCTCTCTGAGATCACCTAGCCGGTCATGCCTCTCCCAAAAAATTTGAAGATCACGCTGCAGGCAATCCATAGACGAAGCAAAGAAGTCCTTCAATATCTCCACCTTCTTTGAGAACTCATTATATTCATGGGAGATCATCATTCCCATGTCCGCTTGCTGATACTGTTGCAGCTCTGTTAGGCATTTCTCTATAACCTGTAGTTTATAGCCCGAAAAGTTGGCCATCTGCTCAACGCAAGGGATACCCCTCAGAGAATGGACCTGGCCCTCAACAAAGTGCCTTGCCCAGGCAAAGGATTTGTTGCGCTCCAACACACCCTCGACCCCATTCTTCAAGAACTGGTGGAAGCTCCGGACAAAAAGTTTGACAGTCTCGTTAATCTTCTCCAATATGGCTAGAGTCAAGGACGGCGGGATTGAAGAATAGGCCACAGAAGCAGCAGGCGCAGCAGGCGGCACAACGGTGCTCAAAAACCTCGAAGGCGAAACAACAGTAGAGGAGAAACCAGTTGTCCTGTCTGCAAGACAATATTTCATGGACGCCTGAAGAGTCTAGATGCCCGAAAGCTGAGCCACAGATGTCGGAGTATTACCAAGACTGGGAACATGAGTAGCAGGGTGCCCCGCTACATCGGCTCCCTCCAGTGCGTCATCCCTAGATCGCGTCACGACGGCTTTGGGAGGTGACATAGCAAACTCAAGAGGGGGAACAACCTCATCATGACGGTTCCCCTCCCCACTATCCAGAGAAACTTCAGCCATGGAAACCCCCGGCAACAACAGCTGGAGCAACAGCTGCCGTACCCGAAGAACCCATAATGTTTGAGGGGGAAAAGATCCAGACCTCCTCCGAACAAGCCCACCACCATGTTCTTCTTTGACATCTTCCTCGATGGCCACATCCACAGTCTACAAGGAAAATATAGGGTCTGCAGAACCAGAACAACCGGTAATCAGCTTTACTCGAAGAATCGAGAGTTGAAGCCAAAAAATCTGATCTTCCATCAAATTATAAAATGATGTACCAGCGGAAGGCGGCGCAGGTTATGACTCGTCCAGTGATTTTACAGTCGTCCCCATGGGTTCTATGTCGTCCACGAATATGTGCTCCAAAGGGGTATAAGGCTACTCCGTCAAAACCATATCCACCGTATCCAAGCCTCGAGCACCTGAAGCCTCAGGAGCTGGTGCTGAGACACCTACATCGAACTCCGGGAGTGACTCCTCTTTCGATTCGACATAGGAAACCACCGAAGCGGTTGTCCGTCGGGGATGGCCCCTTTTCTCTTGTGTCTACAAATGTCCAAACAGACCAGAAGAGAGAGAGTTATAAAGAAGACTAGGAAAAATTAAACTAAGAGGATTTACGGATACCGCCATAGCATCTAAATAGGTTCCTGCTTCATGAACCATTAGTGCAAGGGGTCCTACCTCTCTTCTTATGATCCCCTCCACAGGGGGCTTGGTCTTCGTCGCTCGTCCCATCTTTAGGACCACATCGGTCCTTGCCTTATTGGAGTAGCGAGCATGCTAGGTCCCCACCTTCAGTTTGTGCTTCATAACTGGAGGATCATCGAAAGAAGACGTCGTCTACCCTTCACCAGTTGATGTGTCCAACTCCACAAGAAGGGACCTAGCAACTCCTTTACCCTTCTTGGGCATTCTACGGCCCTTTGCTTGGGGAGGCATCAGAAGGGTGCCCTCGATATAACTCCTCTCTGGGTCAAAGTTAGGTGGCGGGGCGTTGGTCGTACAATAATATTTGGCCTCCGTATACAGTATTCCAGCATGACCCCAACCGTTGGCAATTGGAACTGAACCTTGGTGCTGGTTGCATTATAATAACTCCAGGCCTGGCTCCATCAAGCAAGTTGCCATTGTATCTGAGAAAAGCACTCGGGTGGCCTAATAAAAGCTGAGCATAGCCAAATTGATGGGCGAACCAGCTGGGCAAGTAGGGCTCCACGAAAATAGCAGCCTTATTCTGGTATACCATATGGGAGGGACGGATGGCTTGGAGCCAACGAAAGAGTCTGCCAGACAGACTTCGAGGCCCGACATCATAGTGAACGATATTTCGTTCATCGTTAGTAAACTCTGGCTCGGACGTGGAGAAGGTCTATCCATTCATGAAAGAGAGATCCCTCCTACCAGCAGGGACAATATCGCATCTCCACTTCATCAGCCGATACTTGAGGATCAAGGCGTCAGTAGCCACCATGTCTTTGTCAGTCTCGGGGCTCATCAAAGACCCGTAATACAAGAACACCCACCCTGTCAAGTAATGGTTGGGAAGCTTAATACGATTGAAGTGACCTATACAAGGGTGGTATTCGAACTTCGCAGCAAAGGTACGGAGGCCACGATGGATGCAGCACACCATGGCATGTAAGAGGGCCAGCTTGTAGCCGAAGGCCATCTTCACAGCTGATAAAATGAGGGTGCGATTGATCTGCTCTGTCGTACCAGACCCGCCCGAGACTACGGAATTGCGCAACCAGAGCATCAGATACCCCCGCCAACACAATTTTTGAGGTTAACTTGTGGGTATCTATGTAAAAATAACTGAGCTCCTCCTTGAGGCCACTCAACTCATCAACAGGTTTTTTCTCCTCCTCCGGGGAACCTCCAGCCTCCTCACCCTCGGATGCCAGTTCCCTCTGCTCTCGGATAAAATTAGCTACTTCCTGCTTGGACCAGGGGGGCCGAATATGAACTTTATTGGACTCCTTCTGCTACGGGAAGAGGTAGTGAGTCCAAGTTGTGATATGGGGAGAAAATCCCTCGGTAGATTTCTTCCTCTTCTTCGAAGATCTCTGAAAAATGCCTTGGTGGCATAGCAGTTCCTGGTATACCGCCAGGACCTCGGGGTTCTTCGTTTCTAACTCCCCGAGATTTTTATTGCTCGGGGTATACTCTTCGTAGGGATCGTCGTCCCAAGGAAGATTTGAGACGACATAAATCTCATGCAAAGCCAGACCTATCTTGCCGCCAAGTATAAAAAAGATTCTCGTGCAAAGATTGTATAGATCCATCAGGGCAACAAATAGGGGACGGTTCATCTCTAAACCATAGCCGGTGCCCCTAACAGCAAAAAACAAGTCTACAACCCTGAGCTCCCGCTCAAACTTCTTCAGAATCTACTGGGTCAAATGACACCAGGAAATGTTATAATAAGCCCTGCTGAGAGTCCGCAGATGCCCCGGGGGTTAAGTTCCCTTCTTGTTGACCCGATGAAGGAAGGTTCCCAACGTGTATATGCTGAGATTTTATCCCAGTTTACTTCCATCAAGACCAGGCTTCACTCCCAGCAAGGAGTATGAGGGTGACTCCTTCGTGCTATAAAACTCGCCCATGTCCTTTCCGGTACCACACCTGATATTGCCGAGGAGCTCGCCTTGTGGTTCAGGGATCAAGTTTTAGTCCATCCATCGTTGAGCCATCATCACCTTCAAGTCTGATAAAGAGAGGTGACGTTCAAAGAAGGGAAATGACATCTCCATCTTGCGGAACATAAATGACAAGTTCTCTCTGGTCGCACCCATGCCAGACTGAGAAGAATCTAAGGCATCATCAAATAAGAAGTACATCTTCTTAAAAGTTTTGCTGCCATCCCCGACAGGGATCTTCCCTGCATTTATCTGCCTCAGCAGGAAGGAAGGACTCTGCTCACCAATCTTCTTCAGTCACCCAGGCGGAAGATCGTTATCAATATGATCCTAGACAGTTGCAACCAGGTCCCTCAGATTCATATTTTAAGGGTAGCATGTTCCTCCCAAGGACCAGCTTGTCAGAGGGTGTAGTGGGAAATTTCACTGCAAATCAAACAAAGCAACACGATCAGGTCATCAAAATCAGCATACGCGGCCTAGATACATATGCTGTCGAGAAGACCATGCGGCTGCAGTATACATGCAGCATAGTCAATCATGCGACATAGTCACCCATGCGGCCGAATAAACCACACGATATGATAGATCATAAGGCTTTGTCAGTTATACGGCAAATGTAGACATATGGCCGAGTTCCCATGGGGCTGAGCTATTCATGCTGCAGTAAAAAATTGGCGCATAGACAAATTCATGCGTCCAACTGTGCAAAAGTGTCTCTGTGTTTAGAACTTCACTTTGTCTTCCCCGAAGACCTACCTTTGACAGGCCGCTGAACGTCGATAGGGAACGACGGAGGGTCTGCCGCAGCAGTGCGGCCCTTCCCCTTGCTGGCCTTGGCCTTGGCTTTGCCCTTAGCCTTGGTGGCGGTGGCAGCTGAGGGAATAACTTTGGGATCCATGACAAGAATAGCATTAAAAAGAAGAGGAAGAAGAGGATGAAAGAAGGAAAGAAGGATTTTTCTCTCTCCGTTGCCCCAATATATATAGACTGTAACATGCGGCTGAAGATGAGGCAGCGATTGCTCTCCCAAGTCGTCTCGATCCCCATAATAGCCACGGATGATGGCGATTCCTCAATTATAGGGCCACTTTATCCCCTGACGATGCAGAATCCCAAGTAATCTTCTCGAAGATCGAACCAAATCCACTCAAAGTAATAACTTGAATGTCTGCCAGAAGTGCCTATGCGGCAACGTATGTATGCGACACGTTAAGTCATATGGCCGAAAATTGATTAACCATGTTTCTTATTCAAAGTATTTTAAACTTGACACTTTGAAAACTTGAAGGGGGTCTTGTAGAAGCATGGAAAATCTATAGTCATGCATCTTATATGCAAGTCGCATCCTCATGCTGAAGACAGGCCCATAGTCATCCCTCATACGGCCTGGACAGACTAAAAAAGCTGAGTCGCATAACATGCCCTCTGACACGGCCTCCAAGGGTCTGCCACAGTTCCAATCTAGCACTTATGGCCCTGACTGTCTCGAAAAGTATGAGAGAGTCGGTGACACACCATTCGACAGAAATGTTACGTCAAGCATTAATGACTTCGTCAGAACGCACAGAGCACGTATACGGCTACATAACCCATGCGGCCTCGCCAATATGCGGCCAGAGTGTCCATTCGACCATGGCCCAAACTAGAGCACTTATGCTGCTACATGACCCATGCGGCCTCGCCAACAAGCGGCCAGAGTGTCCATTCGACCAAGGTCCAAACTAGAGCACGTATATGGCTACATGACCCATGCGGCCTCGACAAACATGCGGCCTAGTTGTTGTGCGGCCTCCAGTTCACAAGATCGTCCCATTTCAACTGCAAAGATCTTCGCACAGTTGGTGCTGACTACTTGTCCAAATGACCAAGTCACGCCCATAATGTAATACCCTACAACCGCATGGTACATTATCCTGAGTCAAAATGAATGAGTCAATAGCTAGTTATATTTTGATTTATGGAATTTAGGAGAAAGAATTGATTTGAATTGGTTTTATGTGCAGATCGCAAGCGTAGTTCGATAGAATAATGTGCTCGTTCAGAGCAGCAGTGGGATAGTTGGATTGGAGCGATAATGTCATCTTTCTTAGTCCAATCGATCGGATGATTTGGAGAGCACGACCTGCTTGCACAGTCATACCAATTGAGTAGATCGTGCTTTGCATCGGACCACGGGTTCAAGGGATCAGCCGTATCGGCAAGGCAGGGTGCTTAACAGAATCAGACTTGGTGAGTAGGCTCTGTCCCTTCTCCTCTACTCCTTCATGCTTAATAATATGGAACACACGTAATGGCTTGTACACTTGGGAATAAAATATTGGAATCACTACACTGTGGCTTGCATGGAGTGCACGTCGTTTAGTTGGATATAATTTGTGGCTTGAGTTGATTTTGCGGTTGGGCTGTTGGAGCTTGAGTGAAGCATCTTGGTTGGAACATCGAGACACTTCCGACGGATGTGTAAGCATGCATCCGTACACGAGTATCAAGTTGGGAGCTTTGTCAAGCAAAGTGTGCAGTTGTGGTTAAAAACTGGACAACTGCATCGGTGAGGGCATTGTGTCACTGTTGAAGCATTGTGCCACGGAGTTTTTTGAGCGAAGGGGTGTTGTACCAAATAGAACACTATATCGAGAAGCGATATAGTGCCTATAGGGATAACTTGAGATGGTGTATTGGGATATAGTTGGAGAATGGTTATGGATAATTGGATGGATTGAGGCGAGTATCGTTTAGTGGGAGGAGAAGGCTCCATTCTCTCGTCATACCTACTAGGTATTTATATTGATCACGAATAACTTGTTGTGCACAGGGTTTGGTTTCCTCAAACAGGATGTGCTCCGGGACACCGGGACCGTTCGGTCATGGAGGAGACAAATAGTAACATGTCTTGGGCGTGGTGTCGGTAGTTCGATACGACCAGGTGGGATATCTACTCAGCGTTGGATCGGATAGAACTACAGTTGATTAGTCCTCTATGGCTTGGTCAGTGACTTCATATATATAAGAGTTGGTTTGCTTTGTTTTGGTTTGGTTTATGCTTTTCGTGTAGGCAAAGGCCACCTTGCCTCAGGTAAGAGTGTACATATCGATGATTGGATTAGTAATAGATTGTGGCATAGTTTGAGGATGGATATTGAGGCTTGGATTGTGGTTCGATAGGTTCATGCGTTGCTTGGGTTTGAGTAGAACGGTTTGCATGCTAGTTACTTTGAGTTGGATATATCTGCTTGTATATTTGATTGAGTTGAATGCTTGCATGTTTAACCTGCTTTACAGTTTTCCTTAATATGTCATACCTCTACCATGAAATAAATCTAGGATTTAAGTAGAAAGATCACCATATAACTGTTTTTATTCACTATTCTACTTAGTATCTGTTTAGACGAGTGGGTTACCCCGCTTACCAGTACATCTATGTACTGACCCACGTTTGTGGGCATTATTTCAGGTAAGCATGTGTACTGGCGCTGCTTGGATATACGGGGCATGAGGTATGAAACGGTAAGTACCTTTGTGGGCAAGAGAAAGAACAAGAGTGTTGCATCATCTTTGTGACATTATCCTTCGTGGCATTTTTATTTGGACCCTATCGAGAGCTTCGCTGAGTATACTCTGACATGTGCTTGGTACACAATACTTGAATTTTGCTGCAACTTGGTCGTTTCGATGATAATTATGATGTTTGACATTATCACCTTGTACTAGCATAACTTCAGGCTCGTACGACATCACGTCCCGATGAGAACGATTGTCTTGCGGGAGCGCAACAACGTGGTGATTTACGTTTAGCGGGAACGATCGAGCTTGCGGGAGATTGGGGTATGACAAATTAGTATCAGAGCTCCCGGTTCATTTTCTCAAACTTTGTCCTTTGGTTCATCACAAACTCTAAATATCTTCCGTATGTCATTTGGCTCTTGGCTCTATTCAGTGCCGCATTAGATGTTTTATGCAATAAGTCTATATATTTAGTGGTTGTGAGTGCATATTGTTCTTTATTGTATTGGCTTTCGTTGGTTTTTGTTATATCATGTAGCATTGTTTGGCGTTGTTGCATTCGTGCGACAAGTCGTTTGGCGTTATTAAATTTGTGCAGCAAGTTGAGAGGTATCATTGTGTTGGTTTTGGTTGTCATTCAGGAAGATTTATGGTTGCATCAGTGGATCAGTTGGTTGGCAGACAAGATTGGTTATATGGCATATTATGAGTAGAAGCATCTGATGAGAATGGATCATTGCATGAGTTGCTCGTGTAGCGAATGTGTTGGACGAAGTTTGATTTTTGGCTGCGCATATCAAGAGAGCTTTGCACGAGTTACTCGTACGGCGAATGTGTTGAACAGTTAGGTATTGGGTTGGATTACTTGGAAGAGATCATTATACGGATTGCTCGTATAGCAAAAATATCGGACGGTTTGAGAAATAGTTGAAAGTATTGAGAATGGAATATGGCACAAGTTGTATAGAGAGATTGATAAAAGAATTAGATGGTTCATGCATTGGCTGAGTTTTGTGTCAGACCTTGAGTTGTGAATGGCAGAATCACGCATAATGGATGGTTCAAACGGATCTTGGATTAGTATAAAGAATTGTGATGCGAGTAGTGACTTAATTCGGAGTGGTATATGGTATACAATATAGTCAGCGTGGCATTAGAATATTTTGGATAGACATCAATGGAATTGTCGCAATGGACATGGGTAACAGGAATATAAGTTGGTTGGTGCACATTGGTTCATTTATGTATCGGAACATAGAGCAAGCGAATGTTGAGTTATGATCGAAAAGATCACCCCAGAATAGTTGGTTTGGAATAGACGTTCATCGATACAGAGTAAGCGCGGGAGCGACTCTATTTCCAAGTAGTATATGGTGTAATAGAATTTGACTCAGATATTCTTCAATACTTATAATTGAGTGTTCAAGAATGGACTTGTGCAAATGGAAGTATCGTTGGACTTGAGTGATCAAGAACGAACTTTTGTAAATGAGAGTTTTGTTGGACAAGAACAGAACAAACAATGGAAAGAGTGTTTGGAATTTGAAGGATTGATGCAGACCAAGTATTAAAAATAAGTTGAGATCGATCAGATATAAAGTTGAATATCAAAGTTCGCTTGCACGATTTGGAAGTTCGGTGGAGCATTCACTTATACAAAGAGAGAGTTGAGCATAAGGAACAAACAGTTAGGATAAGCTTGAGCAAGCGATGGGTGTATCGAAGAGTAGCGAGCAGGGACTATAAATTTTGGCAACACATTGGAGCTTTTGGTTGAGCAATTAAACATGATA
This sequence comes from Iris macrosiphon, assembly GCA_036927795.1. NCBI lineage: Eukaryota > Viridiplantae > Streptophyta > Magnoliopsida > Asparagales > Iridaceae > Iris > Iris macrosiphon. The sequence continues at coordinate 10,812,827 of JAYESA010000004.1, forward strand.
TGGTTTGGAGGGGCAATGTGATAGATTCGTACGAACTTGAAGGATTTTGGATATTGGTGCTCGAGAAGTTTGACTCAAGGTTTAGCGAAAGTAAAATTTGGCAAAATGGTGCAACGATGGTAGACAAATTTTTCGGAAGACGTGAACGGACATGAGGCAAGTCTAGTTATTGTTAAGTCATATTGGAAGTTAACACTTGCAGTACTTAGGCGGATTGAGACAACAAGTAAAGAAAAAAGATGATTAGAGATTGTGTTGGAACTTGTGCACGAGTTATTGAGAGTGTGTAGACTAATCGAAACATATAGAAATCAAGACAGGTTAAGGAATGGAACAAGAACAAGAATTATGGCGGATAAACTTTCAAAGATAGCTAAACGAGAGAGCAACGTTGAAGTAAATTATTGTGCTGCTCGAGCAAGTTGGACGTACACTATGAAGCATGGCATAAAAATGAGAACGGAGCAAGTCTATGGTTTCGGGAACCATTGCAAGTGGTAATTTGAGAAGTCGAACATGACGGTTCGAAATTTTGATGAATTCAGGACAGAACGGTGGATTGATGGAAGACGGTTTCTTCGAGCGGAGTTTGACGATTTGTGGCTTGCATAGATAGTAAGAAACTAGGTGATTAAGCGGCATTTGGTTGTCAGATTCATCAGAGGTAGTGCATGAAGTTTTCGGAGTCAGAAGTTTGTTCAGATGGAATGGTTGGATTATGGCTCAGATTGTAGAGGAGATATAGCATGGTTCGTAGTAACTGTCCATCATGATGACTTACAATTATCGAGCGTAATTTCGGGATAGTTGAGCCTAGCGACATGACCGCCAGATCAGAAATGAATATTGTAGACACATAGAACGACCCTTGTGATAACGCATTTGGGAATGCATCAAGGGTGGATGTGAGTGGTGTATATTGTAGATAGGTCTAAGTGAATGAGTATTGGATTTGAGAGATCCTTGGGATAGCCTTTAGCTGAAGATGCAGCAGGAAGATCGAAGCGATTGTGGAAAAGGCCTAAGTCAACTGATGAGATTCGGAGTCACATATTTTTTGAAAATAGCATCGCCTCTGGCTCGTCATGCCCCGGAAGGGAATAGCACTCATATCAATTGATGACTATGTAACTATCTTTGAGAAGTTAAAGCAGCGGCTTGTTCAGATCAGATCCTTGCAAAACCGGATGTGACAGATGTGCCTCAGATCTACAAAATGTATCAAAAATTAGTCTGGGATGCGTGCTCGTACAGAAGGAGATGATATCATATGCTTTGAGGTAGTGGAAGCAGCACGAAAAACTATTTTATGCGTGACCTAGAAATTGGGGTGAGTGTGTCCACGTTAAAATTATGGCGACATTATCCCTATGGGGTGGCGGCAAAATCTTCGTGGATCACATGAACCTCATATAGATGTTCACCCAGTGAGGTATTGAGATTAAGGAAGAGGTGTTGGGCTGAGCTGATCTAAAATCATAGTTTAATGTATGGGTAAGTCACCTAGCGGGGGTAGTATCAGTTGTGATGATCGTTTGGATTATGAGATAATATTTGGAGATGGTGCTTGCAGAACATTGTGCGATTGGAGTCATGCTAGATTTTTATTGGTTGAACTTGGACGGTGCTAGTGTGGATTCAAAAATAGTTGGATGGATTGAGTTGGAACACGAACTAATTTGAGTCAGGTGGAAAGATCGTCAGTGGAAAATTATCGTATTTGAGAATAATGCTTGTGCGAATGAGTTATGGAATAAACGTCGGGATTGGTTCAATCGGGAGTGAAACGAATGAATGCTTCGGACATAAAGATATTCTTGTAACTTGTCCAAATTCGCCATCACTAAACTCGGCTGAATTGCATGTATTTTAGGGATGCCTTGAATATGTGTATGATCCAAACTAAGCGATATGAGAAATTTGTATTAAGCTGCAAGGAGGATGTGGAAATATAAAATTTGTGCGAGCGTTCAGCGCGAGAGAGATGCTGAGTCTGGATCAGGAGAATGTGAGTTGCATGGAGCAGAGATATGAATTTGGCAAGTGCCATACGAGTAAGGAATGGATACTAGTTTGGTTCGAGGTTGAACCTGATTCTAAGTGGTACATTATGTAATATACCACAATCGCATGGCGCATTACGCTGAGTCGGATTGAATGAGGCAATAGCTGGTTACATTTTAATTTGTGGGATTTGGGAGCAAGTATTGATTTGAGTTGGTTTTATATGCAGATCGCAAGCAAAGTTCGATAGAATCAGGTGTTCGTTCAGAGCAGTAGTGGGATTGATGGATTGGAGCAATAATATCGTCTTCCTTAGTCCGATCGATCGAATAATTTGGAGAGCACGGCCTGCTCGAACGGTCATACAAATTAAGTAGATCGTGCTTTACATCAGACCACGGGTTCAAAGGATCGGCCGTATCGGCAAGGTAGGGTGCTTAACGGAATCAGACTTGGTGAGTAGGATCTGTCCTTTCTCCTCTACTCCTTCATGGCTTAATAATGTGGAACACACGTAATGGCTTGTACACTTGGGACTGGAATATTGGAATCACTACACTGTGGCATGCGTAGAGTGTACGTCATTTGGTTGGATATGATTTGTGGCTTGAGTTGGTTTTATAGTTGGGCAGTTGGAGCTTGAGTGGAGCATCTTGATTGGAACATCTAGGCGCTTAGGGTGGGCGGATGAGCGAGCGTGCATTCGTGCACAAGTATCAAGTTGGGTGCTTTGTCAAGCAAAGCATACAGTTGTGGTTCGAAACTGGACAACTGCATCGGTGAGGACATTGTGTCACTGTTGGGGCAGTGTGCCACGGAGTTTTCTGAGCGAAGGGGTGTTGCACCAATTGGAATACTGTGTCGAGAAGCGACATAGTGCCTATGGGTTTAACTTGAGAGAGTGCATTAGGATATAGTTGGAGAATGGTTATAAATAATTAGATGGATTGAGGTAAGTATCATTTGGTGGGGCAAGAAGGCACGATTCTCTCGTCAAACATACTTGGTGTTTGCATTTTTTATGGACAACCTGTTGCGCATAGGATTTGGTTTTCTCGAACGGGATATGCTCCGGGGCACCGGGACCGTTCGGCCATAGAGGAGACAAATGGTAACATGTCTTGGGCGTGGTGTCAGTAGTTCGGTACGACCAGATGGGCTAGCTACTTAGTGCTGGATTGGGTAGAACAACAGTTAATTATTCCTTTATGGCTTGGTCAGTGACTTCATATAGATAAGAGTTGCTTTGCTTTTGTCTGGTTTGTGCTTTTCGTGTAGGCGGCGGCCACCTTGCCTCGGGCAAGAGTGTGCATATCAATGATTGGATTAGTAAGGCTTGGATTGTGGCATGGTTTGAGAATGGATATTGAGGCTTGGATTATGGTTTGATAGGTTCACACGTTGCTTGGGTTTGAGTAGAACGGTTTGCATGCTAGTTACTTTGAGTTGGATATATCTGCTTGTATATTTTCTTGAGTTGAATGCTTGTATGTTTAACCTGCTTTACAGTGTTCCTTAATAAGTCATAGCTCTACCATAAAATGAATCAAGGATTTAATTAGAAAGATCCCCATGTAACTGTTTGCATTCACTATTCTACTTAGTGTCGGCTTAGACGAGTGGGTTACCCCGCTCACCAGTACGGCTGTGTACTAACCCACGTTTGTGGACATTATTTCAGGTATGCAGGTGTAGTGACGCTGCTTGGATATACGAGTCATGAGGTATGGAATAGTAAGTACCTTTGTGGGCAAGAGAAAGAGCAAGAGTGTTGCATCGCCTTTGTGGCATTCTCCTTTATGGCATTTTTATTTGGACCCTATCGAGAGCTTCACTGCGTATACTCTGATGTGTGCTTGGTACACAATACTTGACTTTCGATGCAACTTGGTTATTTTGATAATAACTATGATATTTGACATCATCGTCTTGTACGAGCGCAACTCCAGGCTCGTACGGCATTACATTTTGATGAGAATGATTGTCCTGCGGGAGTGCTGCAACGTGGTGATTCACGTTCAGCGTGGACGATCGAGCTTGCGAAAGATTGGGGCGTGACACACAATGGGTTGATAACAACCCCAAGATCTCATCAACAACATATCTCAACCAAGGCCACATAGCAATTTGCCATTAGATTGAGGCAACAGTTGCAACTGTATTCTGTTGGAGGAGCCTTATGTGTCCACCAAACAGAGGCATATGTGGCACACATAGACCATCAGCACGATGGATATAAATAGGAGCAACTTGAACGTTCTAAAGGTCAAATTTTTCTGCTTCAGAGAAAGACCGAACCAAAAGATGTGGGCTGGCTATATGTGAATCAATACTCAAGGGAGAGAGAAGAGCTTCCATATCAGATCGTCCATGGAGTAAAGAGAGTTGCTACACTCCTAACCCTCCATCGTCACCCCCTAGAAAATAAATTTGTACTTAGATTGTCTTCTAGGACTCTTCTTTGTACTCTCTTAGTTTGTTAACCAAATCTACTTCTCCCAGTTCTCTCTTTGATATTAAATGGAAAACAACCTCCATATCAGAGTTCTCCTCTATATGAGGTAAATCTTATATCTTAATCTCTTTATCAACTCTATCATCCTCTAAGGTAACGTCAACCCCCATACCATCAACACCGGCCGAACTCAAATATGCAAGTTGAGGCATGACCATCTCATCCTCTTGGTATGCTAGATCTCCAATATTATATGTTTTTATAGCTTTAGTTTTGCAAAAAGCCCACCAATCTTTATTATTCCTTCGTTGACTATGATAGCTCGTATAATACACTTGCACCGTTTGACTAGCCACTACCAAAATATGATGAAATAGCGATATTTTTAGCGATATCATAATTAAACGTCGCTAATATTAAAGACTTGAGCGACTCCAAAAATAAACGTCGTTATACGTCGCTGTTGGCGACATATACTGACGTTTAGCGACTGTAAATCAATTTTTAAAGAATAGTCGCTATAAGCTTCTTTTATGTCACTAAACATCGTTGAGATTTTTGTTATAGCGACGTTTAGCGACGTATTTACCGACGTATTATTTTTTATTTTTAGGGATGTTTTAAGCGACGTCTTCAACGTCGCAAATTTTTAATACAGCGATATTTAGCGACGTCTTTTTATTTTGTCACTAATTTTTTTCCTTGTAGCGAAGTTTAGCGGCGTCCATTTATTTTGTCGTTAAAATTTTTTTATTGGCGACGTTTAGCGACGTTTTGTTAAGACGTCGCTAAACTTTTTTAATATAGGGTTCAGGGCTTCATTTCCCCCTTCTGTCGATTCGTTCCCCAAAATTTTGAATCCCTCTCCCCCCCTTCTCCCCCCTCCCCTCCGGCATCTTCCTCCTCCCCCTGTCCCTACCCACCCCCCCACCGGCTCCCCCACAGCCCCCCTACTCCGGCTCCCTACCCCCCGAGCGCCCCCCTCCCGTACGGCTCCTTACGGCATGGCTCCTCCCCTCCGACGACCTCGGGCTTCTCCTCCTCTTCCTCCTCTAGGTAAACCCTAACCCTATATCTCTCTCTCTCACAAATACAGACACGATATGACACAGACACGATATATCATAATGAATAAATTAGCTAGCATATTTGTGCGGACAGTTGTGCACCAACTGAGATATAGGTGAGTATTTCATGGATGTGGTGGTGTTGAACTTATAGCAGAGAGGAAGAGTGCATTGGGTGCACTGCTATAATAGTGTATTGCTGCAATAGGCAGCTGCACCATGGCAATGACATAAAGTGCTCGGACTGTGGGCAATTGTACTTTAATGCAATAGTTAAACTGTAGGAATGTATGGTCAGTGTGAGAGGGAACTCGGGCAATGCAAGCCTTGCAGCAGCAAAGCACAGATCGAGCAAGTGGATGACCAGTAATCCCTTGCCCTGACTCCAGTGATTGTCAGTAGCAGCAATTACTACAATTGGGGGACTGAACTTGGTGATCAGTTAGAATGGGTTAAGGGCCAGGCAGCAGCAAGTAGACACAGGGGTAGCAATAAGGAATAACTAGGCAGTGGGGTTCACATTGCACATAAGGTCTGTAGTATGGGAATTCTGGTTGATTACAAGTATTAGAATTATGTATCTGAAGTTGAGTAATACTTGTTGATTTAAGTGCCTTTAACATGTGTAGTATGCACCAGTAGAGTTCAGCACAAGTTGTGCAGTACATTCATTGAACTACAAGGGAAGGGAGTGAGGTAGTTCTAAGCAGTAGTGTATGCACGAGCTAGAAGCTGCAGTGAGTGATGGAGAACTTAGTAGGTAGTGTATTAGAAAGAAATATATTAGAATAGGTGTTTTCTGTTTATGCAGACAGCAAGTTTAGGTGCCTGTTTGATGGAAACACTGATTTAGTTCCAGCAGTAACTAGGAGACCTGGGTATTTGAGCATAAGTGCATATGTGTAAGTGTAATGTTACGAATAGAATAATACTAGGTAGTACTTAGTTATCAGGTATCAGTAAGGAAAACCTGGGTGCAGGGGTACACTTAGCATGTATCAGTGACTGAGAGTGGTATTAAGTGAGATGCCAATCCATGGGTTGAGTGAAGGTGCAAGTGTAGTGATGATAGGTTCAACTTGGGGGTATTCTGGTATGTAGTTGAGTATAGGTTTAACTCAGTACACCATTGTGCGATGATGTTAAGTGTAGTATGTAGGTTAGGATGTGTTAGATGGTATTTTCAAATGTTAAGGTACTAACAAGATGCTTGATACCATAGTATAAGGAAATTAATAGTATTTAGTATAGTAAATATGAACTAGTATAATAATAATATAGCTTGAACACTTTAGTGCTAACTAGTATAAGCTAGTTAATAACTAGAAGAGTCTATTATTGACCAATTAACTTTGTTAGGACCTAGAAAACATAGTATAACAAGGTAACAAGTATTTAGTATAACAAGGTAACATCATCCTAGCTAGTATGCATGATTATCATTTATTTGCACCCCCTTAACATTTATATTTTATATTTAGAAATGTATTACTATAATACAAGTATTTGATCATTACTATAATACAAGTATTTAGAAATGTATTACCTGATTTCTGACACATTAGTACACGAATTAGTATACACATGGATCTGCAGTCATGCGATGTTATTTATTGTTTCTCGTGTTCTCGCATGGTTTATACAATGTTTAACACTACACAATATTTAATATTAGACATTGTTCATTGAGTATCTTACTTTGTAACATGTCATGGTTGGATTCATTGAGTATCTTGCATTAACTATATAGATACATATATTTATATCTGTTATCAATTATATTCTTTGTTTCCATCTATCTTACCAGATGACACCCATGACACGAGCACGTGCACGTCGCTTGAGAGAGATATCTCCTACTGTTAAGGAGGAAGTGATACCTCCTACTGTTAAGGAGGAAGTGAATGTTAAGGAGGAAGAGGCACCTCCTACTGTTAAGGAGGAAATGATACTCCTATTGTTAAGGAGGAAGCGAATGTTAAGGAGGAAGAGATACCTCCTACTGTTAAATTGGAAGCGGTTGTTAAGGAGGAAGTGGTGCCTCCTACTGTTGGGCAGGCACCAACTCAGAGGGGGAGTTCCAGTCACCCAACACCTATAGCGGAGATTGATCACATAGACGTTTGTGCGAAGTATCTGAGGGACTGGTATCTACCCCAACGTATTGGATATCCTCGAGATTGAGACTGTGATATTTTATATACTTTTATTGTAGTTATTGTGTGATTGTAATACTTTTATATTGTGCTTTTTGTGTGAATGTAATACTTTTATTTTGTGTTTATTGTATGACTGTGATATTTCTATATTTTTGTGATATTTCGTACGCAGAAAATCCAACGGAGGGTTACTCCGGGTCTGTCTATTTTTATGAACTATTATAAGTCTGTGTATTTATTTTATTTATATTAAATATATGTTAATTTATCAGTGTTGAGTGTTCCACCGAAGGGGTCGGCGAACCCAGAAAATTCAACGGAGGGTTGCTCCGGGTCTATTTATATAAATTGGGAATTCATAAACTGTAGGAAGATTGGTTTGGAAACCATTTTACATTATTTTTTTATTTTTTTAATGAAAATTTAGCGACATTTAGCGACGTTGTTTGACATCGCTAAATACGTCGCTGAATAAGTCGCTGAATACGTCGCTAAATACGTCACTGAATGTCGGTAAATAACTGATATGGCAGTATTTGTCAGGTCAATAAAATGTCGCTAAATGTGTTGCAAAACGTTGCTAGAAAAAAAAGTTAGCGACATTTAGCGACATAAAATAAGTTGCTAAATTAGCAACGCTGAGTCGATAAACGTCGCAAATAAAAAAATATTAGTGACGCAAGTACGTCGCAAAAAAATGTCGCTATAGCGACGTTTTGCGACGTTTTTCCTGTCAGCGACTAGCTTAAATGCGACTTCAATAAAATGTCGCCAATTACGTCGCAAATTTTTTTTAACGACGATTTTTTGCCATTTAGCGACGTTTTTAGGAGTCGCTACTTTGAATTATTCTGGTAGTGAGCCAACACAAATGGTTTAAAACCTATATATCTTTTTGCATATTTTATATCAACAAACCCAAACTGTTTGTCAATTTTCTATCCTTGCTTGGGTGTTGGGTCGAACCAATCATATTTAAACAGCATAATTTTTGTCTCATAAGAGTAATCCAGCTCCACGATATCTCTTAGTACACCGTAATAATCAAATTTTGGATCAGCATAGTAGACTACACCCCTCACACATACTCTAGAATTTTTTGTATAATTAGCCTCCTCATCGATTAATGATTGATTAATAGACTTATCAGTGGTTCTAAATTTGAAGTCATTGATGGTGTATCCATCCCAACACTTTGCCCTCTTGCTTGGTCTAATAGCAAATGCTCAAATTCGTTCGTTCTGTAAGTTTGTACCAGGACAAAAAAACTGAAACATCATGTATCATATAGACATTAGACAAAGATTGGTCTGAATGCTAAATTTAGAATGCTTAATGTTTAGGATCCTTACATAATTATGGAACCACGATTGAAATTTTCTATCAACCTCTCTAGCAAGATCATCTTCATTAATATTAGGTCTCTACATTTTCACATCAGCTCTAAAGTACTGTGATAATAAGGAGAACAGTTAGAGCAATTCTTTTCCAAGTATATACAAATTTGAAATATCTAGGAAAGATGTGTCTCTTACTTCTCAATATCTTGCATCTCTTTTATACATTATTTAATAATATATACCGATGAGCAGCTTCAAACTCATCATCTTTCAACCAACGTACTTTAATACCACTTGTAGGCTTTCCTCCCATATTGAATATAGTGTGGATTACACTATTCAGGACACTAACCCCACCGTCATCATTCCTTGGGGGTCTATTATGATTTGTTCTGACATGAGCCAAGTAGATGGAGCAGAAGTTTTAAACCTCCTCAATGATATATGATTAGCATATCAAAGCTTCAATATGAGCCTTATTGCCAACCTACTTCTTCAGGTGATGTAGATACATATAGATAATATATTGAATCTTAGAATTATTTGAATAAAGAAATTATTAGTATATAGAATTTATACCTCTCAAATGGATAAATCTATCGATAATGGACGGGAGCACCGACGCGTGCTTCGTATGCAAAATGAATCGACAAATGCTTCATACTATCAAAAAACTGAAGGAAAGCACCCTTTCTAACTAACACAATGTAAATAAAATTTTCTCCTCAAGTTCTATTATATGTTGCACCCGTCAACTTGCTTGAACACAAATCTCTAAAGAATATAGATAATTCGGCCAACGGAGTCAATACTTGATGAGGCAATATCTATCTCAGAGCAATAGATGGTAACCTCTCCATAAACACATAGAAATCATGACACTTCATCCATGTCAGCTTGCGTTCGTTGAGATCAACACATCTTGCCAGATTTGACACGTAGCCGTCAGAAAATCTCAACTTAGAAATCCGGTTGCATATTATCAATTTATCCTCCCTACTCAAACTAAATGGAGATAGAGGCTTGACCCAATTTTCATTTCCACTTCGTTTCAGGTGCAAATATGAACGCCTGCAAATAATTTTCAAGTTATTTCTTGCTTTGACATTGTCTTTCGTTTTTCCCTTTATATCTATCACCGTATTGAAGATGTTGTCGAATACACTTTTCGATATGCATGACATCAAGATTGTGCCTTATGAGTTTGTTCTTCCAATAAGATAAGTCCCAAAAGATACACTGCTTTGTCCAATTATGCCTACGTCCAAACCCTTCAAAGTGATCACCCGATATCGGATATTTCATCGCAGTCGGCAATCCATCTACCTCTTTCCAAACTTCGTCTCCTGTCAGTCTCAACGGGGAAGGAGATAGTTCATGTTTACTAGCTCTAAAGGCATTTATGTTCCTTCTCCACGGATGCGACGCGGGAAGGAACTGACGATGAAAATCAAAAAAACAAGATTTTTTTCCATTCTGGAGACGGAATGCCTTACTCTTTTCCATACATGTCGGACAAGACAAAGTACAATGAGTACTCCATCACAATATCATCCCATATACTAGAAAATCGTCGATGGTACACATGAGAGATGCTCTCATCTGAATGTTCTGCTTCTTCGATATATCATATGTCCGAACGCCGAATTGCCACAATTGTTTCAACTCATCCACCAACGGCTGCAAGTAGATATCGATGTTCTTCTTTAGATTTTTTGGACTGGGTATGATAAGTGTCATGAACATGTAAGGAGTCTTCTTGTACATCCACGGTGGTAGATTGTAAGGAGTCAAAATCACCGGCCAACAAGAGTACTGAGATTTTGACTGTCCGAAAGGAGTGAATCTATCATAACATAAACCCAATCGGACATCCATGGGCTCCGCAGCAAATTTAGGATTACACAAATAAAAATGATTCTATGCCTCTCCATCGGAAGGATGAGATAATTCTCCTTCATCAAGCTTTCATTTCTTTCTATGCCATGTCATGGGTTGTGCTGTATTTACGGACATATACATTCTCTGTATCCTTTTTGTGATCGGTAAAAACTGTATGTACTTGTAGGGATGCAACCTTGCTCGGGAAATTGACTTTCCTTTTCCCTGAATTATCTTGTACCCCCCCCCCCCCCCCGGCATGAAAGAAAATGCATTTATCTTTATCGTTGTTCTCCTTGTACATGCAACCGTTTCGACAATAATCTATCTTTTCGTATGCTAATCCAAGTTTTTGTATCATCATCTTCGACTTGTAGAAGTTTTCAGGCAACTACTTCGATCCTTTTGGAAATAACTCTCTAACAAACTGAATTATCTGGTCGTTGCAATCCTGCGGCAAGATAAAATTAGACTTTAGGTTCAACAGCCACATCACCACCGACAGGACAGAATGAGAATTACAACCCGGGTATAACGGAGTATCGGCATTCTTGAACATATTATAGAATTCCTTCGCATCAGGATTAGGATTCTCCTAATCAAAACTTGGACCGACCGCATCAAATACCAACTCACGGGCCAGGTTTCGCGGTCGATCTTCAAATTTATCTACGAGAGTGGACTCTTCTACCTCCGTATTGAAGGAGGAATGATGATATTGTAAAAAAAAGGTTCTCTTTGAGTCGTCCACTCCTTGTAGTTCGGTATAAAACCCTTCTTGTAGAGATGCTCCCTTATGTGATCTACCTCTCCGAATTGTATATTATGACATTTGACACAAGGATACTTGATGAGCCTCTTATCCATGAAATAAGGTTGACTACTAGCGTATTTGAGAAATTTCTTAACGCCTGCCATGAAATCATCTGTCAAACCAATCATACTCTCATATCACCGATTGTACATCCACGATAGGTCACCTAAGTATCGACTCATTGTTCAAACCAATTTTGTATGTACGTACCCTAAATATTCAAACAATATAGATTAAATACAAGTATCAAAATACTTAAAGATAAGAATATTCTAACTTAGTACTTAATTGTAATAACTAATTATTATTCACACTAGTTCGATAAAGTAACTACACCTATATATTGATACCCCTATAACCCCTTCCTAGTATTTTCTAAAATATTAATAATTTACTAATAGTTATTTGTTTTCGATGCCAAAAAATTTGATATAGGACTACATGCATTTTTATTACTTGGAATTTGTTTTAATTTCTGAATAAATTTCTCTTCTACCTATTCGCAAATCCTACATTCTAAATATTTTTTACTTTAATTTTTTTTCAAAGCCAACCTGTTAGGATTAGGGTTTACCAGCATATCGTGTTTGTACATGTCCGTGTCCAGCATATCGTGTCCGTTTCCAGCGTATCAAAAATACTAAACCATTCATTTTTTCTTCGTGTTCGTGTTTAGCGTATCATGTCTGTACGTGTGTCAAGACCCCCACAATCCAAATACGATAATTAACCAAATCAAAATAAGGGTTATGGGTACCTTAGCCGGAGGAGAAGGCGATCTGATAGAGGTGGAGGGGGTCGAGGGTGGAGGAGGAGGGCTTGGGGGTCAGACACCATAGGAGGATGAGGAGAGGAGGTTGGGGTCGGGGTCGGTAGAGAAGGAGGAGGAGGAGGAGGAGGAGGAGAAGGAGTGGGCAAGTGAGGGGGAGGGGCTGCCGGAGAGGGGGAGATCGACTGAGAGGGGGAGGGGGTTTAGGGTTCGTCGGAGAGGGGGAGGAGGGCTTGGGGGTCGGACGCCGGAGGAGGAGAGTGGGAGGGAGTTTGGGGGTCGCAGGAGAGGGGGTCGAGGAGGAGGGATCCGGGGTCGCCGGAGAGGGGGTCGGGGAGACGAAGGCCGGGGTCAGGGCCGGGGATAGAGAGATCGAGAGAGAGAGAGAGTGTGAGAGATTAAGAATGGGGGAAAATGAAATGCGCTCTAAAATTTTAAGTCTTCACAGCGACGGATATTTTCGTCCCTAAGATAACAACGACGGATTAGCGACGAACTATTAACGAAAAATAATATAATTTATTTACATAAATAAATTAGTCATAATTTTGTCGAAAGTCCGTCACTAACTCAGCGACGGATTAATTTTCGTCCCTGAGATCCGTCGCTATTTAACCGTATTTTTGTAGTGAGACAGATTAGAGAGAATCTCAGAGTAACACAGGATCGTCAGCATCATTGGGAAGATTCGCATCAGCAGCATCTTGAGTTCTCTGTAGGCGACCACGTATTTCTTAGAATTTTGCCTACCCGTCGAGTTATCAAATTTGGAGTACGGGAAAAGCTTAGTCCTAGATTTATTGGTTCGTTCGATATTCTCGAGCTCGTAGGAGATGTCTCCTATAGACTAGCTCTTCCGCCCTCGCAGGTACATGATGTCTTCCACGTATCTCAGTTGCGTCAGTATATTTCGGATCTGAGCCATGTCCTAGATCATTCGGAGTTGGTCGTTGGTGCCGACCTATCGTATGAGCAGAGGCCCGTATCCATTTTGGATTGCAGGGAGAAGGTTCTCAAGAACCGGACTATCCGACTATTTCGAGTTTCTTGGAGTCATCATTCACCTGGTGAGTCGACGTGGGAGCGCGAGGACGATATCCGTGCTCGTTATCCGCATCTATTCGACTCAGGAGGTATACTTATTCGTGTCCTCCATATCTCATCCTTGCTTGTATATGATTATTTATTTGCTATAGCTTGTAGTTTCTTATATATTTATTGTTCCATTTACTTGCATGGATTTTATTATTGGATTTTGAGCCTTATAGAAATTTCGTTGGCAGAATTTTTCTAAGGAGGGGAGAGTTGTGAGACCTGTCTCACATTATCTGTATTGGTATATGGATACGTATCTTATATTATATGTACTGTATTTTATTAGATCTCATGGAATCTTAAAAAATTTTCAGAATTGGAACTTTACTACCTGACCTGCTTAAGGGCGATATACTCCGGCATACAAGCGATAAACCGTTCGGCAGATATTTGTTTTGCTTTTTAGATATTTTTGAGATATTTTCTTGAGATATTTTCTTGAGATATTTTTGTGAATAGTGTTCAATGTTTTCTATTATCCATTATTTTCTTGGTTTTTTGAGTGGTCGAGATTGATTTAACTCGTGACGTGGATCGCTGATGAGGCAGATCGGACGGTCACGATTAAATTACCTCTTCTATATATATGAATCGAATTTCTTTCTCCTCACTCTTTTCTTTCTTTATTTACTTCTTTATTTTCTCTCCTTTTCTCGTGAAAGCTAGGAGTTTAGTCATGAGGCCTAAGAGTTTGGTTTCTGAATCCTCTTGGTGGTGGAGTTGAAGGTTAAGGCTGGGAGTTTGGCTAGAGGTAAGTACATCTTGCCAAAATCTTGAAAAACTTTACCTTATTCCAGTTTTTAATTTCCTTCGTAGTTTATGCTTAGAATTTCATGATAATGGTTTTGTTAAATATATTTCTCTAGTTATTCTCCGTCATGGGCTAGTTTCAGGAATTGGTTTGGGCTTGGTTTTGACTTTTTCTGTAAAAATCCTGATATTCACTGGTTAGGTAACTCGGTGTCGGAAATGATAACCGAAGTGTTTGTCATGAGACTTAGTATTTATGTTATATAAGATTTATCATTATACTTAACATATTGCTAGACCAATTTCTGTTAAGTTTCAGAATATGATTTTGGTTCCGAAATATCCTTCTTGATTTGACTTACCTAGAATTGTCTATAAGAACTGACATACCGATGGTATACTGGTGTATACCGACGGTATACCGTTTTGAACCGATTTGGAATCCTAGAACTTTTTGTGACTTGAACCGACATACCGACAGCATACTATAGTATACCGACGGTATACCGATTTGTTGAAATCGAAAACCTGTTGTGATTTTGCTATGTCTTATCCGCCATACTGACGGTATACTTGAGTATACCGATGGTATAACGATTACCCAGAATTTTTTTCCTGCCTTTATAGTTTGTTCTTGGACGGCATACCAACGGTATACTATAGTATACTGACAATATAGCATTTTTGTTCTCTTTTGCATATGTTTTATTTTTATGGTAATTTTCTTAGTTTTTTTTTTGCTTGGCGCTTGTCCGCATATTGTATGAGTATGTTCTTGATGTGTTACTTCTTGGCTCTACCCGTTTCCTGTCATGTACTCATCTTTGTTTTTGGTATAGTTTGGGACACCTACCCATTATACCAAGTTTTGGCTTCATGTATAGTTTGGGATACCTACCCATTATACCCAGTTCCGGTTTTATATTTAGTTTGGGACACCTACCCATTATACCCAGTCCCGGCTTCATGTATAGTTTGGAATACCTATCCATTATACTCAGTCTTGGTTACATTCTTGATAGTGACATGTCGTCGTGCACTACTGTTCATTTCCTTGTACCAGCCTCATCTTGACATCATGTATAGTTTTGGGGCCACATACCCATTATACACCTGTCGTGTATAGCTTTAGGGACACCTACCAGTTATACATCTATCTAGACCTATCCCGGTATAGTTTGGGCCATCTACCCATTATACACTTGATTTGTATATTACTTGTTGTGGCTTGTTATAACGCACACTCATCATGCCTATAACCGTTTGGTTGTATTCCCGTATAGTCTTGTTCTTGTGCTTGTCAAATCATTGTCTTGTCTAGTTCATCCATGCGGGAAGCATCATGTCTAGGATGAATTATACGGAATATCACACCTAGAATCCTGAAACAAACTACTAAGGATTAATGACTAGTTTTAAATGATTAGAGCATCGGGAGGGAGAGAATCTCTAGGTTGCATGCAATCCCGTTATCTTGACGTCATCCTGAATAGATTTATAGCATGACGTCGAGTATGGCACATTTCTAGCACACCATCGAGTGGGGGAACCAGTACATCTTTGATTATTTTGTGGTCCGGACAACTTGGATAAACTGCAGAGTATGCAACCATAGAAATTCTTAGTTATTACATCTTGTTAGTAATTAGGACTTGTAATAACCCTAGTTAGCTAACATAGCAAGCTGTACTTCTTGCTTGGTCGTGATTATTGGATGGAGTCCATTTATTGTTATACTCTTGTACTAGATTTTGTCGCGTTTATTTACATTTACTTGTTCATGCCATGATCCCGACACTATACTATTACTTTTCTCGTTTACTTTTCTTGCCAAGTTGATGTATATGCTACATGTACCACTTTACCTATATGTATATGTTCACCTTGCATGATTCCGTATATGTTCACCTTGCTTTGCTTGGCCAGATCTGGTAGCGGTGCCAGAGGATCTACCGTACATTTTCGAGGATGGTAACCACATGGAGCACCAGACCGATTCAGTGGGTTTCTATCTTGTTCTCCTACTTATTGTACATATTTTTTTGTGGCGTTTAGCCGTGAGCACCTGTTAGCTCATAATTTGGACTTGATACATCGCCTACTGGGCATGGCATGATTAGCATATTCTAGACTATAGTTATAGTTGATCATATTTGACTTATAATCTTGATAGTTCTTCATTTTGTATTACTAGCTTCATGATCAGCTATGTATATATAGTTTGGGACGTTTTACTATTTTGCTTCAGATGATCATATTTTTTTTGTATATTGTGGATTCCTACGTGTGATTGAGACACTAGGATTGCTTGACTTAGGTGACTGATGGCTTGTAGTACTAACCCCCATGTTTATTCACAATCGTCATCGTATCTCGGGGTACTGGAGTACTCTGGTATACATATAGATGGATTTGTTGGCTTCCACTCTCCAGTATTCTGGTTCTGGGGCTTGACAGTGCATATCAAGGATGACTTTCATTTTCTCGGGGTCTATGTGGATATCCTTTGAAGTTGTGATGAAATCCAATAACTTGCCACTAGAAACCCCCAGAAAAAACTTGGCTGGATTCATTCTAAGTTGGTGCGTTTGCATCAAATCGAACACTGTCCTCAGGCCATGGAGATAATCATCCTGAAAATGACTCTTGACAGCGATGTCATCATCATAACATTCTGCTGTTTTGCGTAGATGTTCACGGAAGTTTGTGCTCATAGCTCGGTGGTATGTCGCATCTGCATTATTCTGACCGAAGGGCATCACCTTGTAACAGTATACCCTCATTGGTGTTCGGAACGACGTGTGCTTCTTGTCGTCCGGGAACATCTTGATCTAGTTGTAAATTTCTATGGTATGACTTTAAAAATATGAACAAATTGCTCATATCAAGTTTTTCATATATATATATATATATATATATATATATATATATATATAATTGATTTGTATATAACTCTAGGGATAAATTTAAATGGTAATGTGAATATATCAAACGGACATAATAATATAATTATAATACAACTAAATGGTTGAGAGATTTAACAGAAAAGAATTGAGAGGTTTGGGGCGGGGCATGTCAAAGACCAGTCTTATACCTAAAATAGACGAGAATTAGTAATGACGACTTAAATTAGGAGCCAAAGATGATTAGCTAGGTGATGAGATCTCTCTCCTCACTTATTCTATATGGAACCGAGCTCAACTGTCTCTTGTGGTCAGTGAGAAGAGATATAATCTCTCTAGCTAAACGGACGATCTCGAAATCAAATTACGGAAAAGATGTACATATGCAACGCAATGTAAACATAACTTCGTACGTATCGTCGGATATCTTAAAAAAAAAAAAAAAAATTCTATATGGGAGCAGAATATCAACATAGAAACAGAGGGAGAGTATGTTGGTACACAAAATGTTTTTAATGGTTTTATTTGGATGCTATCCAGTGGAAGTTCTCAATTGAGTAACTGTTTTACTTGTAGTAATATTCTGTTCCTCCTTTATTCTAACATAATATATTTATATTCTCTAAAGAGATTTAGTGTCCCTAGTCTATACTTAGCTTAAGAAGAAGACAAAGGTGCTGATCTCCATTGATTGGGTGGGGGTCCTTGACTCCTTGTGCAGAAACCATCTCTATTCTCTGTTGGATAGGTTCATTTTGGACACTTTAATGACAGCTTACATTCATAGGAGTGAAATCTTTCATATGTTGATGGGCAATCTTGAAGTTGTAACCTAAACATTCTTCTATTTTATTTCAACAAAAAGGAAATCTGACCTACTTTTATATACTAATTAAATCTAGAATCTAAAATTCCTTGACCCTACACCTATAATGAGTCTCATGTCCCAACTGATGGTAATCTTATTATTGTGCAATGAGCAAGATCTTATGTTGTTAGCACTCATATTAAACTAATCTTGATTGCTTTCAATTCTCAGTTCTAAGTCAAGATATGCTTATTATAGTGAAGGAAGAAAGGCATGATGTTGATGCATATGTCAATAGATTTAGCAGAAGAAATTTTATAAAAAAAACCCATGATTACTATATTGCATTAGTTTAATCAATCTTTAGATTAAAGAAGTAGTATATGGTACGGAGTTTGTAGATGCTTCTTCTCTAACTTATAACACGCAACAATGATATATTTAGAATGCATTGCTAATGTTGTTTGACGAATATTATACCACATTGTTTAGGTTTATAATGTTACGCTCATACTGTAGCACCACGTGGCATCATACTTCTAACTTTCATGGAGGCTTAATATTTGTGTGAGGTAGAGCTCACAGAAGATATATACAGGACGGACGCTGGAATTTAACAAAGCAAGGTCAACATCAAAAAATATTTTAAATTTTGTTATAAAAAAAAAAATTTAACTATATCAAAATTTTATTTAAAAATTAGATATTTTCTCATGTGATTGCATAAACTTGCTTAATATCGTTAAATTAAAATTTAATACATAATCATTTTTAATTTTTTTTATATCTATTCAGTCTCGTCTCAAGTTTAACAAAAAGTTAAAAGAGACAAAAAAAAATTATGAATGAAAAAGTAAAACTTATATATATATATATATATATATATATATATATATATATAGAGAGAGAGAGAGAGAGAGAGAGAGAGAGAGAGAGAGAGCTCCCCCTACGCGTACTTTGATCCGGACCCTAAGCAAAAATTCAGTGGAGGCAACTATCTCCGTTTGCCCTCATGTAGATCCGTTCCTGAATATATATAATAAACTATTTCAAATACTCCACGGTTTCTTGTAACAAAAGAGAAAAAAAAATAACAAAAATGATCGGTGGCTCGCACAGTACTTGCGAGCCACCACCAGCCGCCGCATCCCTCTCCCAGCCCCCCCCCCCCCCCTCCTGCTCCGTATCCGGCAGGCCAGCCGCCACGTCCACCTCCGTGTCGGTCCCGTCCGTTGCTCCCGCCACTCCCTCCTCCCCCTCTCCTGCTCCGCATCCGACCATCGGACCACCATTTGCGAACACTGCACGTACAATAGCACGAGCAGTGCAGCACGGTTGAAAAAGTTTAAATCCCAACTGGCTGCTATACTAACATTGTAACTATTGTACCTATAATATATTTTGACTACATATTTAATTGTACTACGTTGTAGAGTTTTTACATACAATATTCACCAACATTTAATCCTGTTCTCCAAATAATTTTGTTCCCCACAAAAGAGTACTAATAAATTAAGGGTCTTCTTTAACCTAGATTAACGATATTAGTAAACCACATAAAAGTATTCACAATATTAGTAAACCAGGATTACATATTCGAGGTATTAAAATGTTGTTTAACCCATAATTAATAATACTCCTCCATAGTATCAGTCGCTAAACTAGATGTATAAGGTGCACAAATGTAAACGAAAATATTGAGTCGTATCTCTTATAAGAATATTAAACTTGTCCTCAAATATTAATATCGTACATATAAATACACATAATAACCTTTCTTCCATCGGTGAACTTGGTGTATATATACTTATCTGTCTTGTTGACCCTGTAGCCGTTTAATTTGAAGATTTTATCAAACTTCTCATACCTTATATTGGAATCTTGCTTTAGACCGTACAAAAATTTTACTAATTTGTACACTTTGTCTTCAAGATCCAGCTTAATCACAATTCCTTATGGTTGCTTCTTATAAATTGTTCGATTAGGTCTTTGTTTTTATATCCATCTGATGAATCACCATCTTGTGAATTGCACCAAGATCAATTAGTATCCTGATAGTTGTCATCCGCGCAACTAGAACATAAGTGTCAAAATAGTCGATCCACTATTTATGGGAAAAAAAACCTTTAGCTATCAGTCTAGCCTTGAACTTATCAACAGTTCCATCGACCTTCATCTTATTCTTGAAGATCCATTTTCAATTTGATGGATTTTGTTCCTTTAGGCAGGTTGACTAACATCTAAGTGTTATTGGATGTTATAGAGTCAATCTCGTCATTGATTGCATATTTCTAGAAAATAACATCTCTAGTATTCATCGTCTCATCATAGGTAAGAGAATTTGTTTTTACATGATAGATGAGAAAGTCTTTCCCAAAGCTCAGTACCTTCTCAATCGCTTTGATGGCAGTTGAACAAGTACTGGTTCAAATATTACCTCTTCAATGGTAATATCCTCTTGAACTATAGCTTCTTTGGAAGTACTAGCCCCCTCGGTACTTACAGTATTCTCCAGAATATTTGCAAGAACAATATTTTTGTTTATCGCAAACTTGTCCTCAAAGAATTCTGCTAGACTCAATAATTTGATTTTATTCTAAATCAAGGAATTGCTAAGCATCAATCTTTTTGGTATAACCCACAAATATGGTCTTCGTAATTCTTATTTCCAGGTTTTGAATATTGATGTCTGGAAGCTTCATATATGCCAGACACGACACACAGCTTGAATGCCATTTCATTTAGATCTGACCTTGAACCAGAGTTCGTGTGAAGTAATATCTAACTATGCAAATGATGCTCTATTCAGAATAATGGTAGCTATAAGCACAATTTTTTCCCAAAATTTTAGAAGATAACGGTTCATAGAGTTCATCATCTCCGTCAATGTCTAATTCTTCTTTTATATGGTTTATTGTTCTAAATTGTTGATGACGATATAAAATATAAGTTGGACAAGTTTAGACGTCAACTCCAATCACATAATTTGTGAGAGAATAGGTATATAGGAATCCTCTTGCATTTAATAAGTATGGTATTTTAGACAATGATGGATCCATAGAAAGAAAACGAGTGGCTTATTTATAAGTTACGAATGTTTACTTTATTGTTTCTATTTATTAAGTAATTAAGTTGTGGCTTATTTGGTTAAATTATATATTTGTACTTAGGGTGTCATGATCCTTTTAATCGCATTTTGATTTTATATTTTACATATTTTTTTAAATTCTATAATGTTGTATTGCATTTTGAGTCGGTGTATTTTTGCTCTTCCCAAAAGTTTTTGAGTTAATTAGTATAATTTTTCCTCTACTAAAATTCTTTTATATTAATGTATTTTTGCTAGACTCTATATAAGATTTTTTTTTTTTTTTTTTTTGCTTTCCTCATCATAGGTAGCTCCAAGGGGAGACGGACTAGGCAGCCACCTAGGACCTCCTCTCACCAGGGGAACATAATTTTTTTAAGCATTAACATTTTCTAGTCCAAGGCCAAAAATAATAAACTACAGGCCTGGGGAAGCACATGACTGCCTGGAGAAGAATCAAATAAAACATAGAAAAGAAATGAAATGTCACTCTGTTTTTAAGTCGCCTCCCTCTCTCTCTCTCTCTCTCTCTCTCCAATGAAAAATCTCTCTCCTACGAAAAAAAATGAAACGGTATTTTCCCCTCAACGACGTGCCAATGTAGGATTTTTTTTTTTCCTTTCTAGCAGTACACCAAATGTGATGATTAGCAAATGTTTAGGGTCGTTGCAACATGTGTTCGCAACATTTAATATCCATTGCAAATAGTAGTGTTACAAATTATTTGCAACGGTCATAGTTTGTTGCGAAAGTATTTTGGAGAGGAGAAAGAAATGTATCTCTCTAAAAACTGTAAAAAATATTCCAGAGTAGGATTGACTATTTCTACATATGATAGGAATATGCCAATGGATTTGGATTTGGATTGGATATTTTTATCTATAATAGGAATGCTAGTTGTGGGTTTGAGGCTATATATATGTGTCTCCTGGCCCTAAAATATATCTCTCTCTAAAAAAAAATAAAAAAATAGCAACAAGGAGAGAAAAGGAGGCAAGAGTGTCATTGCAACATTGGAGAGGAGAAAGAATGATTGGAGGCCGTTTCGAATAACGAGATCAGTTTCGGGTATTTCTCGTTGTCTTTCTTCTTCGTGGTTATAATCTATTTTCTATTCCAAAAGAGATGAGGTGATCCCTTTGGATCGGTGAGAAGTTTGTAAGGAGTCGGTGTATTTATTATTCCATTAGTGGAGGCTTTTCAGGATTGGACTCTGATCGTCCCGTGGTTTTTCCCGCAAGGGTTTTCCACGTCAAAAATTTCTTTGTCTGTGATTTGTGTTTGGCATTTTTGGTTTGTGCGTTTTGCTCGGTTCTCTCGCAGGTACTCTCTGGTTTTGGGAACAGTTTATGCACTTTCATTCCCAACAGGCCGGACACGAAGCTGTTCACGAGTCACGACAAAAAGCATGTTCCTTGCTTGAGTATGGTTGGACTTTTTTTTTTACAAATACTCTATTTTTTTTTTTTTTGGTTATCCATAGTCGGCACCAGTGGCAGTGGGAACTGGAGAACTTGGTCGCATGTCCCTTGAGTGATGTTGTTATTGGTTCAAGGTACATCCCGCCCCACTTTATTTACCATAATTCAAGATATATTCCACCCGATTATCATAATATACAAAATCTTTCACTTTTGACGAAAATCGTTCCCTTAAGAAGGTCAACTCATTTGACCATATTTTTGGACAAAAATACCATCGAACGAGCACTCCCCTGTCCCCCGCTGCCTCCGCACCCTCGCGAGCAGCCCCATGCCCTCGCGCGAGCAGCCCCCTCGTGAGCCCCCCGGCTCCCGCACGGGCAGTCCCCCGCCCCTACTACAGAGAAGAGGAGGAGGAGGAGGCTATGGAGGAGAGGAGGAGGAGGAGGCTATGGAGGAGAGGAAGAGGAGGAGGAGGGCGGAGGAAGAGGCTTTGGAGGAGGAGGAGGAGGAGGAGGAGGAGGCTAGGAGGAGGAGAAGGGTATTTTCGTCAAAAAGTTCGGTCAATGGAGTTGGCCGTGAGTGTGGGAAGATTTTCGTCAAAAGTGATATATTTTGTAGATTATGATAATCAGATGTGGTACATCTTGAATTATGATAAATAAAGTAGAATACAACTCAAATTTTCTCTTTTATTTTTATGATTTTATCGGTCAAAGGCCAACAGGAATGATGACAATTAATTGATGTCTCTTTTAATGCTATAAAATATTATAAAATATATCAATTATTTTTTTTATTGATTTTATTTGGAATAGAAAAATAAGGGTCTCATTTTATAAATTTGTCTAGAACTTTCAAATTTCTGCAGCCGGTTCCGTCCCTCCCTCGTATAGGCCAAATTAAACCAGTAAGGAACGAAAAAACCAAAAACAATAATTTAGGCTTGAGTAGCTGAAGCAAGGAGGAAGAAAAGAAGAGGGAAAGAGCTGTCATGTCAACTTGGTGCCAACAGTACCATCTCCCTCCTGTTTCCGTTATATCGTGCGGCTCCCCGAGAAACCCGGGGATAATGATGTCAGTGTGGGCGCCCACCTCCTTTGACTGTGGGTGTCCACCTCCCTTGACTCCGTGTCGCCTCGGTCGCCGACACGGGAAATCAATCGGATGCGCGGATTTGACATGAACCGCTTTTTGGGATTGTACTGGCCAAAAGCTACAGGGCCCCACCCTTCTGCCAAACCTGACCCATGCATGCGTCCTACATCTTCATGTGCCATGGTGATACTTGGTAACAGTCCTACAAGTCCTGACACAAGAGCTGCACAACGCTATAAATACTGCCAATTGTTGCTCACTTTATTGTGCTGAATTTATTTATGCAAAATTTACTACATACACCCTGTAAATTTTCGATTTCTAGTAAACTATTCTGTTGATAAATCTCTCTCTTACCATCCTTTCTCTTGGTCCATTCTGTCTCATACTCTTACCATCCTTTCTCTTGGTCCATTCTGTCTCATAATTCAATCTTTTTTTCAAATTAAACTGAAATGTAACTTTCGTACCTTTTCTTTTAGAAAATTTTTATATAGAACATCATATTTTGATTAAATTTAGCAAAAAATAATAATTTTGTAAAAAATATAAGTAGAGAACTAAAACGTCTTTAGCAAAGACGTTTTAGTTCTCCCCACATTTAAATACAATAACATAAAAAACGTCCTTAGTAAAGACGTGTTTTTTTTTTTATCTGCTCATGTAAGAATGAGAAGAAAAAAGAATGAAAAAAAATTTAATTTAGGAAAAACGTCAAGGACGTTTTCAAGGAAGATTTTTTTTTGCGTGAAAAGAACAAAAAAATACGAATAAAAATAAATTAAAAATAAAAAGCCCTACTTGGAACATTTTTTTGGAAGAAAAAAAAACTAAAATAATATTAAAATTGTTGGGACTGCTAGTATTTGACCTTAAGTCCTCACCACCACAACAGGAAAGTCTCACTAATACACTACAACCATCTTTATATCAACATAGTAAAATATATTTATTAGTATCAAAGTTTTTATTTTTGGGGCTTAAGAAAATAAAATAAATAAATAAAAAAATATTTGGAAACTCTTCTAGTAGGGACGTTTTCACTAATCAATTTTTATTTTTTTCGACGTAAAAAACTCATTCTTTAAAAACAAAAACAACTTGAAAACGCTTTTGCTAAGGACTTTTTCCTAGAATTTGTTTTTTTTTCATTCTTACATAAGTTAATAATTTTTTTTAAATAAAATGTGAAAACGCACATAGTGAGGATGTTTTCGATTTATTTTTACTTTTAAATATTTAGAGAACCAAAATGTTCTTACTAAGGACATTTTTGTTCTCTTTATGTAAATTTCACAAACTTATTTTTCTGTACATAATTTAATCAAAATTTAATGCTATATACTAAAATTTATATTTCTTTTAATAAAGTGATTTTTTTTATGGCGTTAATGTTATACTCCCTCTCGTGTTCATAATTGAATTTAATTGGTGAAATAACATCACTACGATGGCTATAACCTTCCAGACTTTTATAACCATCTGAAAAGAAAAGAAGAAGTATGAGAATTATAAAACATAAAAAATTATCCACAATTATAAGAAGCGAAGTATTATTTCTAATAGTAGAAAGATGTCGTGCATGAGTATCATCAGGTTGTTTTTAATTATATTTAGGGTTATTTAGTTATAGTCTCCTATAATATTGGATATTAGATTTTATGTCTCCATATTGTCCAATGTTAGAGTTTAGGACTACATTTAGACTAATTTTGGACGGTGAACAATATAAATGAAGATCTTAACTCTAAATTGGACAATATAGAGACCTAAAATCTAATATCAAATATTATAGAAGATCATATAACTAAATAACTCTTATATTTATGTAATGTCTAACATAACTATCCTTGATATGTTTCGAAAAAATCATTATTAAACATTGTCCCCTCTCTCTCTCTCTCTCTCTCTCTCTCTCTCTCTCTTTCTAATACTAGAATAAGCGGGATTAGCGACGTTTTTTAGCGACGTCAACGGAAAACATTGCTAATATAATATAAATTAGCGACTCCATGTAAAAATGTTGCAAGACGTCGCTAATTGGTGACATTTAGCGACGTTTAGCGACTTTTATTCAGTTTTTAAAAGATTAGTCGCTATAAGTTCAATTAAGGTCGCTAAACGTCACTAAATGAAACATATTAGCGACGTTTAGCGACATATTTAGCGACATATTTAGCGACGTATCTATTATTAGACATTTAGCGACGTATTTAGCGACGTCCTAGACGTCGCTAAATTAGCGACTTAATTACTGGCGTCGCTAAACGTCGCTAATTTGTTTTATTTAGCGACGTTTAGCGGCTAACTTAGCGATGTCATGACGTGCGTCGCTAAAACGTCGCTAAATAAGTTTCATTTAGGGCTGATTCCCCCCCATTTCTTTCGATCCCTCTCCCAAATATCCCCCCCCTCCCAAATATTCCCCCCCCTCCCAAATATTCCCCCCCCCCCTCCCCGCGTCCCCTCCTTCCTCCGGCGACCCTCCTCCCTCCGGCGACGTGCTTCCTCCCTCCCGGCAACCCCCTCCGGCTCCGTCCTCCCCCTCCGGCTCCCCTCCTCCCTCCGGCGTCCCCTCCTCCCTCTCGGCGACCCCCCTCCGGCCGCGTCCCCTCCTTCCTCCGGCTCACCTTCTTCCTCCGGCTCCCCTCCTCGGTGAGCTCCTATCTCTGTCTCTCTCTCTCTCTCTCTAACAAGACACGACACGACATGACACGATACGACACGACACGATACCTTGACCAATCTTTCGTGTTGTGGATGCAAAACCTCGATCTTACCTTGTTGAGGTTCCAAATTTTGAGCACGGTCCTGCCATCATGTAACGGGTCCTCGAAGAGGCAGTCCCTGGTGGGGAGGGCGTAGTGGTCGCAGCGGAGGATCGTGCCATCGGGCAGCGCCAGCCTCCTCAGGAGCTCAAAGTCGTGCTTCGCGACCGAGTCGCTCACGTAGACCGGACCGCCCGAGATGTCCCTCGACGAGGCGTGGAAGGACGCGCACGGGTGCGTCGACTGGAACATGTCCCAGTCCGGGCGGATGAAGTTGCCCATCCAGAGGCTGTTGTAGGCGCAGTGCACCATGTGGCACCCCTGCAGCCATAACGTGCCGGTCCAGTCCCCGTACGGGTCGGTGCACCAGAAATCGTCCCCTGCGCGTGTTCATGGTTGATTCGATCAATCATCAGGGATCCAGTTTCTAACGATCAATAGCTTACAAAAAGTATTACAGAGAGAGAGGGAGGGAATGGTTGCGTACCGACTCGGCCGAGCGCGATGGCCTCGTTGCCGAGGAGCATGAAGTCGTTGCAGTGCTCCATGCTCGCGATGACTCCGTTTTCGTTGAAGTGCTTCACAACTGATTCGGTGAGACCTTTGTAGTAGGCCTTGGCAAGCTCCACCCTTCCTCCGTATTCCTCACCCAGCATTTCTAGTACCTGGACCATGAGGCCGAGCCGAGATATTATGCTAGGTTGGTCATGTCCTTACCGTGTCGTGTTGTATCCGTGTTCGTACAACATAGATATCAAGCCTACTTTTTGGAACTACAGTGCTACTCTGTTTCCAACTTAATTATTGAAACAGAGGATTACTACCATGGCCATACCAAAAATCTGGTCCACATGTCTTGTTGTACACTTATCAAATAAACAGTACAGACACTCTAAAATGCACTACGACACCAGAATATGTGTTGTGTCCATGTTACCTTGTCATTATCGTGTCAAAACCTATCATTTTCCGTGAAACATAGATTAAACATGTTGAAATAACTGTTTTGTATTTTACTGCTGCCCTTGGTTTATATAAGCAGCTCCGGCATTTTGATAGCTCTGGCATTTTGATCGACAAAAAACAATGTACGTCGCTATTGGAAGAAAAATAAGATTTACTCAGTGAAATGTTATTAATCTTTTATTTAGTTTAGTTAGCATCAGATCATGTTCAAGTTTATTACACCAAAGCATGTAGTATTCGGCTATTTTGAAATCTTGGGTATTTATTTTAGACAAGACTGAAATTCCAGACTATAAGTTGTGCAGTAGGCTGAGATATCAGCAGCGTACCCCCCTTCTTCTCTCAAGTTTTGTAATCATCCCTCTCTCTCTCTCTCTCTCTCTCTCTCTCTCTCACACACACACACACACACACACACTGTGTTTCAATGTGGGCCTGTTTGGTTGGCCAATTTTATATATGTCCTACTTTGCTTCTTCTATGTGACTTCAATTAAGGCGAACAAGATGAATTTTCTGAAGATGATTGAAAATAAAATATTTTGCCTATAGAATGTAACTATATTTTGACTGTAGAATGTACTATTTTAACGAATATATGTATTATATTTTGACTGTAGAATGCTGTGAGATATGCATCACATTTTGACTGTAGAATGTACTATATATTTGTGTTTATCTATATTCATCATATGTTGTTATCAGGTATGACAGGACGACACGGAGGATTCAGTAGGTCCCGAGGTAGACAGAGTGCTCTCCGGTACTGCCTACTGTTGGTTCCGGATCGTCGTCGCCCAATACTCCAGTATATCGATCACTCACATCTCCGACTGTTGGGACGAGTAGTTCTAGGCGTGATAGTACTCCCTCGTCCAGCGTTCCTCCTGCTGACGAAACCTTAGGGATAAATGAGCATGTCGAGGAGGTCGTGCCCACGTTGTCCCAGCATTAGCAAGATCCTCCATGGGCACCTCCGGAGGAGACGAGGACGGAGATTTGGGCCGATGGTACAAAGTAAGTCAATTAGATGGTTTAGCATCATATATATCGTATATTTCTTTATTCATCATATATTGAATTTTTCGATAAAAATAATTATCTCTGTATAGATATCGTCCATCATCGGTTCAGAGACGCCTGGGCCTATTTCTGAGAAACAACTACGGTGGCCCTTGGATCAACTACTCTGAAGCTCCAGAGGAGAGGAAGGCATTCTGGTTTGCGCACTTCCAGGTAAAAGTATATTAAATAAATCCTCTAATTTATGCATATTATATAATTTATCCGTGATGCTCACTTACTAAATTATTTATTGTAGCAAACGTATTTCTATCCTCCGTACCGGGCCGAGTTGATCGAGCGGCTGTTTTCGATCGTTGACGCTAAGCTTATCCGAGATGCTCGTAATCGTGCTGGAAAACCTATCCAAGGTTAGATCACGCCTGAGCAGTGGACTGCGATGAGGGCTAGATTTGACGATCCGAGCTACAAGGAAAGGTCTGAGAAGGCCAAGGCGGCTAGGTGGAATGCTGCCAAGTGGTGTGGTGGCTCGATTCCGATGACAGAACATTTTCGTCGTTTGGTATGTTTTTTATTTAAGATATATTATTTTAATGTAAGTACGATAAAATGGTAGTAGGAAAAAGTGTTTAAGTTTAGTACTAAATAATATATTTTTAACAGGTACAGAGGGGTGAGGATGCAAACATTATGATCGTCTTCTTGGCCACCCATCGCAAGGACGGAAATCTCATTGATGAGAGGGCCTTGCAGACCTATGTAAGTATTACTTTACTTTGTGTTAATTTTAATATAACTTAGGCAATTATCGAGTTTCCAAACCTTTCTAGACCGAGTATCTTAGGCTACATGAGCGGGCGACTGCTAGTGCACCTACAGCTGGAGAGGCTGGTACTTCCTCGCAGCCCGCTCCAGCTCCGTCGGCAGACGACCCATAGGTGATCGTAGCTGGTGGTCTCCAGAGGGGTACGTACTACGGTACGGGATCCTATGGCGTCCTGGTTGCGACGCAGTCATCTAGGGCCTCCCCGACAACTACGCATTCCACACATCCCTCGCAGTCGTCGGCCAGAGTCCAGGAGGCCGTTGATCGTCAGATTGTGTCCCTCCGTGACGAGTTGCTGCGAAGGATGGAGGAGCAGCCCTGGTCCCAGCCGCAGCCGGACGATCCGACGTACATCGCACGATTCGATATGCTCAACCTCAACATCACGGAGCTCCAGGATTTGACAAATGATCTTAGAGCCTCGACAGACCGCAACATCACGGAGCTGTAGGAATCATAGCTATCCATGGGCTAGAGGCTGACGATGATGCAGGATTCAATGGTTCATAGCAGTACGAGGCTATTATCTACCATAGATTTTTATAACCAGCGACTCGCAGACTTAGAGCGGGTACGGCCTCCTGGTGCGCCTACATCAACACAGACTCCACCGACGTCACTGCCTTCTCCATCGACATCGATGTCGATTTCACGGGAGCAGTATGAGCTGTTCTTATCCTTCATGCGCGCCGGTGGTCAGCCTTATGCAGATCCGCAGTAGTATAGTTGCTGGATATTTGTATTGTTTGTATTATTTAGGATGAGATTGTATAGGTATATATTTGCCGTATTCTTTACGATGATATTTGTTGGATGCTTGGTTTTCTTCAACTTTTATTATATTATTCATATTAAATATGTTATTTTATCGGTGTTGAGTGTTCAACCCAAGGGGGTTGGCAAACCTAAAAATTCAACGGAGGGTTGCTCCGGGTCTATTTGTACAGATTGTGATTTAATAAACTACAGGAATAATAGTTTGGAAATAATTCAGTATTTATTTTTTTATTTTTTCTGTACAATTAGCGACATTTTTAGCGACGTGTAGCGACGTATATACACGTCGCTAAATACGTCGCTAATTAGCGACGTTACTACACGTCGCTAATAACGTCGCTAATAATGTCGATGTACGTCATTAATTGCTGACATGGCAGTATTGCTAGGTCATTAAAGACGTTGTTGTAACATCGCTATATAAGTCGCTAATTAGCGACGTTTGGCAACGTCGCTAATTAGTGACGCTGCGTCGCTAAACGTCGCTAATTTAGCGACACATTTAAGTCGCTAAAAAACGTCGGCATAGCGACGTTTAGCGACGTTTTTCCTTTCAGCGACGTGCTGGTTTCCGACTTCTGTAAAACGTCGCTAATTACGTCACTAAAAGTGATTAGCGACATTTTTTTTGTCATTTAGCGACGTTTTTACGTCGCTAATTTGACTTTTTCTGGTAGTGCTCTCTCTCTCTCTCTCTCTCTCTCTCTCTATATATATATATATATATATATATATATATATATATATATATATATATATATATATATATATATATATTCATGTGTGTTGCAAGTAAAATAAATTTTTTCTTCTCATATTAACATAAAATTATTTAAATATTTAAATCTATTTAAATTAAGATTTATTAAAAAAATTATATTTTAATTAAAATTTGTTATATATTTGATTATATTTTAAATATAATTAGTTATGGATATATTTTTATTTTTTTATAAAAAGTCCTGAAAACGGTTAGCTACGTAATATTATCTAATTATAAATAAATATATTTTCTAACACTTGTGGTTAAGGTGGAAGGTATTCTTCCTTGTTGGCTAAGTTCGAAGCCTTATAGTGTTATTTATAACAAATTAAAAAGAATCAATAATTTTTTTTACATAATATTATTTTTTTAAATAATTAATTGATGATATACATATAGCTTAAACAGCTCACTTTTGAGCCATTTTTGGCACGTCCCAAAACCAGAATACTGGAGAACAGGGGCGGACAAAGCCATCTACGTATACCAGAGTACTCAATATCTCGAGATACGGTCATGGTTGTCTAGACATATGAGGGTTTACTCTACAATCCAACAGTCATTCCTGGGTCAAGAGTCCTAGGTATCTCAATCTCAAGCAATCTACAACTTACAAGAGGTATGATCACCAAATATATCATAGTAAGGCATCCCAAACTATACATACGCAGATGATCATGAAAAAGCTATTTACAAAATAAAAAACTAGCAATAGTACAATATTACATGATCTGCTATAGCTATAGTCTAGAATATGCTTTACATGTAGGTCCGTAAGCAAGATATATCAAGTTCTAAAATACGAGCTAAACATGTGCTCGGTGGCTAAATGCCTTAAAAGTATAAGTACAATATCAGGTGGGTGATGGAGAAGAAAACCCACTAAATGCCTCGGGTGCTCCTGGTGTTCATCATCTTGAGGCAGAAAGTACGGAAGATCCTACGGTCTTGCTCCAAAATCTGGCCATACAAAACCAGTGGGGTCCGACCCCAAAATAGCAAGTATTACAATGGAACCAACTTAGGAACTAAAACCAGTATGCAGATAAATCAGTAAGATATAACATAGAAAAAGAGAACAGATACATCAGGTAAAATAACAGTTAAACAGCTCTGGAGTATTTAAACAAGGATATCTGGAATCAGTACACATGTTACAATTCAGTACTAGTAGCTGAATGAATTAGGACAAGACTAGACTAGAAATCAAGCAATCACGGCCAATCATGCCCTACGACTTGCTATCATTAACTAACTAGGGTTATCACAGTCCTAGTTACTAACACATGCAGTTTGAGATTCTATACAGCCACATGCCCTGCTGTCACACCCCAGTACCGAAATACGAAGATGGACATTGCCAGCTCCCCCGTACAAGGTATAAAACGTCATACAACGATCACGACTGTAACTAGACAAGGTGGTGCGTACTACAAGCAAGTCACTTAGGGTGACATAGAACATATATTGTCTCAATCAGTTATGTAAGGATAGTAATATAGAACATATATGACAAGGAAGAAAGACGTCCCAAATGCCCTGCTATAATATTCTGGTAACCAGTCACACAAAATAATAAGCTGGCAGAGTAGCAAAAGTACATGACCATGATCAGATGCAGTTTGATTAATTATAATCATGTAATAAGACAAAATGTCCAAATTTATGGCTAACAAGTTGTAAACATCAAGATTTTTAGAATTTTAATTATAAAATTTTGGATTTTTGGAGATTTTTCTGTAATTTTTAATTAATTATAATAAATGTTCTTCATGAACTTATATTTTTTTGTATTAAATTAATTATTTAAAATATTACAAAAAATTATATTTTTGGATGTATAATTAATAATAAACTATTGTGTAATTTATTTGAAATTTATTGGGCTCAAAAAATATTTTTTAAATAGCTAAAATACATTATTTTTGAATAAACCAACTTAAACCAACCCAAACCAAACCAAAATGAACCAAACCGAATTAGACCAAATCAACCCAGACCAAACGAACTTGGATCCTACCCGACCCGTACCCGCAGACCCGAACCCGACCCGCCCCTTCATCTCCCTAAAACCGCAGCAAACTCTCTCCCTTCTTCTCCTCCAACCGACCGGCCGACCCCCCCTTTCACCTCTCTGAAACCGCACACTCCGACCCCTATATAAACATCCAGACCCACCCCCTCGTCCACCATCCAACCCTCTCTCATTTTCGATGAGCCACCGCCGCCGCCGACGACGGACCGCTGCGCACCACCGCCGCGAAGTAGCCACCGCATAGCCACCTGAATTCGAGCAGCAAGGTACCCTTCTTCCCACTCTCGTATCTCTGTGCACAGTTATCCAAATGTCGATCTGTCGAATCCTATGCGAAGACCACATGACCCTTTTGAATCCTTTATAATTAGTTTGGGTATCGTGTCCTGTGTCGGTCGTAAATTGTGACATAATATAGGAAAAAAATGACCCAATTTGTAGTTAAGAAAACTGTACCAAACACCCATATTCATAGCCATTTTTCCTCCAACCTAGTTAATATTTTTAAATTTAACTTGAATAGTAATTTAGACAACATAACCGAGATTTAATTTCTTTAATTAATTTATTTTAGTTTGTTGTATGCTATGATTTATTCGTGGTTGAAATTGACCAAAAACTTAGTTTTCTAAACCCAAATTTTCCTGAAATGGGGTGCGTCCCACTAAACGAGGCAACTTCATCGTATGAAAATTATACCAAAAGGCGTGTATCGTCAATACGGATATGTGAGATTTTGTGGAAGTTGATTTGGATGTACGTGCACACCGAAATCAACGCATATCCGTCGAAAAGTCCCGTATCGGCCTGTTCTGACACTCGTCATAATTTCGTGTGTGCTTGTCGTTTCGCAAAGAAACTAGCGTCATCAAATTTGTAGCATTATGTTAGTCCTATGACCCAAGTTTGGTTCGATTCTGAGAATGTTGACAAAACCCCGTTGGGCCCCATGGTTTTACTTGACGAACGATTTCGTGACCGGCTCATAGGAATCCAGTTCTGGATATTCTGTTGGGTTCGTATCATCGTTCTGGACTTATAGACACTAAGTTTGAGGAATTTGGAGAACTTTATCTCTGGCATATTTTTTGGTGAGAAGTGGGCCACATGTGGACCCCGCTTTGACCATAAACTGTCAATTATGTCCCTGTGTCCAAATTAGACTTATGGGTAGTCAATTCTAGCTATTTCATGTATTCTGAGAGCGATGGTAATGTTTGTTTCAGCATCCGAAGGTATACCTGAAGATTCTACTTTTATCGGAGCAATTGACGGAGCTCAGAACCCAGGCAAGTGTACCTTGCCAACTTGCAGAAGGTCTTGTGCTATTATTTGCTTATATTCTTTCCATATACTTTTGTATTATACTTGTTCAACTTAGGACCGTGAGACGTTTCTTAGCGTACGAACAAGATTCGGGTGTCGACGCCGTACGTGGAGTCGTGTAACGTTACTTAGAGAGTTGATACCACGATCCTATATATTTTTACGTACTTGTTTTATCATGTACGTCATACCATAGGACACTTGACACTATTCATGTGACAGAATCTTTCCTGAGTTATTTATGGTGATTCTGTATAGGTTACAAGATTCGTGACATAAGACTTGTGTATACATAGATATCATTATGACTCGTTGTACTAGCTAGAGCTCATGATCTTGCGTGTTATGGATATGAGACATAAGGTTACATTGGGTGGGGAGAGACACACAGGCTACAGGCTGATTATATATATATATATATATATATATATATATATATAATGTTACTGGAGAGTACCTTAGTCTCTGTACCAGAGCTTTGGCACATGTATTTGGCCCTTCAAGATATTACTGCTACCGGCTTCCCGACACAGAGCTTGTAGTGATTTCAGCCTGAGTACTAGTGATGCTCTTATTTGTATTTCACATAGCTGGTTACATAGCTTGCCATGAGGATCTATTTTTATATAATATATTTTATTTGTCTTGAGTTATTCTTGTACCTTGCTATGTCCCCTGAGGACCTGGATCCAGATTATGTCCCCAGGTACAACAGAGGAGGAATACCCCGTGGTTTACGGGACAGGAGCTGACGCTGGAGCAGTACTGACAACAGAGGACGAGGTTGTGCCAGAGGATTTCTCATGATTATTCTGTTACATACTCAGTTATTTCTGCTTCCAGTTATTTCATATCTTGAATCTTGGATTTATGTATTAATTTATTATCGGGTTGTTCCCCGAGACACTTTTTATTGGAAGTGATGGAGTATATTTCTTTAGTCTAACATTTTGAATTGTGTTTACTTTCTGTGGATGAGATTAGAATTAGACTGTGACATGTATCGTAGACCATTATATTTATTACAGCTTAAGTACACTCTAACGGGTCCATTAAATTGGGTTTGCCCATTAGAGTTGTACTGTTGGTTATTGCCACGTGGCTAGTCCCTCGGTATTTTGGGACTGGGGCGTGACATGGTTTTTGTGGTGGCCCATACAGGTCTACGACTATATTGCTTCAGTTTCAACTAAGAAACTGAGCAAGCCTGCAATTAGGATATGATAAATTATAGGAACTCATCCACATATTGACACGTTCTTGACCTCTATATCGACTTCAAAATAATTTCTTGACTTGCATCCTGCCTTGATTCCTCTGTGTGCCTCTCATAGTTTACTTTGAATGCAAAGTAATGGATCCACGAGCCAGTGACTAAACTCCCGCAGGTATACCACAAGGTGCTGTGGTCACCTACGATGATGGAGTGACAACATTAAGTGGAGATCCCTCCACTCAACAAAGCAATCAAGCAAATCAGCATGCCTCGAGGTTCTGACGAGACGATATTCCACTACTGTCGCAGATCACTCTACCAATGCTCATTTTTCCAATAGGACAACCTATGGACAGACAACAGATGTTCCAAATATTCTATGCAATGATGCAAGCCCAACAACAGATTCATCAAGAGCTAGGCTCAGCGTCACGAGGCAGAGAATCTGAGAAACAGTATAGTGACCGCACTGGAGCAGGCAAACCCACCAGCTAGACGACCATCGACGGGATCTATCACTGATTTCCGCCAGCTGAAGCCCAGTACCTTTTCTGGCAAGGAGAAGCCCACTGAAGTTTATGAGTGGCTCATGTCACGCCCTACTCCCAAAATACGTAGGACTAGGACACGTAAGCATACCAGCCGTATGGATATGGCAACTCCAATATATGGAAACCAAAATCCACATGTACGCTGTAATATGAATATCAATCCACAAGTGGTATAAAAATATGTCACAAGTCACAGGGTATAATCTAAATCTCATCCACAGAAAATAAAATATAAATAAATAACCAGTATCTATGAAACTAGATCTCAATATAAGTATCTAAGGATGATAGTTGGATGGAAACAAATCCACTACCAACTCGAATATAAGAAAAAATACAATATTAGTACACCACAACAAACACGATATAAGAATACCAGTTATCAATCACGGCTCGAAGAGAAGACATCCACGAAGCATATAGAACCATCCAATCTGCGCTCCTGCAAATACTCAAGAACAGATATACCTGGAAGGGGCCAGGTCCTCAGAGGGACATAACAAGATACATAAAGCACATGCCAATAAAGTACTAAAATAAATATCCAATGGATCACCTAACCGTCTAAGTGAATGCAGTTAAGAACAACTTTCCCCACAAGTGAGCTATCTGGCCGAAAACTGGGATTGGCATGAGTCTCTCGGAGAACCAGGGGCCTCAAAGGCACGTCGTCTTTTGAACGGCGGAGGCCCGCCAAGTAGTATAGGGGTCATCATCGCCCGTATCTCCAGCAAAGCTTCTGGGTTACAGAAGAAAAAGTGTAAAGGAGCTCAAATGCGGTACTTGTTGTTTTTCCCACCCAATGCTCTAAGCATGTCACATCCATGACACAATTTGGTTCATAGCCTATTCTTAGTACCCTAGCCCAATCATGCAATCAAACAAGGACAAGGATGGGACCACCGTACTACAATAGGCTATGCCCCTAGACCTCTAATAACTGCTAAGTCTACTAGCATGCAAAGTTTCTAACAGCAGTTATTCCTAACGCACGACCCACACGTACAAGAGGCCAAACCTGCACGCAAGTCTGTGATCTACATGAGACTCACAACTCGTGTAACAACTGTGTCACGGCCAATGAACCTAATGATGCTACATGATAATGGGGTAGTCTCATAAACAGGGTCAATACAAATACATAAATAAAAATTTATCGCGACGACACAGTCGCGCGTATTTTATACAACAGTTAAAATATATGAACTAAAGACAGAAAATAAGGATGCATGCAACATATGGAATATAAATAACAGTACAATGGCAATGTATACTTGCCTACTCTGAAAAAGGATGAAGTCACAACTCAAGGCATCGTCCGATCTACCCGTCACATGAATTAAACAAGTTAGGTTACAAAAGTGGGTGAATAGGTTCCTCCATTTTAATTAATTTATAATTCTGAATAAATAACCTAAAATAGTATTTTAATCTTATTATAATCTGATTTTATTGTTAAACTCTAATTTTGGTCCAAAGAAAGTCAACTTTACGAATTTGTGATCCATGGTACGCAAATCGAGGCAATCCGTTGACCAAAAGTCAACCAACTCAAATCCTGGATTTGTGTGTGGAATACTATAGATTTCAACGCTACATGAACGCTAGAATCGACAGTTTCATAAAATCATAAGTCGGTAAAGAGTTATGGCCACAAGGGCGCACAGATGACAGTTTTCGGTGGTTTTCTATTTACGTCTACGTTGCACAAATTTTACAGTAGAATAAAATTATATTTTAAATTTTGGAAAAATACTTTTCTGGAATCTCATCATGTCAGCTTTCGTAAACTTCAAACGGTTCATAATTTTGAGTTCGGGATCTCCCAAAATCTCGAAAATACGAAAACGCGTCTGATTTCGGATAGCTGGCACTTTCGGAATATTCTAGAAAAATAGGTTCTGAAATTACTAAAATAATTTATATATTCAGAAAACTAACCTTGATATGATTCTAACAAAAAAAACTGGAGCGCGTTTGGATTCCGGAGCTAGGAGATATCGTCTTTTTAAGTCGTCATAACTACTAGAAAATGGGGCTAAATTTATGACGGATTTTGACTTTTTTTGGACGAAAAGAGAGGAGTTTGGGGATAAAAAAATATGAAATATGAGTTTATTCCATAAGTCTAATAGGTATTTATAATGGTGAAGATTGTTTAATTGAATAAGACTAGGATTGGCTAATTTGGCTATGATTATGATCAGTTTAAATAATGATAGGATATACATGAAGTTGTTTTCCTAGTAGGCTCAAGATTTGAATTAATTTAAAATAGAGTTTGAGTTCATCTCAATAATTTATAATCTTAAATAGAATTAAAGATAATACAAATAATTTATATATAATCTTATTAATATCTATTAACACTAAATTAGCTCTATCTAATATTAAGACTTTATATATCCAAATAAATCCTCAATAATTCCAAAAATCCAATAATTACTTAAAATTTTAAATAAATTACAGAAAAATATATTTAAATATTTTAATTCTAAAATAAATGTTTGTTAGTAACAACATTCAAGTATGGTCTCATAGTAAATCATGGAAGTCCTAAAACTTTATGTTTCCTAAGTTTTAATTACCAAAAATTCTAGAAAATCTCCAAAATCTAAAATAACCTAAAATAATTCTAAATAAATATTTATATAAGTAAATATATCATGAAATTTATTTTCTAATTAACTAAAAGAATACTCTAAAGAAATTCAACGTCTATAATAAATATAATAATATAAAATACACACAAAATACCTATTTTGGGTGAGGGGGTTTACAACTCACAAACACTCAACACTAATTGGAAGCAGCCGAGCTTCCGAGGGAGCGTTGGATGACTGCCGTCAGAATGCAGTTGACGGGCAATGCACATCACTGGTGGATATCTGAGGAGAGACGGCTTGGACCAGACTGATTCACTTGGGAGGAGTTCTCCAGACTCTTTCAGGAGATGTACATTCCATCTATTGCTCGATCGAAAGTTCAGGACAAGTTCAATCGCCTCACTCAAGACAATATGACAGTAGAAGAGTATAATGCGGACTTCATCCGTTTAAGCTGCTTCGCACCTAACACTAATTCCTACAGAAGAAGAGAAGGCTGAGAAATTCTTTGACGGACTAAATTTGAGCTACCGAGACAGATTGGCTCTGTGGCACCTACTTCTTATACGGATGTCCTTGCTGCAGTCCAACGCATGGAACGCGTCATCAGGAGAGAGTCCAGCTAGAAGCGGCCGCATGCACTAGCACCAGACCGAGCGCAGCAGGGAGGACCTGTAAAACGACCACAGATGAATCCATCACCGAGAGCATTTACACCACTAGCACTAGTCCTTTCTACTTGTTACTACTGTAGCAAGGTAGGACATATTGAGAATGAATGCAGACGCAAATGGGGATTATGTTTAGCTTGCGGATCCAGCCAGCATTCAGCCAGGGATTGTCCTGAGCGTCGAGAAGGAGCACCGATGGTTAACCGACAAGCTTTACCAACACCGGGAGGATATCAGACGAGGCCACCATTGGCACCACAGGCAGCACTCTTTTAGCAGGCCCAACAACAGCAAAGGGCACCACCACAGGAACGTGGACAAGCTTTTGCGATGACAGTAGGGGAGGCACAGACTCGAGGAGTAGCGAATATGAGTAAGATTTAGTTTTTTCATAGCTAGCTATAATAGCGGATATTCCTAGTAATACTTTAACATGTGCCTGTTAGTTCCATTCCCTAGCCTATACCTAGTACTTGTTAGTCTAGATTAGTAATATGTCACTGGTACCCAAGTTTTCATAAGCTGTAGTTGATCTTCGTTCTAACCAGACTCCTTTACTTTTGATTTACTTATCTCTAATTGCCTAGGAAAAAGTTTTTATTCCTTCCCTACGTGTTCTGATTGAATAAAACCCTCACCCTTTCTCTCGATTTTTCCTTGTTCATGGTTCCTTATCCTTTGTGTCGTGCTTCAACAAACATGTCTTGCAACCGCATCATCTCTTCTGACAGGTTACTTTTTGTTTTCCTAATTGTGAGAACGCAATTCTTTTAAGGTGGGTAGATTGTAAACACCCAGATTTTAGAATTTAATTTTAGAATTTTAATTATGAATTTTTAAGTTTTTAGATATTTTTCTGTAATTTTTAATTAATTATAATAAATGTTCTTCATGAATTTATACTTTTGTGTATTAAATTATTTATTTAAAATATTGCAAAAAATTATATTTTTCGGTGTATAATTAATAATAAAGTATTGTGTAATTTTTCAGGAATTTATTGGGCTCAAAAACTATTTTTTAAATAGCTAAAATGCATTATTTTTAAATAAACCAACTTAAACCAACCCAAACCAACCCAAACCAAACAAAAATGAACCAAACCGAATTAGACCAAATCAACCCAGACCAACGAAACTTGGATCCTACCCGACCCGTACCCGCAGACCCGAACCCGACCCGCCCCTTCATCTCCCCAAAACCGCAGCAAACTCTCTCCCTTCCTCTCCCTCAACCGACCGGCCGGCCCCCCTTTCACCTCCCTGAAACTGCCCACTCGGACCCCTATATAAACATCCAGACCCACCCCCTCGTCCACCATCCAACCCTCTCCTATTTTCGATGAGCCACCGCCGACAACGATGTCGGACAGCCGCGCACCACCGCCGTGAAGTAGCCACCGCACAACCGCCTGAATTCGAGCAGCAAGGTACCCTTCTTCCCACTCTTGTATCTTTGTGCACATTTATCCAAATGTCGATCTGTCGAATCCTATGCGAAGACCACATGACCCTCTTGAACCTTGTATAATTAGTTTGGGGTATCGTGTCCTGTGTCGGTCGTAAATCGTGACGCAAAACAAGAAAAAATGACCCAATTTATAGTTCAGAAAATTGTCCCAAACACCCATGTTCATGACCATTTTTTCTCCAACCTAGTTAATATTTTTAAATTTCACTTGAACATTAATTTAGACAACATAACCGAGATTTAATTTCTTTAATTATTTTATTTTAATTTGTAGTATGCTATGATTTATTCGTGATTGAAGTTGACCAAAAACTTGGTTTTCTAAACCCGAATTTTCTCAAAACGGGAAGTGTCCCACTAAATGAGGTGACTTCGTCGTATGAAAATTGCATCAAAAGGTGCGTATCGTCAACACAAACGTGTAAGATTTCGCAAAGTTGATTTGGGTATGCGTGCATTCCGAAATCAACATGTATCCGCCAAAAAGTCCCGTATCGGCCTATTCTGACACTCGTCATAATTCTTTGTGTGCTTGTCGTTTCATAAAGAAACTTATGCCATCGGATCCGTAGCGTTACGTTGGTCCTGTGACCCAAGTTTGGTTCGATTCTGAGAACGTTGACGAAACCCTGTTTCGTGGGCCCCACGGTTCCACTTGACGGGCGATTTCGTGACCGGCTCATCGAAATCCAGTTCTGGATATTTCGTTGGGTTTATATCATCGTTATGGACTTATAGACACTAAGTTTGACAAATTTGGAGAGCTTTGTCTCTGGCAAATATTTCAGTACGAAGTAGGCTACATGTGGACCCCGCTTTGACCAAAAATTGTCAATTATGTCCCTGTGTCCATATTAGACTTATGGATAGTCAATCCTAGATATTTTATGTATTCTGAGAGTGATGGTAATATTTTTTTCAATATCCGGAGGCATACCTGAAGATTCTACTTTTATCGGAGCAACTAACGGAGCTCAGAATCTAGGCAAGTGTACCTTGCCAACTTGCAGAAGATCTTGTATTATTATTTGATTATATTCTTTCCATATACTTTTATATTATACCTGAAGATTCTACTTTTACCGTGAGATGTTGCTTAGCGTCCAAATAATATTCGGGTGTCGATTTCGTACGCGGAGTCTTGTAACGTCACTTAGAGAGTTGATATCACGATCCTATATATTTTTATGTGCTTGCTTTATCAAGGTCGTCATACCATAGGACACTTGACACTATTCATATGACAGAATCTTTCATGAGTTATTCATGGTGATTCTGTATTGTTTACAGGATTCGTGACATAAGACTTGCATATACATAGATATCATTATGACTCGTTGTACTAGCTAGAGATCATGATCTTGCGTGTTATGGACATGAGACGTGAGGTTACATTGGGTGTGGGAGAGACACATATGCTACAGGCTGATTATATATATATATATTATATTATTGGAGAGTGCCTTAGTCTCTGTACCAGAGCTTTGGCACATGTATTTGGCCCTTCGAGATATTACTGCTACCGGCTCCCCGACATAGAGCTTGTAGTGGTTTCAGCCTGAGTACTAGTGATGCTCTCATTTATATTTCACATAGCTGGTTACATAGCTTGCCCTGAGGATCTATTTTTATATACTGTATTTCATTTGTCTTGAGTTATTTTTGTACCTTGCTATGTCCCATGAGGACCTGGATCAGGATTATGTCCCCAGGTACAGCAGAGGAGGAATACCCTGAGGTTTACGGGACAGGAGCTAACGCTGGAGCAGTATTGACAACAGAGGATGAGGTTGTGCCAGAGGATTTCTCCTGAGTATTCTGTTACATACTCAGTTATTTC
The DNA here is from genome assembly GCA_036927795.1 of Iris macrosiphon. Classification (NCBI taxonomy): domain Eukaryota; kingdom Viridiplantae; phylum Streptophyta; class Magnoliopsida; order Asparagales; family Iridaceae; genus Iris; species Iris macrosiphon. The sequence goes on from JAYESA010000004.1 coordinate 10,855,316, forward strand.
TACTTCCAGTTATTTTATATCTTGACTCTTGGATTTATTTATTAATTTATTATCGGGTTGTTTCCCGAAATACCTTTTATTTGAACTTGTTGATGGACTATATTTTTTTAGTCTAACATTTTGAATTGTGTTTACTTTCTGTGGATAGGATTAGAATTAGATTATGACATGTATCGTAGACCATTATATTTATTACAGCTTAAGTACACTCTAATGGGTCCATTAAATTGGGTTTGCCTATTGGAGTTATGTTGTTGGCCATTGCCACGTGGGTAGTCTCGTTGTATTTTGGGACTGGGGCGTGACACAAATGTCGGTGGCTAAACTCCCAAAAGAGTAAAATTTAAAATAACGAGTAGTGATCAAGAAACCCACTCGTGTCCCTCAACGGCCATCTGCCTGGTGCGCATCATTGTTCAGAGAGAAGTACGCTTGATCATCGGGTGTTGGCTCTAAACTTGGCCATGCAAAACCAATAGGGTTAGACCCCAAATATCAAGTACAAAAAAGGAAGCATGAATGAAGAAACAAAACCAAGAAGAATATATATATATATATATATATATATATATATAAAGTCATGTCTCATAGTTTCGGTTCATAGCCTATCGTGATACAATAATATAACCCTACAACCAAACAAGGACAAGGGTTAGACCATCGCACCATGATAGTCCATGTCCATAAACTATTTAACAGAAGGTACAATGCACAATCAAGTTCAATTACATAATCGGCCAATCACTTGTACGGCTTAATTACTAGGTGGAGTCTGGGTAATCCCAAAAATATTATGCATAGAATAGGAATCCTCAGGTCGAGACATGTTCTAGGAGGGGCTAGCCGAGCCATGAATCACCGTTTAGCACATAGTAGCATGCACCGGTCCCATGAGCACTTCGTCTTCTCTAGACGGCAAGTTCAGCCCTGGCGAAAAACTCCAAAAACCAAATATTTGTTTTCTCCATAAAAACTTTATTTTAACTCTGAATCAAGTGAACCAAAGCCAAAACGCTCGAAATAAAGTTCTCCATCAAGCACAAAAACTTTTCGAACCCATGAAAACCCTTAACAAAAATGCAGATCTACTAAATTATATCCATCAAAACCGAAAACTTCAAGTATTAAAAGTGCTTAGAATCATAATGTACGCATATTAGATAAATTTTGTCATCGAAATTCAACCCCAAGGCTAGCTAGGAAAATTAGAACAAACAATGCACTAACTACAAGCACATCTACACATTTAATCAAATCAAGCATATATTGAAGAAAAGCAATATCACATAGCATGGATCAGCGAATCACGAGATTTAAGTTACGAAGGCATAAGAACAAATATATCTTCTGAGTCGAAGAGGTGCAGATACAGAGATCGGATATCGTCCTCGTGATCCCACGTCGACTCTCCCAAAGGGTGATGATCCCAAGCAACTCGGACAAGATAAATAGTACAATTCTTGAGCACCTTCTCCCTTCGGTCCAAAATGGATACGAGTTGCTCCTCATAAGACAAGTCGATACCAACTACTAGCTCAGAATGTTTGAGGATATGTCTCAGATCCGGGACATACCTACGCTACTGAGATCACATTAAACACATCGTGCACCTCACGTAGCGAAGGGGGAAGGGCGTAACAATAAGCAACATCGCCTACCCGCTCGAGGATATCGAACGGACCGATATCGCGGACTACGCTTTCTAAAAACCCTGAAACTAATGACTCCATGGGTCGGCAAAATCCACAAGAACACGTGGTCGCCAACGTGAAACTCTAAAGTCCTATGATACTAGCATGCCCAATGCCGATGCCTATCTTATGCAACCCGAAGTCGCTCTCTGATCTGCTTGACAACTTCCACTATTTGAGTGATCATCTCTAGGCCTAACATCTTTCGTTCGCCAATATCACCCCATGCCAATGGTGACCTGCACTTTCTCCCATATAACGCCTTGAAGGGTGTCATCTGAATACTCTCCTGATAACTATTGTTGTATGAGAACTCGACTAGATGAAGGTGATCTTTCCAAGACCCTCCAAAATTCAAGGTACAAGCCCATAGGATATCTTTCAGTGTCTGAATGTTTCTCTCTGATTGCCTATCTGTTTGAGGATGGTAAGCGGTACTGAATCTCAACTTGGTGTCCAAACTCTGGTGCAAGCTCTTCCAAAAATGTGAAGTAAATTGTATGTCTCGATCTCATACAATACTCACTGGGATACCGTATTGTCTCACTATCTGTCGCATATATATTTCTGCCAACTGCTCTGAGGATTGTCCTACTCGGAAAGGAAGAAAACAAGTTACTTTCGTGAGACGATCTACTACCACCCAAACTGCATCATGACCAGTCGGAGATCTAGGTAAACTGGTCACAAAGTCCATTGTGATATGTTTCCACTTCCACTCCGGGATAGGAAGCGGCTGTAATAATCAGTTGGTCTTTGTTGGTCGTCCTTCACTTAATGATATGCCAAACACCGGGAAACGAATCGTGCTATCTCCTTCTTCATTCTGTTCTACCAGAAATTTTGCCAGATATCTTGATACATCTTGGTACCTCCTGGATGAATCGAATATTGGAAACTGTGCACCTTGGTTATAACTTCTTGACGGATATCTCTACTTGGAACACAGAGACGGTTTTCAAACCAAAGAGTTCCATTTTCATGAATCGACAACTCCTTCCTTAGACCAGACTCATATTTTGCCCGATGCTTCTGAACTTTCGGGTCCTCTGCCTGAGTTGCCTTAATTCTTTCAATCAAATTAGACTGAATCTGTAAACTGGCCAATACTGCCACCTCTTGCGGAAATACTACCTCTATACCCATCTCTTGTAGGTCTTCCAAGCCTCTACGATGTTAGCATATATGCACAACCTCTCCTACTAAGAGTATCTGCTATTATGTTCGCTTTTCCTGGATGGTACTGGAGCTCCACGTCGTAATCCTTCAACAGTTCTAGCCACCTCCTCGGTCTCATGTTCAAGTCCTTCTGGGTGAATACATACTTTAAGATCTTGTGATCCGTGAATATTTCTACCCGATCTCCATATAAGTAGTGTCTCTACAGCTTAAGTACAAACACCACTACCGTAAACTCCAAGTCGTGTGTTGGATAATTCTTTACATGATATCGAAGTTGCCAATATGCATAGGCTATAACTCTACCATGTTGCATTAATACACACCCAAGCCCCTTGCCAAACATACCATAATATACGGTAAACCCTCCAGAACCTACTGGAAGTGTGAGAATCGGTGCCAAAATCAGTATCTTCTTTAACTCTTCAAAGGATGTCTGACATTCTGTGGACCAAACAAACTTAGACTCCTTGCTCGTCAAATGGGTAAATAGTATTGAAACCCTTACGAAGTATGCCATGAATCTCCTGTAATATCTTGCCAAGCCCAGGAAACTACGCACCTCTGTTACTGTCTTAGGAACTGGCTAATTCTCTACGGCTTCAACCTTCTTCGGATCTACTGTCACTCCTGCTCCCGAGATGATATATCCCAAGAATGATACGTGTTCCAACCAAAACTTACACTTGCTAAGATTTACATATAACTGGTATTCCCTTAAAATCTACAAGACCTTTCGGAGATACTCTTCGTATTCCTTCTCGCTACTAGAATAGACTAGAATATCATCTATAAAAACCACCACGAATTGATCTAAATACGGCATGAAGATGCAGTTCATCAAATCTATAAATATTCTTAGAGCATTAGTCAGTCCGTATGGTATAACAAAGAATTCATAATGCCCATATCGTAACCAAAAAGCTGTCTTGGGTATGTCTAGATCCCAAACTCTTACTTGATGGTATCCTGACCGGAGGTCGATCTTGGAGAAAACCTTTGCCTTGCTCAACTGATCAAATAATTCATCGATCCTTGGTAATGGGTACTTGTTCTTTACTGTTACTGCATTCAATTGCCTATAGTCGATGCATAATCTCATTGACCCATCCTTCTTCTTTACTAGGACCATTGGCGCTCCCCCAGATGATCCACTGGTTCTGATTAACTTTTTTCCATTTATTTCTTTTACGTTTTGGTACAGCTTGTTTAGTTCTGATGGTGCTATTTGGTCAACTTTACAAGATATTGGTCCTACTTCGGGAATCAACTCTATGCAAAACTCCACATCTCTTACTGGGGGTAACCATAGTAAATCTTTTGGAAAGACATCTAGGAACTCCCTGAATATCTCGGTAAGATGTTCTTCTGCTATTATTGCCGCTGTAATTCTCTCCTCATGATGGTCTCCCACATATCTGTCAAAGGCAAAATCTTTCGTGTCTGGGATACTAAATATTACCCTGCCCTTATGTCAATCTATCGTAGAATGATTGTCTCTCAGCCAGTCTATGCCTAATATAACGTCAAAGTTACCCATAGGGAACTCGATCAACCGTGCTGGTAATAAATTCCCGAATACTACGATTGGACACGCTATACACACTCTACTAACTTCTACGAGCCCAGTACCAGTGAGTATATTCAACCTCTCTAGCGATGCCTCGAACTCCAATCCAATACGTGTCACAATTTGCGCAGATATAAATGAATGAGATACACCAGAATCAAATAATGCTACAGCAGAAAAAGATGCGACAGAGATGTTACATGCCACCATGTCGCCCGATGCCAAAGCTTCCTCCAAGGACAAAGTGAATGCTTGCCCTTGGCCCTGCTGCGCTCCTCTTTGTTGCCTCCCTTGGAAGCATTGTTGTGGCCTCTTCTGGCCCTGTTGTTGATTCTGTTGCTGATGGTACATTTGAGCTTGCGTCGGTAATGGGAACTGAGATAATGGCCTCACTGCTATCGCTGGCCCTCTCTGCTGGACTACCCCTGGTGCTGGTAGTGCTGGTAACTGTTGGACTGTCCCTCCTGTCCTCTGCATCATCAGACAGTTGGCAATCCGGTGATATTGACTGCCATACCTCATGCACAAACCCTTGGTTGTCCTACACACATATCTAGTGTGGCCACCCTTGCCATAGTAAGTATAAACCACCGGTGCTCCCTAGCACTGTTGTTGTTGTTGCTGCCTCGGTTGCTGCTGAGCTGGTATGGTCAATGTTGAAACTGCCCCCTTCGAGGTGCTAAAGTATGGATACAAATGCTAGGTTATGGTGTTGACGCTCGGGGTAAATCCTCCACCTCCTCCTCCTCTCTAAGTATGAGACCTCTTCTGGCCTCCCCTGTCACGCCCCAGTCCCAAAATACCGTGGGACCGGACGCGTGATAATGGCCAGCAGTACGCACCGATGGACAAACCCAATATAATGGATCCATCAGGGCATACTTAAGCTGTAAAATCAAGTCTACGACAATCATGGCACAACTAATCTCATCCACACAAGATATAAAAATATGATCCACAGAATAAATAAGGAATGTAAATCATCAGCTCGTCTCAACAAAGTGCTTCGGGGAACAATCCGATAAATATCTAATACAATGGTTCAACAGACCAGAATAATAATGACTGAAATAAATAAAATACTGAGCATGGAACATGGATGCTCAGGAAAAGTCTTCAGCTAACACCTCGTCCTCGAGTGTCGGTACAACTCCTGTATCAGCTCCTACTGCGGTCCCGTATACCTCGGGATAGATCTCGTCTGTAAATCCTGGGGACATAATCCGGATCCAGGTACTCAGGGGACATAGCAAGGTACAAGAAAGCTCATGCCAAAATAAATGCAGTGCAGCAGATAATAAAATAAATAGGGTAAGTATGTAAATATCTGTGTAAAATGCAAGAGAGAACATCAATAGTACTCAGGTTGAAACAACTACAAGCTCTGTGTAGGGGAGTCGGTAACAGTGGTATCATGTGGTGGTCTAGCTCAGCGGGAGACTGAGTAGCCGGCATAATATAGTCAACCTGTATCCTGTGGGTCTCTCCAGCAATAGATGGAACAATAAGGGAGTACTAAATAACCAGCTAAGTGATATGCAAGATGAGAGCAGCACTAGAACTCAGGCTGAAGCCACTACAAGCTCTGTGTCGGGGAGCCGGTAGCAGCAGTAATAATGAGTAATGGGCCAAGCTCGGGCTTCAGAGTCTTGTGCCTCACAATAATAGGGGTGTATATATATGATCAGCCTGTAGCCTGTGTGTCTCTCCCTATACCATGTAACCACGCATATCATGACCATAACGTCTCATGTCCATGGCAAGCGGGATCATAACTAATGCACAAGTCATAATGTATCTAAGAATATAGTATCTCTGTCAAGTCCTGTATCCTATACAGAATCACCATGAAAATCTCAAGAAGATCCTGTCTCATGAATGGTTTTAAGTGTCCTGGGTCATAGTGTACTTGATAAGACAAGTACGAGAAGGTAAGTGTCACGAATATCCATCTCTAGATGACAATACACAACACCGCGTACGGTGTTGGCACCCGACTAATAATCGGATGCTAAGTACGTCACATGGTCCTAGGTTAAGCATGCACAACAATATAAATGAATCAAGAAAAATATATATCAATACTGCAAAGTTTGGCAAGGTACACTTGCCTGGGGTCCGAATACCAACAGTCGTCCCTGTATCAGTGGATCCTGTAGGTACTACTCCAAAAGCTATAATAAACATCACCAACAGTCTCAGAAAATATCAAATAGCTAGAAACGCCTATCTTTAGGTCCAATTTGGACACAGGGGCAAAAATAATATTTCTGGGCCAAAGCGGGGTCCATATGTGGGACACTTTGCACCGAAAAGCGTGTCAGGGTCAAAGGTCTCCAAATTCCTTAAACTCAGTGTCTACAAGTCAAGAACGATGATACGAATCCAACGGAACTCACAGAATTGGATTCCGATGAGCCGATCACAAAATCGTCCGTCAAGTGGAGCTTGTGGGGCCCACGATACGCAATTTTGTCAACGTTCTCTTAATCGAACCAAACTTTAGTCACATGACCAACGTATCACTACGAGTCTGATGGCACAAGTTTTGTCTCGATCCGACGTGTGTACACAAAGTTACAGCATGTTCCAGAATGGACGGATACGGGGCGTTGTCGGCGGATACGCGTTGATTCCGGTGTGCACGCACATCCGAATCGACTTCCGCGAAATCCCACACGTCCGTATCAACGTCGCGCATATTTTGGTAAAGACCGCGTGCGACCAAGTCGTCTCGTTTGGCGGGGCGCACTCAGTTCCGGGGTGAAGCAGGGCGTTGTTTTTTCTATTTTTGGATCGCGGTGTACGATCACCACAGGGCGCGATGCACCGAGCGGATTGCACAGGCACCGAGAGGGTTATACCGTCTACGCGTAGCAACTGACTGAATTGAAAACGGAGTTACGAGGAGGGAGAAAACGGTACCTAAACAGGGCTTCGAGAAGTCTGAATTCCACGTGTCTGAGGGTCAACTTCGTGTCCTGGTCGAGAGTTCCCGTGTCCTCGTGTCTACCGTGAGTCCGAGCTAGGGTTCTGACCCGGGGTCAGCGGGTTTTCGCCGGAGGGAGTCGGCTCGGGGTCGTCGACGGCCTGGCGGCAGCGGCGCCGGGGTCTGGGGCTGTCGTTGGGTTCGGGGAATGGTCGACTCGGTGAGACGGGCGGAGTCGAGTGGTGGATGCGGGGCTGCGCTCACGCGGAGGGGGAAAGGACGGCGGAGTTGATCACAGGGACGGCGGCCTGGGGGGTTAGGGGTGTTGGCGGAGTCGTCGAGGGTTCTGGGTTCTGTCGGCGGAGTTGGGGGATGTGCAGCGGGCGGCGGCGATCAGGGTACGGCGGCGGAGGTGTTGAGGGGGAAGTCGGGGTCTGACTCGGCGACTGTGCGTGTGGGAAGAAGGAGGAGTCGTCGAGCGGTTGTCTAGGGTTTCGGCAGCGACGAGGTGGGGTCGGGTAACGGCGCGGTGAGGTCGACGGCTGGGCACGCTTCACGAGGCTTTATAGCCGCTACAGTAACCACGGTGGTTAGGATTTTCATCCTGAAAAATGCCGAAAAATCCACGGCTGGGCACGCTTCATCCTGAAAAATGCCGAAAAATCCGAGAAAATTATATTAAAATTATTCTGAAAAAATAGGGTCTTTACAATCTACCCCCTTAAGAGAATTGCGTCTTCGCAATCAAGAATAAGCTACTAAAGGAATAACTATAAAAATACAAGGTTGCTTAGTTTACAACTGCATTCTCGAACAAGTGAGGATAACGCTGGCGCATACTATCTTCTCGTTCCCAAGTCGATTCTCCAGGAGAATGATGTTTCCATGCTACACGAACCAGTCTGATTGTCTGTCCCCATAATGTTTTCTCACTGACGTCGAGGATGCCAACTGGTTGCTCCTCATATCTCAAGCTAGGGCCCACTGCGATCTCTGAATGATCGACTACGTGACTTGGGTCGGTCACGTACCTCCTCAGCTGTGAGACGTGGAATACGTCATATACTCCCTCTAAGGATAGAGGTAATGCAAGACGATAAGCCACCTCACCAATGCGCTCTAGAATGTCAAACGGCCAATATACCTTGGGCTCAACTTGCCTCTGCTCCCGAATCTGATAGTACCTCGAGTGGACGAAATCCTTAAGAACACGTGCTCTCCTTCTTTGAACTCTAGGGGACGTCTGTGTGTATCTGCCCAATGCTTCTGTCTGTCTTGAGCTGCTCGAAGATGATTCTGGATCTGTTTTACCTTCTCCACTGTCTGCGTTACCAATTCTGGACCCAGTATTTGACGTTCACCAATGTCACTCCAACATATAGGAGACCTGCACTTCCTTCCGTATAAAGCTTCGAATGGTGCCATCTGAATGCTGGCCTGATAACTATTGTTATAGGAGAACTCCACTAAGTGCAAATGATCTTCCCAAGATCCTCCAAAGTCTAGCATACATGATCGCAACATATCCTCCAAGATCTGAATGGTGCGCTCAGACTGACCATCTGTCTGTGGATGGTAAGCTGCGCTGAATTTAAGTCTGGTGCCCAGACTCTCTTGCATGCTTCGCCAGAAATGAGATGTAAATCTCGAATCTCGATCCGAAATAATACTAACCGGCACTCCATGTAATCTTACGATTTATCGCATATATATGTCGGCTAGTACCTCTGTGGACTGTCCAACTCTAAATGGCAAGAAGTGTGCCGATTTAGTGAGTCTATCCACGATAACCCATACCGTATCTCTTCCGCTGGGGTTCCTTGGAAATCCTGTGACAAAATCCATCGTGATATGTTCCCACTTCCATTCTGGTATAGGAAGCGGCTGTAACATACCTGCAGTCCTCTGATGCTCGGCCTTTACCTGCTGGCAGACTAAACATTTAGCCACAAATCTTGCAATCTCCCTTTTTATACCATGCCACCAATAATACTGTCTCAAGTCTCGGTACATCTTGGTTCCTCCTGGGTGAACAAAGTACATAGATCTATGTGCTTCAGTCATTAACTCCTGTCTCAATTCTCCATTTGGAACATACAGGCGATTCCCAAACCTTAATGTCCCGTCTTCATGTATGCGAAGTCCTGTCTGCATGCCGGCTTCTGTCCTCTCTTTGAGTCTTCAAAATCTAGCATCGGTGGGCAATGCCTCTTTAATTATTTCTACAAGTGACGACTTAATTTCAAGATTAGCCAGCAAGCCACTCTGTCCTGGTAAAACAACCTCTATCTGCAGCTCCTGTAGATCTCTTAATAACTCGGGCTGCATCGTCAAGAAATAAGCCATAGGCTTCCTGCTGAGTGCGTCTGCCACGACATTCGCCTTTCCCGGATGATACTGCAGATCTATGTCAAAATCTACCATCAGTTCAAGCCAACGTCTCTGCCTCATGTTGAGCTCCTTCTGAGTATATACATACTTCAGACTCTTGTGATCAGTAAAGATTTTTATCTTCTTCCTATAAAGATAGTACCTCCATATCTTCAGTACAAATATAACTGCTGCTAGCTCCAGATCGTGTGTTGGGTAGTTCTTCTCGTGGACTTTCAACTGTCTCGATGCGTAAGCAATGACTTTGCCATGTTGCATCAAAACACATCCTAATCCACTGCCTGATGCATCATTGTAAACAACAAAATCTCCTGACCCTGAAGGAAGAGTCAAGACAGGTACTGTTGTTAATCTTCTCTTCAATTCTTCAAAAGCCTTCTGGCAGTCTTCTGTCCATGTAAACTCCTGGTCTTTACGTGTCAGCTTCATCATCGGTTCTGCAATCCTTGAGAAATTTTCTACAAACCTTCGGTAATATCCCGCAAGTCCGAGAAAACTTCTTACCTCTGCAACTGATGTGGGTGTAGGCCAAGTCTCTATTGCCGCAACTTTCTCTGGATCCACTGAAAGTCCTTCTCCTGAGATGATATATCCCAAGAAAGGCATTTTGTCCATACAAAACTCACACTTACTGAGTTTGGCGTATAACTTCTCATGTCTCAAGGTCTCTAACACAATTCTGAGATGCTCCTCGTGCTCTTCATGGCTCTTGGAATATATTAGAATGTCATCAATGAACACAACCACAAATTTATCCAAGAACTGATGAAAGACTCTGTTCATCAAACTCATAAATACTGCTGGTGCGTTGGTTAAATCAAACGGCATTACCAAGAACTCATAATGTCCATACTTGGTCCTGAAAGCTGTCTTCGGTATATCCTCCTTCCTTACTTTGATCTGATGATAGCTGGATCGAAGGTCAATCTTCGAGAATACCCTTGCACCACTCAATTGATCGAATAGATCATCAATACGTGGTAAGGGATACCTGTTCTTGATGGTCACAGCATTTAGTGCCCTGTAGTCAATGCACAACCGTACTGTTCCTTCCTTCTTTGGCACAAATAATATGGGTGCTCCCCAAGGTAAAACACTGGGCCGAATGAAACCCTTCTCCAGAAGATCATCAACATGTTCTTTCAACTCCACTAACTCCTTAGGTGCTAGCCGATAAACTGATGAAGTGATAGGCTCTGCTCCTGGAGTTAAGTCTATTGTAAATTTTATTTCCCGATCAGGTGGTAAACCTGGAAGATCATCGAGAAATACATCCACAAACTCAGATATGACTCTTGGGTAACCTGTCTCCCCTTATACAGATAGTACCCTAAGAGTAGGCTGAACTCCTTGCTCTACTGCTCCTCAAAGAAATTCAAATTCTGGATGTCCAGGCGGTCTAAAGATAACCCGTCCAAGTCGGCAATCAAGAGTCGCATGGTACTGACTTAACCAGTCCATACCAAGTACAACGTCATAATCCGACATGGAAAATTGTCACGTCCCAGTCCCAAAATACGTAGGACTAGGACACGTAAGCATGCCAGCCGCATGGATATGGTAACTCCAATATATGGAAACCATAACCCATACGTACGCTGTAATATGAATATCAAATCCACAAGTGGTATAAAATGTATCACAAGTCACAGGGTATAATCGAAATCTCATCCACAAAAAAATCAAATATAAATAAATAATCAATATCTATGAAACTATATCTCAATATAAGTATCTAAGGATTATAGTTGGGTGGAAACAAATCCACTACCAACTCGAATGAAAAAGTAAATACAATATAAGTACAACACAACAACCACAATATAAGATACCGGCTATCAATCACGACTTGAAGAGAAGACATCCTCGAATCCCATGTAACCATCCGAATCTGTGCTCCTGCGAATACTTAAGAACAGATACACCTGGCAGGGGACCAGCTCCTCAGAGGGACATAACAAGATACTTAAACACATGCCAATAAAGTACTAAAATAAATATCCAATGGGGTCGCCTAACCATCTAAGTGAATGCAGTTAAGAACAACTTTCCCCACAAGTGAGCTATCTGGCTGAAAACTGGGATTTGGCATGGTTCTCTATTGGAGATCCAGGGGCCTACAAAGGCACGACGACTTTCGAACGCCGGAGGCCCGCCTGATAATAATATAATATATAGTGGTTATCACCGCCCGTATCTCCAGCGGAGAATCCGGCCGCACAATAGAAAAAGTGCAAAGGAGCTCAAATGCGGTACTTGTTGTTCTCCCCACCCCATGCTCTAAGCATGTCACATCCATGACACAATAACACCTCTAATAACTGCCAAGTCTACTAGCATGCAAAGTTTCTAACGGCAGTTATTCCTAACGCACGGCCCATACGTACAGGAGGCCAGACCTGTCACGCAGTCCGTGATCTATATGAGACTCACACTCGTGTAACAACTGTGTCACGGCCAATGAACCTAATGATGCTACATGATAATGGGGTAGTCTCATGAACAAGGTCAATGCAAATACATAAATAAAATATATCGCGATGACACCGTCGCGCGCATTTTATATAACAGTTAAAATATATGAAATAAAGACAAAAAATAAAGATGCATGCAACATATGAAATATAAATAACAGTACAATGGCAAGGTATACTTGCCTGGCAAGAAAGCTGCGATGTACCAATAACCTGCTCCAAAAGTCGCGCAGAATAAATCCAACATCCTATGTACACATAAATATAATACAATAGAATTATTAGTCTTTACACTAGCACATACCCAACCATATTTACACTGGGCTCAGGGGGTATACTAGGGGTAACACTAGTCATCTAACACGGTCAATTACGCGTTGAATTACGCGGGTGTCGCATCTTCAAGTACTGTACGAAATCAGTCAGTCAACTGACAGGTGTCTATGCCAGTACGTTAATGTACGCAAGGCGGACAAATTCACAAGTTCTTAGGGTCAACATGGTCAAGGTAAGTATGGGATAGTCCACGGTGTCCTAGGGTCGTACAGTCTGAATATTTAGTCATAATTATCAATTATCACTTACTTACATATATATATATATTCATATAACTATATAATAATATAACCATTAATTTATTTACATAATTATTAGAATATATATAGTAATTACGTACATAAATATATATACCAAACTGAATAATATTTGCGTACATGTAAATGTACGAACGCGCGTTGGGTTCTCCGACTCAGGGTCTGATGTAAACTAATCGTGGTGGCTAAATACTATGTCCTACTGGAACACTGTCAGAGAATGTACTCGCCTGGGGTCCTGTTGTTGGTATGAATCAGAGTCCAAGTTACAGTCCAAATAGCCTATGTATTACAAATTTATCACGTCAAAAGATAATTTATTTTAATTTATTTAATTCTAGAATAATTACTCTAAAATCCTATTTTAATCTTATTATTCTGATTTTTATGTTAATTCCTAAATTTTGTCCAAAGAACTGAATTTTATCAACTCGAGACTCATGGCACGCAAATCGAGGCGATCAGTTGATCGAAAAGTCAACCAACACAAACTCAACTTTCATGCATGATTTCCTGTAGATTTCAACGTCAAAAACATGCTGGAATTTACGGCTCGTCCGAATTCAATTTTTTTTGGGAATTATGGCACATACAAATTTTGTATTGTGCACCGATGGTTAAATTCTAACCTAGAAGTTCTACAGAATTAACAGTATATAAATACTTCGAATTAAATTCTAGGAAAAATATATGTCAATGATCTAGATATTAGATTTCCGAAACTTTAAACGGTTCATGATTCTGATTCCTGGTTCTCCCGGAATCGCGAAAATATTGAAACACATATATTTTCGGACATGTTGTGTTCTACGAATTTTCCAGAATATAATCCTCATAATTTCATAAAATAAATTATATAATCAGAAAACTAACCTCAATATCTTTCTAATGCAAAAAACTAGGCCTCGTTTGGAGTCCGGAGCTATGCGCATTGGCTTGTGGAAGATTAAGGAACCCTAGATGGCAATTCTCCAAAATCTCTCTCTCTAAAATAATGGGATAATTTGGGTTATAATAATATATATATATATATATATATAGGGATGTACCTGCGGCTAAAAGGATATTTATAGGCTAACACGTGTCAGAATCTGATTGGATGGTTTTTGTTATATTATTTGTTTTTGATTTGCCTTTATCAAAACATTATTTAAGTTATTTTAAATCTAAATAACTCAAAATAAACATTAAAAATAATCATAAAAATCTGAAAAAATTATAAAAAATATATTTTGAATTTAAAAAATCTAGAAAAATATTTGGGATAATTTTATATTCATAGATTTCCTACTATAATTAGGAGAAGCTCTAAACATTAGTTTTACCCATATAACTAAAAGTAAATACTAAAATTATTCCAAAAATTCTGAAATAATTCTAGAAAATATATAATAATATTATAAACTCTAGAAAATAATGTGGGTCCATTCTATATTCCTGGAATTTCACAATAAATTCTACAAGTCCTAAAAATTAGTTATTAGGAAAAATAACTCCTAATAAATACAAAAATATTCAGAAAATTCCCAGAAAATTCTAGAAAATATATTTGACTATTTAGAACCTAAAATAAAATTTTGGGATATTTGTAATTAAATTTGAACATAAAATAAATTCTTCAAAGTCCTAGAAAATTAGTGTTACTAGTTTTTAATTAACTAAAAATTATGGAAAAATTCCAATAATCTAAAATAGCCTAAAAATAATTCTAAATAAATATTTATATAAGTAAATATACTAAAAAAAATTATTTTCTAATTAACTAAGAGAATACTCTAAATAAATTCAACATCTATAATAAATATAATAATATAAAATATACACAAAATATCTATTTTGGGTGAGAGAGTTTACAATCTACCCAACTTAAAACAATTTTGTCCTCAAAATTAAAATAAGGCATAATTTGTTAAATCTTTCACATTCGTACATAAGGTACGTCAATTGTTATCTCTTCCAAAAATTTAAATAACAAAATCTATTCAAATCTATCGCGATCACTTCAAAATTAAGATAACCACTGTTTAAATCAAAATTTAACCTGTCGTAATCTCTTCTCGATTTTTAAATAATCAACATCCAATTCTAACTCAAGTCTATATGATATCCCACATCAAAATTTATATCACAATTTCCAACTATCATAATCTCCTCTAGACTTTGAACAATAAACAATTCTAATCAAATCTTATTCCTATTCTCAACTTAAGAATTTTGTACTCTTCAAATATTTAAACTCAATTTACATCCTCAATATTTCAAATAGGTGACCCAACAATCAAAATTAAACTTTTTTAATTCAAATCATCAAATTATAAAATTTAAATCTAATTCACCAATTGTTCAAGTCTAAAATTCTATATTTATCCTCAAAATTTAAATCGATGATTCATCCTTCAATCTTCAAAATTTAAATCATGTGCTCAAAGTATAAATATTTGGTCCGCAATATCAAGATTTTAAAATTCGTTAAATCCTCATTATCTTAATCCTTCTTTTAAAATTTCTCAAAATTAAAATGACTTGAATCTCCCAATCTAATCTTACTTGATCATAATTTAAAAGAAATTTCTCTCAAGTTGACAATGCACTGCTACCCAACTTAGAATTTACCCATCTATCACAGAAGGCTATATACTTTAAGAAAAATATTCCTTAATTTATTTACTCATGTCATTCAATCCTCAAAACTTCAACGTTGATTATATCATATATGATATGTCCTTAATTACAAAAGAATAATCCTCAAGTATGTGATCGGCCTACGGGGTATATCTAGTACTCTCTGTGTATTAAACTTATACCAAGCACGAGGTTTCGTCTTTCCGAAATAAGGAAAGACGGAGACCAATAATAAAGAGTTCAAGGGCGAGGTAATAGAATGCAAGTATGGGGATCAAGGTGCTTTAAAGAGTTCAATTGGGAATTTGTCAAGGCAGTTGTGGATTGAAGTCCTATTTTGGTAGTTCCTATTCACATGCTCGTATCAGTACGGTTGTGTAACGGATCCGATGGGCTCAGATATATCTAGAGGGCAAGTACATTCGTCTACTAATCACTATATATCTCAATCCACGTAAAATAGTTATGTGAACGGCGAATCGAGCGCACTATGGTTGATCAGACCGTAGTACACTAATTCTGAAATGTATTAGTGTGCGCGCCCAATAATACATATGTAGTGAACAAGCTTGATAAAGAATAAGCTTGCAAAAACTAGGCTATAATAGCAGCATGAGTCAATATAGTATAATAAATATAACATAAGCAACAATAATAAAAAGACTCTACAGTCTCTACAGTTATCATATAACCTTCTTGTCTAAGTCGCTAGTCGACCAAATAGGGGCATGGACCTCTAAATTCTATCGCTTGAATAAATATTGTCGTCTTATGCTATCATACAATTAATGTCATTCAGTTACACTACCTCGATGGGTCAAGTGGACTATGTGATACTAGGTTGTGAGGCATACTACCCAACTTAAAAGAATTAAACTAATACTGTGACAGTCTTAAGAGGATCCTACAAAATAATCTTGCACATGTAAATAAAACAGAAACTCTCATTAGGGTATATGAGGAAAGATCTTGGTACTTATTAGGGTCTCCTATTGCGTTATATAGGTAAGGGTCACCTTAAGTCTTACTTATAATGCTCATAGAACATGTGTCAATAGCGAGAATAGAAGAGTTACTAGCCGTTAAGGGGAAAGGGATCTAACCTGTATCGAGGTGGGGTATATGCTACACAATTTAAAACTAAGGGATAACCATAAAATTATAATCTAGATGAATACTCAACTATCAAGTTCTAACTACAAGGCACGTAATTCAAAATTCAAGATCGTAACTATCACTTTAGCAAACCATTTGTCCTATCATAGAATACAATCACTTGGTCTATAATCAGAAGCGTCAGATTGGCATGAATTGAAAGATAAAGAAATAAAGGGGATAATTCATTCGTCGCACAATTAGCGAACGTTAAGGTTACAGAGGAATAACATATAAAATTAAAATAGGGGGCTCTAGATAGCATCATGGTTTTCTAAAGGGGAGTGGGGTGCTAGTTGCTATGTTTGAGGCATGATTAAGGAAAGGGTTAATTACATTCCTCCAGGCTTCCTAGGGTGCTGCCTACTAATAATAAGGCAATGATCTAAGTTTGTAGTTCCCCAATACTTATCTAACTGTGTAGGTTAGGTTCAGTCCTAATGTTCAATATTCGTTCACCATTGGTCCCTCAATACTAGGGTCAAACATTATGGTAAGACTTCTAACTATCTCTAGTAGTGTCTATACTACTCTCAAGTCTTTTTAATACATCAAGGGGTAATGGTATACCAATCTAAAGATAAGGAATTCTAGGGTTCATCAGACATTATAATCTTAGTGGTGTGTCTATATTCTCGTTGTATTCGTAATAGGTGTGCTACCCTAATTATCATCCTAATAACAGGGGTTCCTATATTCTAGCAGAAGTCTATACTCAAAGAACTATTAGGGAAGTACAGGAACCAAGCAGGATACAATTGTTCAAATAGAACAAATAGGAGGAAGATGAATCATAGTCAATTGTGGATGAGATCCTATACTCTAGTCCTAGGTGCAGGCTTGTCCGGTACAGTAACGTAACCGAGACAATATGCTCTCGACCTGCATGGGCCACCACAAAAATATGTCACGCCCCAGTCCCAAAAATGCGTAGGACTAGGACACGTAAGCATGCCAGCCGCATGGATATGGCAACTCCAATATATGAAAACCATAACCCATACGTACGTTGTAATATAAATATCAAATCCACAGGTGGTATAAAATGTATCACAAGTCACAGGGTATAATGGAAATCTCATTCACAAAAAAATCAAATATAAATAAATAATCAATATCAATGAAATTAGATCTCAATATAAGTATCTAAGGATTATAGTTGGGTGGAAACAAATTCACTACCAACTCGAATGGAAAAGTAAATACAATATAAGTACAACACAACAACCACAATATAAAATACCGGCTATTAATCACGACTTGAAGAGAAGACATCCTCGAATCCCATGTAACCATCCGAATCTGCGCCCCTGCGAATACTTAAGAACAGATACACCTGGCAGGGGACCAGCTCCTCAGAGGGACATAACAAGATACTTAAACATATGCCAATAAAGTAATAAAATAAATATCCAATGGGGTCGCCTAACCATCTAAGTGAATGCAGTTAAGAACAACTTTTCCCACAAGTGAGCTATCTGGCTGAAAACTGGGATTTGGCATGGTTCTCTATTGGAGATCCAGGGGCCTACAAAGGCACGACGACTTTCGAACGCCGGAGGCCCACCTGATAATAATATAATATATAGTGGTCATCACCGTCCGTATCTCCAGCGGAGAATCCGGCCGCACAATAGAAAAAGTACAAAGGAGCTCAAATGCGGTACTTGTTGTTCTCCCTACCCCATGCTCTAAGCATGTCACATCCATGATACAATAACACCTCTAATAACTGCCAAGTCTACTAGCATGCAAAGTTTCTAACGGCAGTTATTCCTAACGCACAGCCCATACGTACAGGAGGCCAGACCTGTCACGCAGTCCGTGATCTACATGAGACTCACACTCGTGTAACAACTGTGTCATGACCAATGAACCTAATGATGCTACATGATAATGGGGTAGTCTCATGAACAAGGTCAATGCAAATACATAAATAAAATATATCGCGATGACACCGTCGCGCGCATTTTATATAACAGTTAAAATATATGAAATAAAGACAGAAAATAAAGATACATGCAACATATGGAATATAAATAACAGTACAATGGCAAGGTATACTTGCCTGGCAAGAAAGCTGCGATGTACTAATAACCTGCTCCAAAAGTCGCGCAGAATAAATCCAACATCCTATGTACACATAAATATAATACAATAGAATCATTAGTCTTTACACTAGCATATACCCAACCATATTTACACTGGGCTCAGGGGGTATACTAGGGGTAACACTAGTCATCTAATAAGGTCAATTACGCGTTGAATTACGCGGGTGTCGCGTCTTCAAGTACTGTACGAAATCAGTCAGTCAACTGACAGGTGTCTATGCCA
Organism: Iris macrosiphon; assembly: GCA_036927795.1. Lineage (NCBI taxonomy): Eukaryota > Viridiplantae > Streptophyta > Magnoliopsida > Asparagales > Iridaceae > Iris > Iris macrosiphon. The sequence continues at coordinate 10,874,254 of JAYESA010000004.1, forward strand.
GTACGTTAATGTACGCAAGACGGACAAATTCACAAGTTCTTAGGGTCAACATGGTCAAGGTAAGTATGGGATAGTCCATGGTGTCCTAGGGTCGTATAGTCTGAATATTTAGTCATAATTATCAATTAGCACTTACTTACATATATATATATTCATATAACTATATAATAATATAACCATCAATTTATTTACATAATTATTGGAATACATATAGTAATTACGTACATAAATATATATACCAAACTGAATAATATTTGCGTACATGTAAATGTACGAACGCGCGTTGGGTTCTCCGACTCAGGGTCTGATGTAAACTAACTGTCACGACCCAATTTCGTAGAATCAAATGAAGCATCCCCCGAATCGTGACCACCGTGGGGGCCTGGAGTTGCGCCCGCACAAGGCTTTAATGATTTGCATAGCAAGCACATATTCAGAGTACGCAGATAAATTGAAACACAGATTTGAAACATAGAAAAGTTCTCTTTATTGATAATGAACATCTATTACAAACTCTTGAACGAGTTAGCTAATATGCCGAACGGCTTACAAAAGAGATGACTCAAAATGAGATAGCAGTCCTGTATATTACATTCCTTTATAACTCAAAATGATAAAGACCTCCTGGCTGGAGGATAGCTTTGCCACGGAGCTGCATTTGTGTATGAAGAGTTGCAGCTCCTGTTTTCAAAATGCTTCGAGGGCGCGGTGAAGATGTGCCAACAGCTGGACTGGATCGAGAAGACGACTTCGGCTCCTCGCTCGGTTCGCCTTAGTGCGGAGAACCTGTTTCAACGAGGGTCAGCATATCGAAACATGCTGGTGAAGGTGAGCTAGCCGAACTATACCAATCAACACGTTGTTTAGTGAAGCATGCATATTTTGTGGGTTTCTATCTTGCCTTAGTTCATTTACAAGTAAGCAGCATATAGAATTTACTGAAATAAACTAGCCACCGTTCGGTGGATTTTTACCTGCCCGTCTGAATGACCTGCACAATACTTACCTTGCCTTCCCTGCCACGAAGACACAAGTTAGTTGCAACAGGTTTAAATATACACGTTGGGATCACTGGCTAGGAGCCATAATGGACCGTTTAGTCTTTGAACGAAGATGGTGTGCAACGAAGCACGTGAGGCGTTGCACGCCATCCCGTTCGCACGTGAGACTATCGTGAAGTTTCGCCCGGACCGGATCGGTGCCAGTGCCCCAGCGACCGTTCGCGAAACCCGTTACCTTGTACACAAGTTGTCCGTGATCAATCGTTCGTGGCACGTTAACGTTGATGCAGTTGAGGCACGTGAACAAGATAAGCAACATTGCATAATTCGTTTACATTGCAACTACGTTATATTCATGCATCAGGATATACGTTTAAACTTGTATCTATGCATTTGATGAACATTACAAAATAACAAGCATGCAAAGATATAACCGTTCATAAGTTTATTGACAAGCATAATGAACCCAGTCTATTCTCTTTTATCTTGGTTTCTTTTATTATTATTTGGTATCGTTTGATCGGGGCGAAGGAGTGAAGATTGGAAGCAAGGCTAGCTAATCGGGTTGGTAGCCACTCACTTAGATTTTGGAAAGAAGAAGGAAAGAGGCACTTCACAACTCCGCTCGCAAGCCGCCTACTGCTCGTTCACCTGCACACGAACAGCTCGATTAATACTTCTTTCTCTCTTTCCAATCTCGGAATAGAAGTGCAAGTCAATGAACGAAAATAATGAAAACCATCGAAACCGTTCAAGGAAAACAAGCAAATCCCAAAACCAACTCAAAGCACGAAAGCAACAAGCGACATCAAAAACCGAGGCAATAAAAGATAGCAGCGGAGAGGTCCCTCCTGACTCTGCCGCTAAGCCGATCCTTGGGGCGCAGTCCACTGAATATGGGAATCGATTCTGAAGAAACAAATCCATAACGAGGACGAGTTCTTAATTCAATCTATCCCGATCGAACGATACCGTTTGTGTTTCTTAGCCGCGCTCCCCGCACCGGGGGAACGGGGCGCTACATCCTACCCAACCAATTGGAAGTTTTGTCCCGAAACTTAAGAACAATGCTTACCGTTAAGGGTGATGAACAGAATAGTTTGGGCAATCACAGATTCGGTGGGTAGAGTCACCACAAATAAGACATTGTCCGAGTTTCTTGCGGCACTTATCGGACGTGTGCCCTTGTTTCTTACAGAAATTGCACGAAGGCCCTGGGTTTGCTCGTTGTGGACCGCCGTGGTTAGGGCGCTTTGCAGCGGTATTTCCTCTATCGTTGCCTTGGCGTTTGTGATTGTAGGTATGCACAGCGCCGGTGGAAACGTGAGGATACTGCGGTTCCAGAGATAGGGCATGATTCATGACTTCACGCATCATTCCATACTGATTATTGACTACGTGCCCATGAATGGCAGGGCGCAGACCGCCTTCAAACCTTCTGGCTCGACTCGCTGCATCAGGTAAATAGGCCTTAGCGAATTTTGAGAGTCGGTTGAATTCGGCGGAGTACTGCTTCACCGTCATACTGTCCTGCCTCAGTTGCACGAAATCATTTTTCATTTGACGTTGCACTGGAGGAGGTATAAACTCCTCTTCGAACGCGGCACGAAAGGTCGTCCACGAGATTGACTCCTCTCCGTGATCAAATTGGAGAGATCGTCGATGCACGTCCCACCAATCGTGTACGTTGAGGCGGAGCTGTAGTTGCGCGCAGGAGACGCGCTTCTCTTCGGGGAACTCTAGCAGAGCGAAGTGATCTTCAAGTTCGGCCAACCAATCTAGAGCTACGACTGGGTCCTCAGTCCCGTTGAATGGGGTGTTACAGACTTTTTTGAAGTGGCCAAAGTCGAAGGCAGTCACGTCCCTCGTCCTTGGTATTTGTGGCGTCTCTACTTCAAGCATGGGCTGTTCCACCAGAGTCGCTGGCGTTGCCACGGACTGGTTGGATGCCAAAGTCTGAACGATCTGCTGCAGGGTATCTACCTGCTTCTGTTGGACTGAGAATCGTGCTTCTATATTGCCTTGAAACTTGAGCTGACTCTCTTCCGCCCGCTTCTCGGCCCGTTCATATCGAGCCTTGTCCCTTTGTTGGTTTGCCTCCAATATCTGCAACATTCGTTGGACAGGATCGATGCTTGGCACGGCTCGCTGGCTCTTTGAACTTTCCGAAGTATTCGAACTACTTTCTTGGCCTAGCGTTTCGTCCGGGGTTTGCGCTGCAGATTGCGCTGGAGCCATTCCTTCAAAAGAAGGTAAATTACATTAGGATCATAATGTATTATGGACTTATTGCATGAACGTATCTCATTTTGGTCTAGCGAGTTCAAGAGTTCGCACAGGAATTTGATCGTTAAAGGAACTTTTCCAGCACGAAGTCTAAGGAACTTGAATCTGTGCTCTGATACCACTATGTCACGACCAAATTCCGTAGAATTAAATGAGGCGTCCCCCGAATCGTGACCGCCGTGCGGGCCTGGAGTTGCGCCCGCACAAGGCTTTAATGATTTGCATAGCAAGCACATATTCAGAGTACGCAGATAAATTGAAACACAGATTTGAAACATAGAAAAGTTTTCTTTATTGATAATGAACATCTATTACAAACTCTTGAACGAGTTAGCTAATATGCCGAACGGCTTACAAAAGAGATGACTCAAAATGAGATAGCAGTCCTGTACATTACATCCCTTTATAACTCAAAATGATAAAGACCTCCTGGCTGGAGGATAGCTTTGCCACGGAGCTGCATTTGTGTATGAAGAGTTGCAGCTCCTGTTTTTAAAATGCTTCGAGGGCGCGGTGAAGATGTGCCAACAGCTGGACTGGATCGGGAAGACGACTTCGGCTCCTCGCTCGGTTCGCCTTAGTGCGGAGAACCTGTTTCAACGAGGATCAGTATATCGAAACATGCTGGTGAAGGCGAGCTAGCCAAACTATACCAATCAACACGTTGTTTAGTGAAGCATGCATATTTTGTGGGTTTCTATCTTGCCTTAGTTCATTTACAAGTAAGCAGCATATAGAATTTACTGAAATAAACAAGCCACCGTTCGGTGGATTTTTACCTGCCCGTCTGAATGACCTGCATAATACTTACCTTGCCTTCCCTGCCACGAAGACACAAGTTAGTTGCAACAGGTTTAAATATACACATTGGGATCACTGGCTAGGAGCCATAATGGACCGTTTAGTCTTTGAACGAAGATGGTGTACAACGAAGCACGTGAGGCGCTGCACGCCATCCCGTTCGCACGTGAGACTATCGTAAAGTTCCGTCCGGACCGGATCGGTGCCAGTGCCCCAGCGACCGTCCGCGGAACCCGTTACCTTGTGCACAAGTTGTCCGTGATCAATCGTTCGTGGCACGTTAACGTTGATGCAGTTGAGGCACGTGAACAAGATAAGCAACATTGCATGATTCGTTTACATTACAACTACGTTATATTCATGCATCAGGATATACGTTTAAACTTGTATATATGCATTTGATGAATATTATGAACGAACAAGCATGCAAAGATATAACCGTTCACAAGTTTATTGACAAGCATAATGAACCCAGTCTATTCTCTTTTATCTTGGTTTCTTTTATTATTACTTGGTATCGTTTGATCGGGGCGAAGGAGTGAAGCTTGGAAGCAAGGCTAGCTAATCGGGTTGGTAGCCACTCACTTAGATTTTGGAAAGAAGAAGGAAAGAGGTGCTTCACGACTCCGTTCGCAAGCCGCCTACTGCTCGTTCACCTGCACACGAATAGCTCGATTAATACTTCTTCCTCTCTTTCCAATCTCGGAATAGAAGTGCAAGTCAATGAACAAAAACAATGAAAACCATCGAAACCGTTCAAGGAAAACAAGCAAATCCCAAAACCAACTCAAAGCACGAAAGCAACAAGCGACATCGAAAACTGAGGCAATAAAAAATAGCAGCGGAGAGGTCCCTCCTGACTCTGCTGCTAAGCCGATCCTTGGGGCGCAGTCCACTGAATATGGAAATCGATTCCAAAGAAATAAATCCATGACGAGGACGAGTTCTTAATTCAATCTATCCCGATCGAACGATACCGTTTGTGTTTCTTAGCCGCGCTCCCCGCACCGGGGGAACGGGGCGCTACACTAACCGTGGTGGCTAAATACTACATCCTACTGGAACACTGTCAGAGAATGTACTCACCTGGGGTCCTGTTGTTGGTATGAATCAGAGTCTAAGTCACAGTCCAAATAGCCTATGTATTACAAATTTATCACTTCAAAAGATAATTTATTTTAATTTATTTAATTCTGGAATAATTACTCTAAAATCTTATTTTAATCTTATTATTCTGATTTTTATGTTAATTCCTAAATTTTGTCCAAAGAACTGAATTTTATCAACTCGAGACTCATGGCACGCAAATCGAGGCGATCAGTTGACCGAAAAGTCAACCAACACAAACTCAACTTTCATGCATGATTTCCTGTAGATTTCAGTATCAAAAATATGCTGGAATTTACGACTCGTCCGAATTCAAATTCGTTTGGGAATTATGGCACATACAAATTTTGTATTGTGCACCGATGGTTAAATTCTAACTTAGAAGTTCTACAGAATTAACAGTATATAAATACTTCGAATTAAATTCTGGGAAAAATATATGTCAATTATCTCGATATTAGATTTCCGAAACTTTAAACGGTTTATGATTCTGATTCCTGGTTCTCCCGGAATCGCGAAAATATTGAAACACATCTATTTTCGGACATGCTGTGTTCTACGAATTTTCCAGAATATAATCCTCATAATTTCATAAAATAAATTATATAATCAGAAAACTAACCTCAATATCTTTCTAACGCAAAAAACTAGGCCTCGTTTGGAGTCCGGAGCTATGCGCATTGGCTTGTGGAAGATTAAGGAACCCTAGATGGCAATTCTTCAAAATCTCTCTCTCTAAAATAATGGGATAATTAGGGTTATAATAATATATATATATATATATATAGGGATGTACCTGCGGCTGAAAGGATATTTATAGGCTAACACGTGTCAGAATCTGATTGGATGGTTTTTGTTATATTATTTGTTTTTGATTTGCCTTTATCAAAACATTATTTAAGTCATTTTAAATCTAAATAACTCAAAATAAACATTAAAAATAATCATAAAAATCTGAAAAAATTACAAAAAATATATTTTGAATTTAAAAACTCTAGAAAAATATTTGGGATAATTTTATATTCATAGATTTCCTACTATAATTAGGAGAAGCTCTAAACATTAGTTTTACCCATATAACTAAAAGTAAATACTAAAATTATTCCAAAAATTCTGAAATAATTCCAGAAAATATATAATAATATTATAAACTCTAGAAAATAATGTGGGTCCATTCTATATTCCTAGGATTTCACAATAAATTCTACAAGTCCTAAAAATTAGTTATTAGGAAAAATAACTCCCAATAAATATTAAAATATTCAAAAAATTCCCAGAAAATTCTAGAAAATATATTTGACTATTTAGAACCTAAAATCAAATTTTGGGATATTTTTAATTAAATTTGAACATAAAATAAATTCTTCAAAGTCCTAGAAAATTAGTGTTACTAGTTTTTAATTAACTAAAAATTATGAAAAAATTCCAATAATCTAAAATAGCCTAAAAATAATTCTAAATAAATATTTATATAAGTAAATATACTAAAAAAAATTATTTTCTAATTAACTAAGAGAATACTCTAAATAAATTCAACATCTATAATAAATATAATAATATAAAATATACACAAAATACCTATTTTGAGTGTGGGAGTTTACAGGAGTACTAAATAACCAGCTAAGTGATATGTAAGATGAGAGCAGCACTAGAACTCAGGCTGAAGCCACTACAAGCTCTGTGTCGGGGTGCCGATAGCAGCAGTAATAATGAGTAATGGGCCAAGCTCGGGCTTCAGAGTCTTGTGCCTCACAATAATAGGGGTGTATATATATGATCAGCCTGTAGCCTGTGTGTCTCTCCCCACCCCATGTAACCACGCATATCATGACCATAACGTCTCATGTCCATGGCAAGCGGGATCATAACTAATGCACAAGTCATAATGTATCTAAGAATATAGTATCTCTGTCAAGTCCTGTATCCTATACAGAATCACCATGAATATCTCAGGAAGATTCTGTCTCATGAATGGTGTCAAGTGTCCTGGGTCATAGTGTACTTGATAAGACAAGTACGAGAAGGTAAGTGTCACGAATATCCATCTCTAGATGACAATACACAACACCGCGTACGGTGTTGGCACCCGACTAATAATCGGACGCTAAGTACGTCACACGGTCTTAGGTTAAGCATTCACAACAATATAAATGAAGCAAGAAGAATATATATCAATACTGCAAAGTTTGGCAAGGTACACTTGCCTGGGGTCCGAATACCAACGGTCGTCCCTGTATCAGTGGATCCTGTAGGTACTACTCCAAAAGCTGTAATAAACATCACCAACAGTCTATGAAGATATTAAATAGCTAGAAACGCCTGTCCTTAGGTCCAATTTGGACACAGGGGCAAAAATGTCATTTCCGGGCCAAAGCGGGGTCCATATGTGGGCCACTTTGCACCAAAAAGCGTGTCAGGGTCAAAGTCTCCAAATTTCTCAAACTCAATGTCTACAAGTCAGGAACGATGATACGAATCCAACGGAACTTCCAGAATTGGATTTCGATGAGCCGATCACAAAATCGCCCGTCAAGTAGAGCTTGTGGGGCCCAGGATACGGAATTTTGTCAATGTTCTCAGAATCGAACCAAACTTGAGCCACAGGACCACTGTATTGCTACGAGTCTGATGGCGCAAGTTTCGTCTCGATCCGACGTGTGTACACAAAGTTACAGCATGTTCCAGAATGGACGGATACGGGGCGTTGTCGGCGGATACGCGTTGATTCCGGTGTGCACGCACATCCGAATCGACTTCCGCGAAATTCCACACGTCCGTATCAACGTCGCGCACGTTTTGGTAAAGATCGCCTGCGACCAAGTCGTCCCGTTTGGCGGGGCGCACTCAGTTCTGGGGTGAAGCAGGACGTTGTTTTTCCTGTTTTTGGATCGCGGTGTACGATCACCACAGGGCACGATGCACCGAGCGGATTGCACGGGCACCGAGAGGGTTATACCGTCTACGCGTAGCAACTGACTGAATTGAAAACGGAGTTACAAGGAGGGAGAAAACGGTACCTGAACAGGGCTCCGAGAAGTCTGAATTCTACGTGTCCGAGGGTCAACTTCGTGTCCTGGTCGAGAGTTCCCGTGTCCTCGTGTCTGCCGTGAGTCCAAGCTAGGGTTCTGACCCGGGGGCAGCGGGGTTTCGTCGGAGGGAGTCGGCTCGGGGTCGTCGACGGCCTGGCGGCAGCGGCGTCGGGGTCTGGGGCTGTCGTTGGGTTCGAGGAATGGTCTACTCGGTGAGGCGGGCGGAGTCAAGTGGTGGACGCGGGGCTGCGCTCACGCCGATGGGGAAAGGTCGACGAGGGGTCTAGGGCTGCTCGAGGCGGGGAGTCGGTCAGAGGGGACGGCGGAGTTGATCACTGGGACGGCGGCCTGGGGGGTTAGGGGTGTTGGAAGAGTCGTCGAGGGTTCTGGGTTCTGTCGGCGGAGTCGGGGGATGTGCAGCGGGCGGCGACGATCAGGGTACGGCGGCGGAGGTGTTGAGGGGGAAGTCGGGGTCTGACTTAGCGGCTGTGCGTGTGGGAAGAAGGAGGAGTCGTCGAGCAGTTGTCTAGGGTTCCGGCAGCGACGAGTTGGGGTCGGGTGACGGCGCGGTGAGGTCGACGGCTGGGCACGCTTCACGAGGCTTTATAGCCGCTATAATAACCACGGTGGTTAGGGTTTTCCCAATGGGTTTCAGATCCGGGTCGGGTTTGGCTCGGATCCGACCTGACCCGACCCACTGAGCTGATTTGGTTCAGGGTTGGTTTCGTTCAGGTTTTGTTTATATATCCAATAGTTTATAGGTCCTGAAACTCGTTTCCGGAGTCCAATAAATTCATCAAAAAATACCATGTGTCCGGTTTTTCATTTTATACCATAAAATATTATTTCCATAATATTTTAACACCAATTAACAGCATTAAAAAATCTTTAACTCACAATTACCTTGGTTCTTCATCCAGAAAAATGCCGAAAAATCTGGGAAAATTATATTAAAATTATTCTGAAAAAAATAGGGTATTTACATCCCCTCCTCGCCGACAACCTCTACATTGTAAGCTCGTGCCTTAGAGCTGCTATCAATACTTATTTATAAGTCTGGTAGTCATGACCCTCTACCAGTTGTAGAATCTTCAAATGAAGTCCTTGATGGAACCTCATTGCTCTATCCGACTCCGTAGCCACCATAGTCGGAGCAAATCTACTCAACCTTCAAAACTCGGCTGGATATCCATCTACAGTTTTACTGGCCTGTTTGAGACCGATAAACCTCTATTGGAGTTCATACTATGTGATGACTCCAAAATACTTAGCCCAAAATTGAGTCCTAAAATTGTCCCAAGAGATAGGATACCTCAAGCTAACTTCCACTGATGCCCACCAATCACGGGCAAGGTCTTAATGCTACAGTCGGATCGGGTCAACTTGTTCATCGGCCGGGACCTTCGCTGCCGCCAAAATAACTTCGATGTCTTACAACCACGCGTCTGCGGTGATGGCGTCCTCCGTGCCATAGAAATACCTCGGATTAAGTTTGCAAAACCTGACCGACGCCCCTGAATCAGTCCTTCCACCTCTCTCCAAGGCCGTCTGTAAGCCCTAACTCAACAAGAAATTATGCTCTTGTTGTTGAAACTGTTAAAGTTGTTGTATTTCCATCTGATGCTGCTGTGTAGCCATCATTTCCTGGAGGAAGTTGTATTTCTATCTATTTTCATCTCTAGTAATGTCGGGGTGTCAAGTACCGCTGGCATTGTTGGTACTACTGGGGGTACGGGGATTTCAAGGGTTGGTTGGTCATCATGTCCAACTTCTGGTTCTACCGTGCCAGCTTGCTCAACTACTCTCTCTATCCAGATCTGACTCTGAGCAGGTGCTACCTTCCATTGTTGTCCAGGAGAAGTTTGTCCTGCCATTCCTGCTGCTCCACCAACTGAAGAAGCCCTAAAGGAAAGGACAAGAAACATCAAGAACAACACGGGAAAAGTAGGCAAGTAGTTTGAACATTTCAAGCATTGTTATTGAGGAAGACGAAGCAAGATATAAAAGGGGACATGTTTGATTGAGACTCATATGACCACAACACCCCACAAGTCTGAAAATACAAACTTGCGTGGGCCACCACTAAAACCATATCACGTCCCAATACCGGAATACGGAGACGGACATGGCCAGCTCCCCGTACAAGGTATAAATATCGTACAGCGATCACGACTGTAACTAGACAAGGTGGTGCAAACTACAAGCAAGTCACTTAGGTTCACATAGAACATCTACTGTCTCAATCAGTTAAGTAAGGATATTAGCATAGACCATGTATGACAAGGAAGTAAGGCATCCTAAATGCCCTGCCATAATATTCTGGAAACCAGCCACACAAAATAATAAGCTGGCAGAGTAGCAAAAGTACATGACCATGATTAGCTGTAGTCTGATTAATTACAATCATATAATAAGACTAAATGTCCAGATTTACGGCTAGCAAGTGCCGGTGGCTAAACGTCCAAAAGAGTCAAATGTGCAATAACGAGCAGTGATCAAGAAATCCACTCATGTCCCTCAACGGCCATCCACCTGATGTGCGCCATTGTTCAGGGAGAAATACGCTTGATCCTCGGGTGCTGGCTCTAAACCTGGCCAAGCAAAACCAATGGGGTTAGGCCCAAAATAACAAGTACTACAAAGGAAGCACGAATAAAGAAACAAAACCAGAAAGAATAAACACACACACACACACACACACACACACACACACACACATACACACACACATATATATATATATATATAGTCATGTCTCGTATTTTCGGTTCATAGCCTATCGTGATACAATAATCTAACCCTACAATCAAACAAGGACAAGGATTAGACCATCACACCATGATAGTCCATGCCCCTAAAATATTTAACAGAAGGTACAATACACAATAATATTCTGTTACATAATCGGCCAATCATTTGTATGACTTACTAGGTGGAGTCTGGGTTATCCCAGAAATATTATGCATATAATAGGAATTTTTAGGTCGATCCATGTTCTAGCAAGGGCTAGCCGAGCCATGAATCGCCACGTAGCACATAGTGTATGCACCGGTCCCTCGGAAGGCCACTGTGCTAAGGTCGCATAGAACACATAGTACATTATAATAATCAGAAATTATCATCCAATAATAAGGATTTCAATAATATCCATGGAGGGCAGCCTTCGACCTTATATGATTGAAGGTGGCTAGTTAAGCACGATCTCGGGATTTCGTTCCTCCCAATGCTCTACATATTTTAGTTGCCTAATTAACCATATGGTTACCTGGAATTACATGACGTGGTTACATGTTATTCCGCTTATATGTCATACCGTAGTACGGGAATGCGACATACGAATCTACTTTGTCACTTGGCAGTTCAATTTGGATTCACCCTAGCGTGATACAACAATCAACACAAGTCCTAGCCACGCTTGGTTATTAACCAACTATCATGTCCATGTTGGAGGAATTGTATTATATCATGTGTCGCATAGCACGTAGGTACACCTCGGTATAAAATATGTAACATAATCACGTAGGTACACTTAGCACGTAGAAAAATATAGTACGTAGTAAATGTATCAGCACCGATACCAATAGTCGAGTCAAGTCACCAATCATTGGTAAATTACATGCGTTCTAGCATATAGCAACACATGGGTTGAGTCAGGCACATAGGTAGTCATAGTCACTTTGTCGCATAGTCTATATCTACTCATAGTCGGGTTAGGCATATAGTTAGGTACAATATATGCTCACTTAGTTCTCATGCATTTACAATCATTTATAACACACATAGAATCACAAAATCAAATAAAACATCCAACTAAGCAAAACAATAAAACATGCACCTGGGGCCGCAGAAGAACCAGGGGCACATGGGATCAATGTCGCATAGGCCAAGGTCGCATAAGAGTCAAGCCGCACAAGGGTCGGTGCCGCATAGGAGTCAGGCCACATAAGTTCAAGGCAAAGTTCACTCCTCGGGACAAGTACCGAGTGACGTGCATTAAATACGTGTCAATACAATGACTAAAGTGATGGATGTGACAAGTAAGGAAGGAAAAGACAAAACTCATAGAAAAATATGCAAGGGAAAAACAAAGTTATGCATCAAAGAGAAGAGGCGCATAGTGCCAATGCCGCATAAGTCTGCTTTCCGCATACTTTCCTTGCCGCATAGATGTCTCTTGGACTTAGCAAAATTTTCCTTCGTTCAGCAAGTAAAATATAAGGAGTTCTTTCACTTAGAACACTATGTGTAATAATCATTCATGCATCCAATAAGATGGACGCATGCTTGAAGGTATATGCGGCACAGAGCTCAGGCTGTATAGCACTCAGGACGCATAGCACTCTCTGCCGCATATGGTGCTGGCTGCATGAGCACTTCTGGCTGCTCGAGATGAACTGGGTCCACAGGTACTGCCTGATGATCCGATACTGCCGTTTGATCTGCCTCAGGATCTACTCTAGACTCTGCCCCTGAATGTTGAGGCTGATCTCCAGGAATATATTGGGCTCCCGAATGCTGACCCTCCTCGAGCTACACTCGATCCATCTGGCCGATAATAAAAAGAATAATGTCCCTGAAAGTTAAGGACACAAGAGTCAATTGAAGAACAAGATAGATCACCGAATAAGCAGATATCAGATTAAGAATCAGGGATGGAGAAAAATAACTAGGGATCAAGGAAAATATTTTAGGATTGAGACTTCTAGCAATAGAAACATCCCCTACATATCTGTAAAAACAAGATCAAATCTGCTCAGACATACATAATCCGCTCAGACAGACCTGCACGGGCCACCACTAAAATGGTGTCTGCCCCAAAATAAGAATACTGGAAAGCGAGACAAACAATGACAGCTATGTATACTTAGAGCACTCCAGTACTCCACATATACGGTAAAGCTGTAAGACATGAGGGGTCACTACTATAATCCAACAGTAAGCCAAGGTCCAACAAACCCTAGTATCTCAATCACAAGAACAACATGAATAATAACAAGATGTAAGATCAGTTGAAATATAATAGTAAAGCGTGCCAAACTATAATATACAGATGATCATGATGCTAGTAAACACAAAACTGAATAAACTAGCCAGAATCTAAGTCATACATGATCAACCCTAGGATATGTCAATCATGCTAATGCCCGTAGGCTAACTGATCAAACCAAAATACGATCTAAATACGTGCTCGGTGGCTAAACGCCATAAAATAGAATGTACATCAGAGTGGAGAAGTAAAAAAATCTACTCAAAGGTCTGGTGCTCTTGGTGGCCACCATCCTTAGGAAAGTACGGAAGATCCTCTGGTGCTGCTACTGGATCTGGCCATACAAAACTAGTGGGGTCAGATCCCCAATAGCAAGTACCACAAAGGAAGCCAATCTAGGAACTTAAACCAACAACACAAACAAATACAAATACTGGAAAGTAAAGATTGAGTGTAAAAGATCTCAGGATAATAAATACTGTAAAACCTAAAATGAGACATATTCGAATATGATAATCAATAAGGAAATAATAAGTACTCAAGGTAAAGGTGATCATGTGAAGCCTAGACTAACCATCAACCATCAATCACGGTAATTCACAAAAGTACGGCTTGATACTTTAACTAACTAGGGTTATCACAATCCTTAATTACTAACTAATATAATGCAACGCGATTCTAGAGTTTCTTCTGATCGTATGCCCTTGTAGTCCGTCCGAGATATCCACACACACAATAAACTGGATACTCCTCAAGATACACCATAATATAAACTACTGGATACTTCTCAAGATAACAGTACGAATAACCGGGACTGCATGCAATCTAGGGAAATCTCTAGCCATGTACTAAGTGAATCTCTAGTTAATTAACCCTTAGCAGTTTCTTGTATGAATCCTGGTGTGGCATTCCGTAGAATCCATTCTAAACATGAGAAAGACAAATTAAGTCCTAATAGTAATATAAACAGGTTTAATATACATTTCACATATGGACTCATGTATGCCACGACAACAATCAAGCCACGTGAAACCAAGTGAAGCCAGGTAAAGCCAAGTGAATCCATGTCAATCAGGTAAAGCCATATGAATCCAGGTAAAGCCATATACAACCATGTGAAGTCGTGTCCAACCAGATAAAATCAAGTAAAACCAAGTCAAGCCGTGTCCGATGAAGCAATATAAAGTCATGCCAAGTCAAATCCAGTCAATCATGTTATCACGTGTAGCCGAAAAAACCCGGATAAAATTGAGTAAATCCAAGTCAAGTCATGTCAATTATTTCATCACGTGTAGCCGGGCAAAGCCGAGTGAAATCGAGTAAGGCTAAGTCAATTCCAGTCAATCATGTCATCACGTGTAGCCGGACAAAGCTGGGTAAAATTTGGTAAAGCCAAGTCAAGTCAAGTCAATCATGTCATCATGTGTAGCCATGTAAGTTCATGTCAAAGATCAGGTCAATTCATCGTGTTTCCAAGCAAAAGCCAGAAGTTTCAATATAAAATCACAAAAATAAAGAAATTCTAAAGAAAGTACACGATCGGTATACCGTCGGTACAGTCTAGTATACTGTCGGTATACTGGTCCAGAGATAAAAAAACACAACATATTCTGGATTCCAACAAATCGGTATACCGTCGGTATACTGTAGTATGCCATTGGTATGCCATTCCAAGTAGGAAAAAATTTACTGAAAAATAAAGTTCCACAAATCGGTATACCGTCAGCACAACCCAATACATCGTCGGTATACCGGCCAAGATAATTATCTAACAATGTTTGCAAGATTGGTATACTGTTGGAATAACCCACTACACCATCGATATGCCGATAGGGTTCACACAAAAATATCTAGAAATTAAGTCAGTTGAAATCGGTATACCTTCGGTACATTGTAGTATATCGTCGATATGCCAGTTTCCAAGAATAATCATGGTTAAATCAAGTCTGATTTTTGGGACCCAAATTAAATCCCAATAATTCCCAGAACCAAGTTTAACAAGAAGTCAAGTCTAGGGTAAGTCTTATATCTTAATATGGACTAAATCTCACGGTCATAACTCCGGTACCATTTTCGTTACCGAGTTACCAAAAATGGACGGGACGAGATTCTACCAGAAATCAAAACTAAGATGGTCACTAGGCTAGATATCACAATATGAACAACAATAGTAAAGCAAGTCTAAGCTAAAAAGCAATAACCAAATCTCCAGGAAAGTAAAATGACAGAAAGTAAAGAAGTTCACGAAATTGGCAAGGTGTACTTGCCTAACGCGAGCTCCCAGCCTAAACCTTCTAGTCCACCACCACGAAGGAGTTCAGAAACTACACTCCAAGTCTCAAGACCACGCTTCCAAGCTCGAAAGAAAATGAAGATGAGAGGAGAGAGAAAGAAGAAAATAAAATATCTCAAGTACTATTTATAGAGAAAATATCTCAAAAATATCTCGAAAGTGAAATAAATATCTATCGGACAGTATACCATCGGTATATTGTAGTATACCGTCGATATACCGTTCAAGTAGTAAAGTTTCAATTTTGAGAATTCTTGAGCTTCCTCGAGATCCAATAAAATACAATAACTAGTACAAAATATGTATCCTCATAAAATACGAATACTGTGAGACGATTCTCACAAGTCTCTCCTCCTTAGAAAAATTTCGTCATCGGAATTTCCATAAGGATCCAAAATCACTAAAAAGAAAATCCAAGAAAGCCATCTTGAAATCAAAAATAAACAAGAAACTCATATGAGCATAAATTTTCTCGGGCAACAACAAGAAATCAGAAAGTAAAATAACAGGCATAACAAATAAACTAGCAATCAATCACATGCACAGCCTAAGATAGGACACGGGTATACGAATAAGTATACCTCTCAAGTCGAAGAGAAATGGATAATGAGTACGCATATCATCCTCGCGTTCCCACGTTGACTCGCCCAGTGAGTGATGCCCCCAAGCAACACGAACTAACCTGATAGTCCGGTTCTTGAGAACCTCTCCCTCTGGTCCAAAATAGACACAAGCCTCTCCTCATATAATAGGTCGGTACCAACGACTAAATCCGAATGATCCAGGATATGGCTCAGGTATGAAATATACCAGCCCAACTAAGATACATGAAAGACGTCATGTACCTCATGAAGAAATGGTGGAAGAGCTAGACGATAGGATGCGTCTCTAACTCGCTAAAGAATTTTGAACGGCCTATATATCTAGGACTAAGTTGTCCCGTACTTCAAATCTGATAACTCCACGGGTAGGCAAAATCCTCATAAATACATGGTTGCCGACAGAGAACTCAAAATAACGATGGTGCCGATCTGCCCAATTATGCTGGCGATCCTGAGCCACTCTGAGATGCTCCCTTATCTGCCTGATCACTCCAATCGACTGGGCAATCATCTTTGGACCAAGCATCTGCCTTTCTCCAATGTTATCCCAAGCTAACGGTGATCTGCATCTCCAACTATACAAAATCTCGAAGAGTGCCATCTGAATGCTCGCCTGAAAACTGTTGTCATAGGAGAACTCTACTAAATGCAAGTGATCCTCCCAAGATCCACCAAGTCAAGTGTACTAGCTCGAAGCATATCCTCCAAAGTCTAAATAGTACGCTCTGATTGTCCATCTGTCTATGGATGGTAGGCTGAACTAAACTTCAACCTAGTACCCAGACTCTGTTATAGGCTCTGCCAGAAAGGATACATGAACTGCGAATCTCTATCTGAGACTATGCTAACTGGTACACCACGCAATCTAATTATTTGTCTCATGTACATCTAAGCTAGCTGTACTGTAGACTATCCCACTCTGAAAGAAAAAAAAGTAAGTAATCTTCGTGAGACGATCCACTATAACCCATATAGCATCTCTGCCATACGGGAATCTAGGAAGACCGGCCACAAAGTCCATAGTAATATGGTCCCACTTCCACTCTGGAATCGGTAAAGGCTGAAGTAGTCCAGCCGGTCTCTGATGCTCAGCCTTGACCTGTTGACAGACTAAATACCGAGAAATGAACCGAGATATCTCCCTCTTTATACCATTCCACCAGAAGTGTTGACGAATATCCTGATACATCTTCGTCCCTCCTGGATTCACTTAGTACTGAGAACTGTGGGCCTCTGACATAATCTTCTGCCGGATATCTCCTCTCGGCACACAAAGTTGGCTCCCAAACCTGAGGGTCCTATCCTTATGAATGCTCAACTCTTGTCTGCATCCTGACTCACAATCTGCTCTGAGTTGCGAAAGTATGACATTACCAGTCTGTTCTTCTCTTATCCTCTCAACTATAGAAGACCAAACCTATAGACTCGCCATAAAACTGATATCGCCAGGTAATACTACCTCGATACCTATCTCATGTAGATCCTCTAAAATATGATGTTGCTCTGTCAAGAATAATCTCCTCATCTCCTGCTCAAGGAATTTGCTATGACATTGGCCTTCTCTGGATGATACTAAGGTCAAAATCCTAGTCCGATAATAACTCGAGCCATATTCTTTGACGCATGTTGAGTTCCTTCTGTGTGAATACATACCTCAAGCTCTTTTGGTATGTGAAGATTCTCCACTCGATCACCATATAGGTAATGCCTCCAGAGCTTAAGTGCAAACACTACAGCTGCAAACTCATGATCATGCGTCAGATAACTCTTCTCATGGTCTCGAAGCTGCCGAGACACATAAGTTTTCACTTTGTTATGCCGCATAAGGACACACCCGAGTCCCACTCTGAAAGCATCACAATACACTAAGAATCCACCTGGTCCTATAGGAAGTGTCAGAATAGGAGCCAAAATTAAACTTCGCTTAAGCTTCTCGAAAGAAGTCTAACAAGCATCTAACCACTCAAATCGCACATCCTTACACGTCAGTCGTGTCAAGGGTGCGGAGATACTCGTAAAGTCTGCCATAAACTGCATGTAGTAACCTGCTAGACCCAGAAAATTCTGCACATCTGAAGGTGTACGGGGTACTGGACAACTCTCAATAGCCTCCACCTTCTTGGGATCCACCTCGACTCCTCCACCAGAAATGATATATCCCAAGAATGAGATACGATCAAGCCAGAACTCACACTTGCTGAACTTCGCGTACAACTACTACTCTCGAAGAATCTGAAGAACTGCGCGAAGATGCTTCTCATGCTCTTCCTCACTACGACTATAGACCAAGATATCATCAATAAACACTTTCACAAACTGGTCTAAATAAGGTATGAAGTTGTTATTCATCAGAGACATGAATATAGCTGGTGCATTGGTCGCTCCAAATGGCATAACTAGAAACTCCCAATGACCATATACAGATCTGAATGCCATCTTGGGTATGTCCTGCTCTCTGACTCTGATCTGATGGTATCCAGACCGCAAATCGATCTTAGAAAATATAGTTGCCCCACTTAGCTGATCAAACAAGTCATTTAGTATTCTATAATTAATAACTAAACACGATGAACCATCCTATGTTTTAACAAGAAGTAACGGGGCTCCCCTAGGTGATACACTAGGTCTAATGAATCTCTTGGCTCTCAACTCCTCAATCATCCTGTACAAGATCTCCAACTTAGAGGGTGACATCCTATAAACTCTCTATGATACTAGCTCAGCTCCTGGGATCAAATCAATATAAAATTCTATATCTCTAACTGGTGGTACACCTGGTAACTCGTTAGAAAATATGTCAGAAAACTCACAAACTAACATGGGAAATGGTACCTCCTCAGCCTCTGTCATCATCAATGTAACCTTCTACGACTCTACTGTACCTCTAAAAAATGAGAACTCCTCCCCATCAGGCACACAAAAGATAACCTTGCTACTATGTCAATCTATCATCGCATGTCTTACACTCAACCAATCCATCCCAAAGACGACATCATAATCGCCCATAGAAAACTCTATCAGCCTCGCGACAAACTCTTCCGCACACTAAAACTCTACACGAGGGATATACTCTATCTACCCCCACGAGACAATTACCAGTAAGTATATTCAACCTTACAGGTAAGGACTCAGACTCCAATCTAACTCGTGTCATAAAGCATGTAGATATAAATGAATGTGATGCACCTGAATCAAATAAAGCTGAAGCTAAATAAAAGTGGACAAAAATGGTACCTGCTACCACCTCTCCTGCTGCCAAAGCCTCCTCCATCGATAGCAAGAAAGCTTGACCATGTGTAAACCCCCTCATTTATTTTTATAGATAGACTGACTATGGGTTAGAAAATTTTGGTTTAGCATCAGGTATTTGAGGTTTAGAATTAAGGTTGCAGATGTCTGATTCTTTAATTTAACCCTCGGTGCAACCTACCGTTGTTGCAATATTCGGAGCCCAATATTAGCCCATAATTTCTAACTTATTATTGCATTCTAGACTTGACACGCCAACTTAGGCGCTGGACTTTTCCGTCACTCAAAATCATAATCCCTTGTGCTCTAATTTAATTGCACAACTTCCCGTATCTGAAATCCAATATTTAATCCTATGTCGCGCACCTGCACCGTTGCCATCAATTTTGAGACACCAACTCAACCCGTTGAGCCGGACCAATTAAAGGGTCCAAGACTGACACCAAGCCTACACCTTTTATGACCTTTGTGTCACTCCCAATTGAGACCCCATGTGCCCCCATTTAATTTAAGAGCACATGACAATTTTATTTTAATTAAATTAGGGATACCAACTTTGACTAATCCTAACTTAACCCCAATTTAATCTAATATTTTATTAATTAAGCCCATGCAAAACACACAACACCCCCTCACCCTACAAAACACCAAACACCAATTCTCCCACCAATTTTCTATCATTTTATGTGTTTGTGCAAATACCCAAAATTAAGGGGGCTTATTTGCAAATAATGCAATAGGTGTCATCACCTCATTTGCCCAAGCCAATGAAGAAGGCTCACCCTAACCCTTGACCGGTTTGACCAAACCCCCCTCTCCATGGTGTGAACACAATTTTCTTCATGAGAAATCCAAGCCCCCCATTTGAAATTGGAAGCATCCTCACCACGCACTCCCCATCACCCTTCCCTATATAATGTCTCCTCATACACACTTTCCCAAGCAGGCCCTAATCCCCAAAACCTTGGAAAACCCTCCACCTTCTCTCTCCTCCCTCCTTCTCCCAACCGTAGGCTTCTTCTTTCCTTCCTCCTTTTTTCTTCTTCCTTTCTTCTTCTCCTCCTTCTACTTCACTTCTCCTTCTTCTTTATTAAACCGAACTGTACCCCGGTCGATCTCCCCCTCCGGCCAACCAACCTCGAACCACCATGACCGACCTCCTCTCCCTGACAGCGGTCGAGCCTATGACAAGCAGCCAAGCGACCTCCATCCTGTCACCTTTCCGCTGTCGACCCCGGCCTCCAGTCGACCGCCCACCACTACCGCCTCCCTCTGTAGTGCCTCAAATCCCGATCCGACTGGGATGTGCACTATATAATTGGGCTTGTGGCTAGTCCGTCAGAGTATGCTTAGATCTTCGGCATCTTATTGCCACGGACGAAATGCGATGATCCTTCCCAACTCATGGAAAGGCCTCTATTGAAACGAGTCCAATAGTTTTCGTGTTTGGTTGCTTGGTTTTCGTGATTGCCGCTTTGGGATTTGATTTGGTGTTGCTTTCGAGTTGCTTGGTTTTCGCTGTTGGTTTTATTGATTGGAGCTTGAATTTTGGGGAGTTCGGCAAGGAAGGATAGGCAAGAATTCTAACTCGGTGCTCGTGCTGTTGCAGGTCCGCGTAACTGACGTTTGATCGTCGCTAGGCGGGATTCCTTGTTTCAGCAACTTTTCCCTTAACCAGTGAGTGGTTTGGTCCCTTCTTTCCTACTTCTTCACGCCAACATCTCTAATGTTTCAAACGTTCACTCGATGATGCCCGGTTGGACGCCTAGAAAATGCTTAGCCACAATGCATGCCAGCCACTAAGAAAGGAACATAGGAATTGTAGACTAAATTTACTATATGCTTGCACACTTTATAACTTGAGTTGGTTGGAATGGGAAGTTGGCTGTTGGTTACGGCCTGGTGCCTCGGATAGAGTTTGGACCCATGGGATATCAAAATTGGAACATCGCATTGAGAAAATATGAACTGTTGCATAAGATACATATATTGCTGCTTTACTTCATCTGTTTAATTCGATGCATTGTGTGAGATATAAAATGTTCATGCATTTGCATGGTCTGGGACAACTTGTGCACAAGGTTTATCATTTTCTCGAAACGGCTTTCCGGGGCACTGGAACCGTATCGATCCGGAGGGAAATATTGATTCGTGTTCGTCACGATGCATTGCGGGACCTCCAGCGGGGCTTGCTACCCGGGCTGATAGGGCGCGCCGTTAATGCTTGGAATATGTCCCTAAGGTGTCGATCACACCAATGACCGCATAGAATAGAACACATGCTAATTTATTGTCTTGTGCAGATGGTAAGTATACTTGTGTTTCATTGCAGGGAAGGCGTGCATCGGTTGAGTAAGCAATCGATGCACTGGTTGGATTCAATGCTATTTTCATTTCTATCAAAACATGCAACTGATATGAATTGAATTCACTTGCTTCTTTATAGAAGTAATCTTAATGCATGCTCGCCCCTAATAAGCTAGTGTCGATTTAGTCGAGTGGGATTCATCCCGCTCACCAGTACAAGTTGAGTACTGACCCACGTTGTGGGCAACTATTTCAGGCACTCAGACGGTGCAACGCTAGTGGATAGACGAAGAGGCGTTAGGAGCACCTCTATTTTGAAGTATAGTTGAAGTCAGATCATTTTGGAGGCTTGGACTTTCAACCTATACAAGGGCGTAATGTATGGACGACGGAGACTATCTGATGGAGCGCGCCCTGCATTTTGAGTTATCTTTTCTAATATAATTCAAGTAGCCGAGAAGGCGCATCAATGTAGACTCTATGTAAATTACTCTGAATTATCAATGAAAAAGCATATTTTCTTCCTGCACTTGTGTTCAATTATCTGTGAATGTGTTTTCTAATTTGTGTTTCAAAGTGGGTTCCTATAACTGCAAGTTCTTGCCTTGTACGAGCGCAACTCCAGGCTCGTACGGCATCACGCCCCAACGAGGACGAATCGGTTCCGTGAAGGATCCAGCGAGGGCGAATGACCCTTTCGGGATCGGGGCGTGACATATTGGTATCAGAGCTTAGGCTTTACATCCTCGGGATTTCAAAAGATTATAAAGGAGTTTGATGCGCCTCTCGGTTGAGTTGCATTCGGTGTCCGCTGCATGAGATGAGTCGCCTATACAATGAGCCCATAGATACAAAAATCTATCGTTTTTGAGGTGTTAACAAGCTACTCTCTTTTGTAGCAATGGCTAAAAAAAATACTGCCGCTGCAAGCAGTGCTCAGCCCGTCCAGAACGATCCGGCAAGTTCTGGAGAATCCGGAGGAGCGGGTTCAATGGATATGTCCGAACGACTTATGCATCTCATGGAGGTGCAGCAACAACAAGCCATTTCTCAACAGGCACAGTTGGCTGCTCAACAAAAGTAGATGGATACCATGATGCAACTGATTGCATCCTTGGTACCCAACAACGGGGGAGCCACGGTGACGCCTGCTGCACCGCCGGCTGTGGCGGTAGAGGATGAGTCCGAAGAAATACAGCATCCAGCAAGGAACACCTGCCGTGCGGCAGAATTCACTAAGATGCATCCACCAACGTTCAACGGACGAGCAGAACCGGACGTGGTGATGGGATGGATTACAAAGATGGAGGGACTCTTCAATCTGGTCGGCATTAGGGGATCCAAAAGAGTGGCCTGTACATCAGTTCAACTGGAGCTGCGTGCGCATGATTGGTGGGAGGCCACTAAGCAGGGAATTTATGATGCCAATCCCAACTGCAAAATTACCTGGGAAATGTTCAAATCTGCCTTCATTGAACAATATATTCTCCGGGCTGTGCGGCAACAAAAAGAAGACGACTTCAGCAATCTGGTGCAAGGAAGTATGTCTGTCGACGATTATGACTCGGCGTTCGCTAAGCTGGCTAAATTTGCTGGGCACTTCTTGCTAAACCAGCAGGCGTGGTGCTACCGCTTTCAGAAAGGTTTGAATGACGATTTGCGTAGGGACGTCATCAACCAGAAGTGTCAAACATACAGGAAATGTTATGAAGCTGCCCTGAACAGCGAGCAGATCTTTGGGCGCTGTCCACCAAAGGCCGATGTGCAAACCTCCCGTACCAACAATAATAAGCGGCCTCAGGAAATGGGAGGGTCTGGAGCACAAAAGCGTCTGCACACATCTGAGCATAGGGGCCCGTCCCGTGTACCATACTGCAACAGGTGCGGCAGATTAGGGCATCGAGTGGAGGAATGCCGAGTTACTGGGTGTTTTAAATATGGTCGTCTGGACCACAAGCATTTCAACTGCCGTGAGGCAAAACCGAATCAGCACAACGGGAATCACAACAATGGGAATCATAACAATGGGAATCAGCACCACGGGAATCAGAACCACGAAAATCACAACAGGGGGCCTCCAGCAAGTGATGCCAATGCTGTGGCGTTGAACCCACGATGCCAGGGTGCTCAAGGACGAGTCTATGCACTGACTCGGGATGAAGCATCCGTCTCTGAAACTGTCGTGACAGGTACATTACTTTTCAGAGATTTGCCCGCTAGAGTCTTATTCGATTCAGGTGCTACGCATAGTTTCATATCTGCTGATTTTACTATTGAGCATAAATTAGCTTCTACTCCCTTAAATATGAATCTTTGTGTGAGCACACCTTCGGGAGTCGACATGCCCGCCCATGCGATCTGTAAGGATGGTTATATTTGCATCGGAGGCAGGAAGCTTTCCTTAGATGTCATTGTATTAGACATTAAGGATTACGATATTATTCTCAGGATGGATTGGTTGGGTGCTTGTCATGCAACAATTGAGTGCGCGGAGAAGCGAGTCATATTCCGTCTACCCGGCGAGGCAGACTTTTACTATTCGTGCAGCGCTGCACCAAAGACGGCAATGATAATATCAGCAATTTCGGCTAGGCGTATGCTGCATTCGGGTTGTGAAGGGTACTTAGCTTCAGTTCGAGACACCCGACAGGAAAGTGCAAATGCAGCTCAGGCTGATGTTATAGCAGATTTCCTCGACGTGTTCCCGGACGAGCTGCCTGGAATGCCTCCTGATCGTGAGATCGAATTCAGCATCGACACATTTCCGGATGCGCGACCGATATCGAAGGCACCTTATCGAATGGCCCTAGCAGAGCTGAAGGAACTTAAGATTCAGTTACAAGATCTGTTGGACCGAGGATACATTCGTCCAAGCGTTTCTCCGTGGGGCGCCCCGGTGCTGTTCGTGAAGAAAAAGGATGGATCCATGCGGCTATGTATTGACTACCGAGAACTAAATAAGGCGACCGTGCGGAACCAGTACCCATTGCCAAGGATAGATGACTTGTTTGATCAGCTGCAAGGTGCAACAGTTTTCTCTAAAATTGATCTCAGGTCAGGGTACCACCAGTTGAAAATCAAACCAGATGATGTTCAAAAATCTGCATTCAAGACCCGATACGGACACTACGAATTTCTTGTGATGTCGTTCGGTTTGACGAACGCCCCTACAGCTTTCATGGATCTGATGAACCGCGTGTTTCGGCCGTACGTAGACAAGTTTGTGGTCGTGTTCATCGACGACATTCTAATATATTCCAAGAATGAGGCAGAACACAAGGAACACCTAAAGATCGTGCTGCAGACATTACGAGAGCATCAGTTGTACGCTAAGCTCAGCAAGTGTGAGTTCTGGTTGAACAGCGTGGCATTTTTGGGTCATGTTGTCTCGGCAGAGGGCATCGCTGTAGACCCAAAGAAAATAGAGGCAGTGGTGGATTGGAAGCAACCTACATCAGCCAGTGAAGTACGAAGCTTTCTGGGCCTAGCGGGATACTACCGTAGATTCGTGAAGGATTTTTCTAAACTGGCCTCGCCTTTGACTCGCCTCACTCAAAAAGGAATTGTATACAAATGGAATGATGACTGCGAAGCCAGCTTTCAAGAACTTAAGCAGCGTCTTGTTTCAGCTCCGATCCTTGCTCTTCCAGATGGGGTAGAGGAATTTCAGATATACAGTGACGCCTCGGGACTTGGTTTGGGATGTGTGCTCATGCAGAGGGATAAGGTAATATCGTACGCCTCCAGGCAACTGAAGCCGCACGAGAAAAACTACCCGACGCACGACTTGGAATTGGCGGCAATTGTATTTGCACTGAAGTTGTGGAGGCATTATCTTTATGGTGTTGCTTGCAAAATCTTCACAGATCATAAGAGCCTCAAGTATCTATTCACACAACGAGAACTGAACCTCCGACAACGGCGTTGGCTAGAACTGATTAAGGACTATGATTTGACGATCGCTTATACCCCGGGCAAGGGAAACGTCGTTGCTGATGCTCTGAGTCGGAAGTATGTGGGCTCGTTATCCATAAACAACCATTTACTTCGAGATCTTGAGGCGATGGGCATCGAGCTCCGTGTTCAGCATCAAGGAGTACAGCTGGCATCACTCCATCTTGAACCAAGTCTGCGTGATAGAATCAAATCAGCTCAGGAGGGCGATCAGTTCCTAGCGAAGGCACGCAGACTGATTTCGGCCGGGAAGACGTCTGACTTTGTGGCAGGCGAAGATGGGACCTTACAAATGAAAGGAAGGCTATGTGTTCCTAACGACCCAGAACTCCGAAGGGAAATTATGGCGGAAGCACACTATGCGAAGTATTCCTTGCATCCGGGGAGCACTAAGATGTACATGGACTTACGCAGAACCTTCTGGTGGCAAGGTATGAAGCGGGATGTGGCGACCTTTGTGTCACAGTGCATGGCCTGTCAACAGGTGAAAGCTGAACATCAGAGGCCCGGCGGGGAGCTGCAGAACCTCGCTATTCCTGAGTGGAAATGGGACAACATCTCTATGGATTTCATTGTGGGATTTCCGAA
Organism: Iris macrosiphon; assembly: GCA_036927795.1. Lineage (NCBI taxonomy): Eukaryota > Viridiplantae > Streptophyta > Magnoliopsida > Asparagales > Iridaceae > Iris > Iris macrosiphon. The sequence continues at coordinate 10,900,458 of JAYESA010000004.1, forward strand.
GACGCCGCGGGGGCATGATGCGATTTGGGTCATAGTTGATCGTTTGACCAAATCAGCCCACTTCCTCCCTATAAAAATTACTTGGAGCGTCGATCGGTTAGCACAGATTTATATAGACGAGATTGTTCGATTACACGGAGTACCTGCCTCAATCGTCTCTGACCGTGACGGACGCTTCTTATCTCATTTTTGGACAAGCCTACAGTCAGCTTTAGGAACCAAGCTACAGTTCAGTATTGCATACCACCCCCAGACTGATGGACAGACGGAAAGGACAAATCAGATACTTGAAGATATGTTACGGCTGTGTACAATCGATTTGAAGACTAGTTGGGACACGCATCTCACGTTGGCAGAGTTTGCGTACAACAACAGCTACCAATCGAGCATCCAGATGGCACCGTACGAAGCACTTTATGGGTGCAAGTGTCGATCTCTAATTTGTTGGGACGAAGTCGGCGAGCGACAAGTACTCGGGCCAGAGCTGGTAGAACAGGAAGTTGAGAAAGTTCGCTTGATTCGGGAAAGACTCCGCACGGCACAGAGTCGACAGAAAAGTTATGCCGATGCTCATCGTAGACCTTTGGAATTCGTGGTCGGGGATCATGTATTCTTAAAAGTGACACCGATGCCTGGGGTGATGCGTTTCGGCGTGAAGGGCAAACTAAGTCCCAGGTTTGTCGGCCCCTTCGAGATTCTGGAAAGAGTGGCAGCTGTGGCATACCGGATTGCACTACCTCCCGCCTTGGCTGAAGTGCATGACGTATTCCATGTTTCTCAACTGCGGAAGTATGTGCATGACCCGAGTCATGTGGTTAGCTTCGAACAATTGGAACTGCGCACAGATTTATCATACTCAGAAGAACCGGTGCAGATTCTGGATCGTAAGGAAAAAGTACTTCGCAACCGTACGATGTCCTTGGTTCGCGTGCTGTGGCAGAACCATTCAGTTGGGGAATCAACCTGGGAGATGGAATCGGAGATGAAGGAGAAATATCCTTCGTTGTTCACTCAGTCGGAGGTAGGGCCTTGTTCTTAAGTTTTGGGAACTTTTTCTTAGTGGTATATTATGTAGTGCCTCAAATCCCGATCCGACCGGGATGTGCACTATATAATTGGGCTTGTGGCTAGTCCGTCAGAGTATGCTTAGATCTTCGGCATCTTATTGCCACGGACGAAATGCGATGATCCTTCCCAACTCATGGAAAGGCCTCTATTGAAACGAGTCCAATAGTTTTCGTGTTTGGTTGCTTGGTTTTCGTGATTGCCGCTTTGGGATTTGATTTGGTGTTGCTTTCGAGTTGCTTGGTTTTCGCTGTTGGTTTTATTGATTGGAGCTTAAATTTTGGGGAGTTCGGCAAGGAAGGATAGGCAAGAATTCTAACTCGGTGCTCGTGCTGTTGCAGGTTCGCGTAACTGACGTTTGATCGTCGCTAGGCGGGATTCCTTGTTTCAGCAACTTTTCCCTTAACCAGTGAGTGGTTTGGTCCCTTCTTTCCTACTTCTTCACGCCAACATCTCTAATATTTCAAACGTTCACTCGATGATGCCCGGTTGGACGCCTAGGAAATGCTTAGCCATAATGCATGCCAGCCACTAAGAAAGGAACATGGGAATTGTAGACTAAATTTACTATATGCTTGCACACTTTATAACTTGAGTTGGTTGGAATGGGAAGTTGGCTGTTGGTTACGGCCTGGTGCCTCGGATAGAGTTTGGACCCATGGGATATCAAAATCGGAACACCGCATTGAGAAAATATGAACTGTTGCATAAGATACATATATTGCTGCTTTACTTCATCTGTTTAATTCGATGCATTGTGTGAGATATAAAATGTTCATGCATTTGCATGGTCTGGGACAACTTGTGCACAAGGTTTATCATTTCCTCGAAACGGCTTTCCGGGGCACTGGAACCGTATCGATCCAGAGGGAAATATTGATTCGTGTTCGTCACGATGCATTGCGGGACCTCCAGCGGGGCTTGCTACCCGGGCTGATAGGGCGCGCCGTTAATGCTTGGAATATGTCCCTAAGGTGTCGATCACACCAATGACCGCATAGAATAGAACACATGCTAATTTATGGTCTTGTGCAGATGGTAAGTATACTTGTGTTTCGTTGCAGGGAAGGCGTGCATCGGTTGAGTAAGCAATCGATGCACTGGTTGGATTCAATGCTATTTTCATTTCTATCAAAACATGCAACTGATATGAATTGAATTCACTTGCTTCTTTATAGAAGTAATCTTAATGCATGCTCGCCCCTAATAAGCTAGTGTCAATTTAGTCGAGTGGGATTCATCCCGCTCACCAGTACAAGTTGAGTACTGACCCACGTTGTGGGCAACTATTTCAGGCACTCAGACGGTGCAACGCTAGTGGATAGACGAAGAGGCGTTAGGAGCACCTCTATTTTGAAGTATAGTTGAAGTCAGATCATTTTGGAGGCTTGGACTTTCAACCTATACAAGGGCGTAATGTATGGACGACGGGGACTATCTGATGGAGCGCGCCCTGCATTTTGAGTTATCTTTTCTAATATAATTCAAGTAGCCGAGAAGGCGCATCAATGTAGACTCTATGTAAATTACTCTGAATTATCAATGAAAAAGCATATTTTCTTCCTGCACTTGTGTTCAATTATCTGTGAATGTGTTTTCTAATTTGTGTTTCAAAGTGGGTTCCTATAACTGCAAGTTCTTGCCTTGTACGAGCGCAACTCCAGGCTCGTACGGTATCACGTCCCAGCGAGGACGAATCGGTTCCGTGAAGGATCCAGCGAGGACGAATGACCCTTTCGGGATCGGGGCGTGACACCCTCCACTCCGACATCACCATCACCGCCCCGCTTCCCTACATCTCCATGTCTAACCACCTCCAGTCGTCCCCACCACAACCACCATCTCCACCGGACCTCACCACCACCACCTCGCAAACTCGACATCCCCTTAGCGTGCCACCACGACCTCCATCCATCCGGCCATCCACGGCCCTCCGACCGAGCTCCACCACCTCCATAGCACTACCCTACCGTGACCACCACTGCCAACCACAACACCCCTCCGGCCATCATCCCCCTCCGGTCGTCTTCATCATCTTCGTCATCACCATCATCATCATCACCATCAACCCCACACCACCACGACCTCCCGATCACAGCCGAGCTCCACCGCCACGACCTTTCCCCTCCGGCCAGCAACCACCACATCGTCAAGGTAAACCCCTCCCCCTCTACTTATGTATATTTTAGTATTCTATATATTGTTTATTAGTTAAGTTAGCTTTAGGGTTGTGTTGAATAGGCATATGGAATTTTAGGTTAAATACATGATATAATATGCATGAATGGTGGTAAATAAAATAGATTTATTTTAGTGTATTATATGCATGTGGAATTTTAGGTTTAAATACATGTCATAATATACATTGATGGTGAAATGCTAAGTTGAATATTTATGGTTTAAATATGAATTGATTGAGGACATGAATATATACATGTGATGGTTGGAAATGTGATATATATTGAGGTTGGATTTTAAGTGCCATATGAGACATTTAGGGTGTTATCCTATTTAATATACGCATATTGATTATTGTTGATGAGCTGATTTAAATTGTTGCAAAATAATGCTATGATATTAAATATGGATGGACATTGAGAAGCAGGTGATTGATTATATAATGGGTGTAATATCAAACCATTAGTCAGTGATTGAGGACTGAGAAATATTAATTATTTATTTCGAGGATGATTAGTAAATGTACATGTTGACGTCTGTGAACACCGAGGTAAAACTGGGGATTTGATCATGGTTTGAACTACCAAATATTGTGATGAATATAGTAAGATTGAGGTTTGGTTTGATATTGTACAGATGATTAAATGGATTAGATGTAACATACCCTTAGTCAACCTTGGTCAACCCTCTAGCTTCGTGTCCTTATGAGTTGTAACTGAGTTTGAACATATGTTTAGACGTGTGTCACATCTTTTTAGCCGCGTGATAGTCTATTGATTGAGCTTGTATCTCGTCTCTAGGTACTACGGGACCCGCGGACTTGGACGTTGTACCTGAGACCCATCTTCAGCAGCCGGATCCAGGCAAGTGTACCTTGCCCCTTATATTCCAGTTACCAGATATTTATTTATTATTGTGTGCATTATGCGCGTTATGGATTACAATCGTTACTCCGCATCCGGGTCACAACCGGGTGCAGACGTTTGTCGGTAACGTCTGGTAACGAGTAATAGATGTTCTCAACACCTTGATGTACACACTTGGTTACATCATAACCCTAGGACACATTCAGACACTGTCTACGTGCTAGATTTCCTGTATCCTGATACTGACATCATGACCGAAATCTGGGATGACCTTAGGGTCGCGTTTGTTGATAGTTACTTCTGTATGACGAGACTTCTAGATAGAGGTTCAGGTTCAGCGCACACTCGTTGACCGCTTGGGAAGGGGAAGACAGTTACTAGACGTTTGGGCTCCTCTGCATGTACTTATATATGTATATATACTATTTCTATAGTATTTCTGTATCTAGAGTAGTTGTATCACCCGTGTGACTATTTGCCCGGAGCTGCGGTACGTCCCGTGTGTTTCCGTGTCCGGAGCTACGATTTTATTTTGGACAGCCCACGCTTCGAACATTGTCTTCAAAACTGTGTCTCACTTAGGTGGTTATGCTAGACTACACCGTCGTTGCACTTGTTTCTTTCTGTTATACTATGACTTGCTGTATTTTTGTACCTTGTTACGCCCCTCTGAGGACGTGGTCCCCTGCCAGTTTTGCAGCATAGACGATTACGGAGCCCTTGGAGTTGCTGATGGAGTTTCATGTCTTGCGGGTATTTTTACCAGGTACTCATATTATTTCTACCGGCATTATGGTTGTTTTATTTATATTGTTATTCATCTGCTGTTGTAGCCTAGTTTTTATATACTCATATTTCTTCTCGAGTCTATTCGAGTTTGTGTGTTATTGGGCGACCGACTTTAGCACATGTAGCTCTTTCTTGTATATTTTTGTTCATTGTGGATTGAGACATAGATGTTTATATTTACTAGATTATTTAGATAGTGACCATTGTTATTACAGCTTATACGTATTCGAGTCGGACCAGAGTCTGGTCGAATGCGTAGCTGGCGTGTCACGTATTCCTGGTCCTATGTATTTTGGGACTGGGCGTTACACCCTATCATCTGGGTGTTGGTCCCCTCTGTTGCTGACCTCTATGTCTCACCTGTGCCTGGGCCTGCGCATACTGTTGCAGCCTCTGCTGGAATACCTGAGCCTGTGGAGGCAAAGGCCTCTGAATCTGCGGCTGCAATGGTGCTGGTGCCCTGAACTGCGGCACTGCTGGCCGAACTACTAACTGGGATGATGATAACCCAGTCTGGTTCCTCCTAGGATATGTCCCGACCATGTGGTCTGAAGCCCCATATACGAAGCACAATCCACGTGCCCTATGGCAATCTGATACAATATGTCCAGGTTTTTCGCAATGGAAACAAATACTGGAGAAAGAATAAGATGACTGCCTCTGCTGAAAATGCGTTTGGGATAACTGCTAAGATGATATTGTCCTCCTCGAGGATCCAATCGTCAGGGTTCGAACTGCCGGAGCTGGTGCTGATGATTGGGATGATAATTCTCCTGAAACGTTGGACCTCATCTGGCCCCCAACTCGATCGGTAAATCTCTGTGATGTATACTCATACCTCCTGGCTACCCGCATCACCGTATCAAAGGTCTGAAACTCATGCTACTCTACCGCCAAGACAATATCCAAATGGAGTACCTGCTGGAACTTTCTCTCCCTCTCTAACTCGGTCTCTACCAAAGTGGGAGCAAACCGACTAAGTCTCGCAAACTCTATCGCATAACTATCGACGGTCCTGCTCTCCTGCCTAAGGTTTATTAAACCTCTACTGAAGCTTGTAATGCAATACCGAGTTAAAATATCTTGCCTGAAACCTTTCAGTAAAAAAATTCCATGGAATCGGTGCTATGAGAGAAACTTTCTACGCTGCCTACCAATCACGAGCCAAGTCCAACAATTATAGCATCACTACTGCTACACGCTCTCTAGCCGGAGTCCCTGCAGCCTCTAAGATGGCCTCAGTGTCCTGCAGCCAACCATCAGAAAAAATTGTGTCCTCTGTTCCATAAAAGAAGTGCGGAGGACTGACACGCCTAAAGCTGGTCGCAGAATTAGGGATCTGAGAACCACCTCGCTCCAACGCTGTTTGGACCGACTGAGTGAGTACGCCACTCTGGTATTGCTGGGTCATCATGAAACCTCGTAGGACATCTATCAGTGCTTGGGTAACAACCTCTGGCTGCTCGGGCTGAACTGGGTGCACTAGTGCTGCCTGCTGATCCGATACTGCCGGCCGATCTGCATCGGGATCTATTCTAGACTCTGCCCCTGAATGTTGAGGCTGATCTCCAGGAATATGTTTGGGCTCCCAAATTCTGACCATCCTCGAGCTGCACTCGATTCATCTGGCCAATAGTAACAGGATCAGTGCCCCTGAAAGTTAAGGACACAAGAGTCAATCGAAGAACATGATAGATCAACAAATAAGCAGATATCAGATCAAGAATCAGGGATGAAAAAAATAACTAGGGATCAAGGGAAATATTTTAGGATTGAGACATCTAGCAACAGAAACAACCCCCACATATATGTAAAAACCAGATCAAATCTGCTCAGACAAACATAATACGCTCTGACAGACTTGCATGGGCCACAACTAAAATCTTGTCACGCCCCAAAACCAGAATACTGGAAAGCGGGACAGACAAGGCCAGCTACGTATACATAGAGCACTCTGGTACTCCGTATATACGGTGAAGCTATAAGACATGAGGGGTCACTACTACAAGCCAACAGTCAAGCCTAGGTCTAACAAACCCTAGTATCTCAATCATAAGAACAACAGAAATAATAACAAGATGTAAGATCAGCTGAAATATAATAGTAAAGCATCCCAAACTATAATATACAGATGATCATGATGTTAGTAAACACAAACTGAATAAACTAGCCAGAATTTGAGTCATACATGATCAACCCTAGGAAATGTCAATCATGCTAATGCCCGTAGGCTAACTGATCAAACCAAAACATGAGCTAAATACGTGATCGGTGGCTAAATACCCACAAATAGAATATACATCAGAGTGGAAAAGTAAAAAACTCACTCAAGCAGTCTGGTGCTCCTGGTGGCCACCATCCTCAGGAAAGTACGAAAGATCCTCCGATGCTGCTACTGGATCTGGCCATACAAAACTAGTGGGGTCAAACCCCCAAATAACAAATACCACAAAAGAATCTAATCTAGGAACTTAAACCAACAACACAAGTAAATACAAATACTAGAAAGTAAAAACTGAATGTAAAAGATCTCAGGATAATAAATACTATAAAACCTGCAATAAGACATATCCGGATACGATAATCAATAAGGAAATAACAAGTAGTGAAGGTAAAGGTGATCATGTGAAGCCTAGACTAACCATCAACCATAAATTATGATAATCCACATAAGTACGGCTTGATACTTTAACTAACTAGGGTTTTCACAATCCTTAATTACTAACTAATATAATGCAATGCGATACAAGAGTTCTTTCTGATCGCATGCCCCTACAGTCCGTCCGGGATATCCATATAAATAACCAACTGGATACTCCTTGATGAGAACATAAAATATCATATTTTTATTCCTTAATGTATACTCCTTTATGCTCATTTAATGTCTAAAGATACTCATTATTTTTATATTTTGATCTAGGATACAATTGGAGTCACTAAAAGCAAAATGGAGCTAATTATCAATTCTGGACAGTTCTGACACCTTGTAGAAAAATGGTCATAACTTGCTCATCCGAAGTCCAATTGAGCTGATCCAAATTGATTCGGAAAGCTAAGTGATAGAGACACAATTTTGCTGTTTTGATTTTCCCGAGATTCTGGCTACATCATGGACCAAATCACGCTTAAAGTTGAGACAACTATGCTGTGCACAAAAAGTGGAGTTGATATAACCATTTCCCAACTTATTCAAAGATTTTATTTTATTGTTGGGTTGTTGTAACTCTTAGAGGATTTTTTGGGAAGATATTGTGATCTTCAAACACTTATTTAGAGTGTATAAAAGGGGTAGAGATCAAGAGGAAAAGGGAGGGAAAAAAAACCCACAACTCTTCTTTCTCTTCTCCAATATTCTTTTGAAGTTTTTTTGAATATGCGGAGCTAAAAGTCTTGTTGGTCGAAGGAAACGGAAGCCTCGAAATGAATAAAAACTTGTGAGATCTAATTTGTGTTTATATTTTTGATTTGTGCTTTAAGTATCGAATGTTTTCTTATGCATATTTTTATGATTATCTTGTTTAATGACTAGGATGCATACTAGTTTATTATTCATGACAATCTAATGCTAAATTAGATATCGAATCCGTAATTGTTCGATCCCTCTAATTTGTGAAGCAACCAAGATTTAATGAACTGCTTTGTTTTATTAGATCTTAGGAGGAAAACTTTTGACAAAATTAAATGCAACCGCGTGTGCTTGTGTTGTTTTGCTTCATCGATCTCATCGAGTTTAATACGCTACTAGATTAAATCTTTAGCGCTTGTCTGGGGTTATTTAGTAGTTAAGGTTAATTAGATCGCTTGTTTTTAATTAATTGTGGCTGAAGGAGATAGGAAAATAATTCCAACGATGAATATTCAAACTATGAATTAATATATACTTGCATCGATGATCAGTTTTAAGATTCCAATGGTGGATGTTGACTGAGACCAACATTTATTTCTTTGATTGTTTTAATACTTTAATTGTTTTTAGCTCTTCTTAATTTTCTTTTGATAAAAAACTCTCCCCCAATCTTATTTTACATAGCATAAAGATCAAACTAATTACTCTTCGTGGGAACGATCCTTACTTTCACTACTACATATTATTTCAAGAGTAAAAGTTTTATTTTTGGGTGCCTACGACAGCACGCCAAAATTTTGGCACCGTTGCCGGGGAGTAATTTTAGTTGATTTTTGTGCTTTTTGTGATCTTTATTTCGTTCTTGTGATCAAATAATTTTTATGCCTATTAGCAAAAAAAAAAAAAAATCGGTAACAGGAAATGGCGGCCAATTCTCAAATATTTGGTACTTGGCTAGATCTTCCATCTAGGCATGCTGATGAGGTAAATGTTTCTTCCTTAGAACAAAAAATTTCTTGTTTAACTTCTTTTGTTCGTCAGATGGTTGTAGATAACATGAAAACAACAAAGGCTTGTAGGATTTGTCTAGTATCAGGGCATCCAACCGATATGTGTCCAACTCTCCAAGAGGAGTCCAATGAACAAGTGACTACGGAATGTGGTTTTCCTGGGCTACCAGAAATGAAGTATGATTCCTATTCAGACACATACAACATAGGATGGAGAGATCATTCCAATCTCACCTATGGGAGTCCAGAATTAAATCAACCAGCAACTCAAAATTGTCCAAGTTACCAGCAATACAAGCAGCAATACCTACAACCAAGCCAAACTTCTAATTCTGGTATGTCTTTAGAAGATATTGTTAAGTCTATTGCCATTAATAATTTACAATTTCAACAGGAGACGAGGGCTAGTATCGAAAGTTTGAACAATCAAATGAGTCAAATGACAACTGCAATTAATAAGCTAGAGGCACAAAGCTTGGAGAACTTACCATCTGAAACGATAGTAAATCCAAAAAAAACTGTAAGTTCAATCATTTTGAGAAGTTGTAAAGAAGTTAAAATTCCAGAAAAAGAAGCATGTGCATCGTCAAAAGAAGAAGAAGAGAAAAATATCGTTGCAGACACGAACATTCCTAACGACGATGTAGTACCTAATGGAAAAGAAGTTTTTAAACTTGATGGAAAAGATGGAGTAAAAGTTGCCATCAGTGAGAATTTTGAGAAAGAATATGAGTTAACTTTGAGTACTCACTTACATAAAACTGTTGCAGTGTTGAACGATCTTCCAAAAAGACAACAGTCAGGTAACATTCCATATATTTTGTTACCAATTAATGACAAAAGACCTTTACCTTCTGTTTTGCAGGTATGCATTCTAGACTTGAAACTCCTGCCTAGTTATATCAAGTGTGCATAGAGTCGAGCCAACGACAATATTAAACAAAGGCGCTGCTTGGGAGGCAACCCAAGGGAAGTTTATTTTTATTCTCGCATTTTATTTTTTGTTATTTTGTCTTTTCTTTGCATTTAATCATACATTGGGTACAATGTCTGTTTTAAGTGTGGGGGAAAGATTTAAAATTTTTTTTAAGCAGTTTGAGTTTGTGTTTTTCTCAAAATAAAAATAAAAATAAATAAATAATAATAATAATTGAGATTTTTTTTAAATAAAAGGATTTTGTTTTTGTGGTTTTTAATAATTTTTGGTTGTGTATGTCATGAGTAAGATTAAACTAAATTTGAAAAATTCATAACATGATTGAATAAATAATTTTTTTTTCAACTTAGAATTAATTAGTCTAGTTATTTTTTATTGAAAATAGTAGTATCTAAATTGGTAGACAAAAGCCAGTGAGGATTTGAGCCTTTAGACTGACACGTCAGTCTCATTATTCTTTCATGAGAGATATTCTTCCACTGATTTGTTTCTCTAGAACTTGCTTTGATTCTCTTCGAGGTCACATTGACACATGCATGCATGAACATGATTAAGGCCATCTTTGCTATACGTTACATAAGCCAAATAGCCCACCTTGTAATTAATTTTCTTTTTGTTGAACCCCTTTGAGCTTTATTGCCTTTTTCTTGGTATACCCACATTACAAGCTTTCAACCAATAATATGTATACCTTTACCCAAGTCGCAAAGCTAGTGGAGCATTGTTGATCATTATGATATGTATGGGTGTACGAAAAAATAATTGTGGGGGTATCTAAATTTGTGGTTTGGTTATAAACAACAAAATGGAATATATTTTTATCCTCAAATTTCCTAAGTTCCATTATTGTTAAAAAAAAAAAAAGTAAAAAAAAAAAAAAAAAAAAAAAAGAAAAGAAATGGAGTGATTGATTTTGCATTGTTTAAATGCTTTAAAAGCCAAATTGAAGACGCTGCAAATGGAGTGATTGATTTTACATGTTTTATATTGAGATTGAGTTGATTCATTTTTGCTCCACTAGTTTTGATGGCTTTTGAGCTACATTCCTAAATATATCCCACCTTAATCCTAAGCCATGTTACAACCCATGAAAAGTCCTTATGATTTATGTTATGCATGTGATCCCAGTGGTGGAGAATGAGAAAATATACAAGCTTATGGTAGAGCATTTCTTTTGGAATGAATTCGAGAGAAATATATACCTTCAAACACATGAGAGTTTAGTGTTTATTCCCGTGAGGGTCTACCTATTTAGTTTACTCTATTTTTCAAGTAAAAATACCTACTAAGTAATTAGAAGTTGTTTAAGAATATATGTTCATGATATGTTATGAGTTTTGAAGAACTTGGTTATTATTTATTTATGACATTGCAACCTTGATTTCTTTTTGGAAAAATAAATTAGAGTTTTGCCCGAGGACGAGCAAAGGTTAAGTGTGGGGGTATTTGATGAGAACATAAAATATCATATTTTTATTCCTTAATGTATACTCCTTTATGCTCATTTAATGTCTAAAGATACTCATTATTTTTATATTTTGATCTAGGATACAATTGGAGTCACTAAAAGCAAAATGGAGCTAATTATCAATTCTGGACAGTTCTGACACCTTGTAGAAAAATGGTCATAACTTGCTCATCCGAAGTCCAATTGAGCTGATCCAAATTGATTCGGAAAGCTAAGTGATAGAGGCACAATTTTCCTGTTTTGATTTTCCCGAGATTCTGGCTATATCATGGACCAAATCACGCTTGAAGTTGAGACAACTATGCTGTGCACAAAAAGTGGAGTTGATATAACCATTTCCCAACTTATTCAAAGATTTTCTTTTATTGTTGGGTTATTGTAACTCTTAGAGAATTTTTTGGAAAGATATTGTGATCTTCAAACACTTATTTAGAGTGTATAAAAGGGGTAGAGATCAAGAGGAAAAGGGAGGAAAAAAAAACCCACAACTCTTCTTTCTCTTCTCCAATATTCTTTTGAAGTTTTTTTGAATATGCGGAGCTAAAAGTCTTGTTGGTCGAAGGAAACGGAAGCCTCGAAATGAATAAAAACTTGTGAGATCTAATTTGTGTTTATATTTTTGATTTGTGCTTTAAGTATCGAATGTTTTCTTATGCATATTTTTATGATTATCTTGTTTAATGACTAGGATGCATACTAGTTTATTATTCATGATAATCTAATGCTAAATTAGATATCGAATCCGTAATTGTTCGATCCCTCTAATTTGTGAAGCAACCAAGATTTAATGAACTTCTTTGTTTTATTAGATCTTAGGAGGAAAACTTTTGACAAAATTAAATGCAACCGCGTGTGCTTGTGTTATTTTGCTTCATCGATCTCATCGAGTTTAATACGCTACTAGATTAAACCTTTAGCGCTTGTCTGGGGTTATTTAGTAGTTAAGGTTAATTAGATCGCTTATTTTTAATTAATTGTGGCTGAAGGAGATAGGAAAATAATTCCAACGATGAATATTCAAAGTATGAATTAATATATACTTGCATCGATGATCAGTTTTAAGATTCCAATGGTGGATGTTGACTGAGACCAACATTTATTTCTTTGATTGTTTTAATACTTTAATTGTTTTTAGCTCTTCTTAATTTTTTTTGATAAAAAACTCTCCCCCAATCTTATTTTACATAGCATAAAGATCAAACTAATTACTCTTCGTGGGAACGATCCTTACTCTCACTACTACATATTATTTCAAGAGTAAAAGTTTTATTTTGGGGTGCCTACGATAGCACGCCACTCCTCAAGATACGCCACAATATAAACCACTAGATACTCCTAAAGATAACAGTAAGAATAACTGGGACTACATGCAATCTAGAAAATTTCTAGCCATGTTCTAAGTGAATCTCTATTTAATTAACCCTTAGCAGTTTCTTGTATGAATTTGGGTGTGGCATTCCGCAGAATCTATCCTAGATATGATGCTGACAAATCAAGTCCTAATAGTAATATAAACATATTTAATATACATTATACATACGAACTCATGTATGCCACGACAATAATCAAGCCACGTGAAACCAAGTGAAGCCAGGTAAAGCCAAGTGAAGCCATGTCAATCAGGTGAAGCCAATTAAACCCATGTAAAACCAGGTAAAGCCATGTACAACCATATAAATCTATGTTCAACCAAATGAAACCAAGTGAAACCAAGTCAATCCATGTCCGATGAACCCATGTAAAGTCATGCCAAGTCAAGTCCAGTCAATCATGTCATCACGTGTAGCCGGGCAAAGCCGGGTGAAATCGAGTAAAGCCAAGTCAAGTCCAGTCAATCATGTCATCACGTGTAGCCGGGCAAAGCCGGGTGAAATCGAGTAAAGCCAAGTCAAGTCCAGTCGTTCATGTCATCACGTGTAGCCGGACAAAGATGGGTAAAATCGAGTAAAGACAAGTCAAGTCCCGTCAATCATGTCATCACGTGTAGCCGGACAAACCCGGGTAAAATCGAGTAAAGCCAAGTCAAGTCCAGTCAATCATATCATCATGTGTAGCCATATAAGTTCATGTCAAAGATCAAGTCAAGTCATCGCGAGTCCAAGCAAAATCTAAAAGTTTTAATATAAAATCACAAAAACCAAGAAGTCCTAAACAAATTATACGATCGATATACCGTCGTTACAGTCTAGTACACCGTCGGTACATCGGTCCAGAGATAGAAAAAATACAGCAAGTTCTAGATTCCAATAAATCGATATACCATCGGTATACTATAGTATATCATCGGTATGTTGTTCCAAGTAGACAAAAAATTACTGGAAAATAAAGTTCCAAAAATTGGTATACCGTCGGCACAACCCAGTACACCGTCGGTATGCCGATAGGGGTCACACGAATATATCTAAAAATCAAGTTGGTTGAAATCGGTATTCCGTCGGTATACTGTAGTATACCGTCGGTATGCCGGTTTCTAAAAATAATCATGGTTAAATTAAGTCTAATTTTTGGGACCCAAATCAAACCCCAAAAATTACCAGAACCAAGTTTAACAAGCAGTCAATTCTAGGGTAAGTTTCATATCAGAATATGGACTAAATCTCATGGTCACAACTCCAGGACCGTTTTCTTTACCGAGTTACCAAAAAGACACGGGATGAGATTCTACCAAAAATTAAAACCGAGACAGTCACTAGGCTAGATATCATGATATGAACAACAATAGTAAAAAAAGTCTAAGATAAATATAAATAACCAAAGATCCAGTAAAGTAAAATAACATAAAGTAAAAGAAGTTCACGAAATCGGTAAGATGTACTTGCCTAACGTGGGCTCCCAGCCTAAACCTTCTAGTTCACCACCACAAAGGGGTTCATAAACTATACTCCAGGTCTCAAGACCACGATTCCAAGCTTGAGAGAAAATAAAGTAGAGAGGAGAGAGAAAGAGAAAGAAAAAAATAAAATATCTCGAGTACTATTTATAGAGAAAATATCTCAAAAATATCTCAAAAATATTTTGAAAGTGAAACAAATATATGTCGGGTAGTATACCGTCGGTATACTGTAGTATACCATCAGTATACTGTCGTATACCGTCGGTATACTGTAGTATACCGTCGGTATACCGGTCAAGTAGTAAAATTTCAATTTTGAGAATTATTGAGCTTCCTCAAGATCCAGTAAAATGCAATAACTAGCACAAAATACGTATCCGCATAAAATACGAATAATGTGAGATGAGTCTCACAGATAGTCTCCAATACACCAAAAATTTGAACGACATGAGCAAACGGTCGTACGATGACTAGTTCACAAAGTCGTCATAGCGGAAGCATTGAATAAACAAAAGTATGATACAATAACAAGCTCTTTATTGATAATCAAGAAATATTACATGTGGCTCTATGCCGAGATTACAAGTCGCTAAATCTCTCTCTCTCTCTCTCTCTCTCTCTCTCTCTCTCTCTCTCTTCAAATATTACGTGGGGTGATACATAGGCGATGTTCCAACATTATGTCTTGTATATGTGCTTCAGCTCCGGATGCAACACTCCAAGGCTCCAAAGCAAACTCCACGCCTTAGCACGCATGAGGGGATACTCCGTACCGAACGAGATTCTCTCACACCCATGAAGCAATCTGGTGGGTTATCAGTACATGAATGCACTGGTGGGGAGGTTTCTCGCCCGCTCAAAAAATCCAAACTCGTTATATTAGTTCCGTACACAATCTATTAAGTTGTCTTTCTAGTCTTGCTTTAGGATCAGTTTCATAGGATAAGACACAAAGCATAACTCGTGAGGCAGTGCGTCGTACGATATAAGATGAAACACGACATAACTTACTAACTTACCATTCATCCTTTCCTGCAATGACACAACCAAGTTAGCCAAACACGAATATATATATATATATATATATATATATATATATATATATATATATATATATATATATATATATATAATGAAAACCAAGGAATCGTATAAGCAAACACACGTGCCATGAACGTAATTTTGATTCTGGTGCAAAAGTTACTCATATTTCCCAGATTTTGACACTCGGGTAGTTCAGATATGTTGTACACAGATTCAGGTTGATTCTGATTCATTAGGTGTAATACAATGACTCGCATGCGGATTGCCACAATCGAGCCAAACTTAGTTTATATGAATGGATACAGGCTCTACAAGCCATTTTGGACGATAGTCGGGTAGACGGTGACGGTTGTAGACGCAGGTAGCGAACCCGCTATAATTCCTCCCGACGCGGATTGCCATAATCCATAATATTTCGTCCAGATAGGATCGGCCCCAGTGTGACCAGCGTACTATCCGCAGAAACCCTACCCTTGTGCACAAGTTATCCAAGACCATGCGAGTCTCTTATCTTATCTTTTTCTCTTATCTTATCTCTTGATATGCATGAGCGATGATGGTTGTGACATAGGAACGAACCTGCTACAAGCCATCCTGAATAAACGACGATGGTTGTAGACACAGGAACGAACCCTCTACAAGCCACCCCAAACCAGGATTATTGTTCTTCTTTACTTATCCATACAGTTCAGTTCTTTTACTTTATGCTTCCATTACTTTCTTATAGTTTCTTTGAATCTCTTATTATGCCATTCCTGATACCGAAAACCACCTTGGCAACCCTATTATCCCGAAGCCTTTCGATGTTTTCTATTACTTGGATCAGAACGACTATTTTGATAATCTTCCTGCCTCAGGTAAGTGAACCATGTTCTGTTTGTGCTTCCATACCATGGCATTATCTCTGTCACAAGAATTGCATATAAGATTGTCACTACCATATTTTCTAAGGAAGGATATTTTAGTCATTTGGTAATTAGTTAAATATTGTGCATGTTAAGTATTTATTTATTGTATTATTTATTGTTAGCATGTTATATTTATTTTTAAACTAGTATTAGTGGATCTAACTAGTTTAGATTAGATCCATGGACCAGCATTTAATTTTAATGAGAATTTAGCCAAATAATTAGAAGCGCAATCATTAGGAGGATGATTAATAATGTTAAATCCATTAGACTAGAACCTTCCCTCCTTAATTAATTTTTTCATGAGAGACCCAAGGGGTATTTTAGACTTTATATATAGCAGCTTGAGGGAGGAGGCAAGTGAGGCCTATATAAAGGGGATGAAAACATTCGCTCTTTATTTTTTATTCCAAATCTAGATCTAGAATTTCTCTCAACCAAATTCCATCAAATCTCTACCAAATTTCTCCCCAATTCCTTCCCAAATCGCCATTGGAGACTAGTAGAGCAAGGATCTAGAAGGAGGAAACAAGGATCTACAAAGAGGAGCAAGGATCTACAAGTTGAAGGCCAATTTCACCAATTTTGGAGGTTTCATTGGGAATCCATCTCCCAATAGATACAATTCAGTTCATTCTCCAATAGATACAATTCAGTTTCATTGGGAATCCATCTCCCAATATATGTGTATATGTATTAATAGTTAGTGGTTAGTATTGTAGTTGTGTACTAGTAAATGCATATTAATATATAGCTAAAAGCTTGTATTAGATAAATACATATTAGCCTATAGTTTAGAGATTTGGGTAGCTAATATATACTAAGATATCACATTACCTTAAGATACCAAGGTAATGGCAAGGTATTCGTCGATACTCGAGGTATTGGGTTTGAGTATCGAGATGGGTGTGTAGGTAGTGAGATACGCTTTGGTTCAGGGCCAAGATATCCAAGTTGCACTGGTTAGCTATAATATTATATGTATTGTCTTGTATATATATATATAGATATTATTATTTTTATATCTAAAAACTTGCGTATCTTAGGATACGGTATCTTGTTGGTTTTCTTAGTATCTTAGAATAGCTAATATGGCCTAGATACATAGTGTATGGACCTAATATCCTAGAGATAGACTCATACAAACTAGAAATAGCTAGTTTGACCAACTTTGACCACTTTGACTTAGAGTTGACCTAGTTTGACTATTTTGACTTAGAAATGGCTTTATGACCTAGAAGTTGACTAGTTTAACTTATTTTTATTCTAGAACCTTGTATTAATGCAATATTTCATATATAGGTCTGTGTGACACCAGTTTGGACTCAGTTTGACATTCATTGCTCTGGACCACAGACGAGTATATTCTCTGATAGTTTCTCATTTATGATATCCTCTATGTTCATTGTATCTAGTATAGATATCCTTGTTTTCTTGACATGAGGGTTACACTAATTGGTATATTTGGATCTCATCATGAGATCTTATTCCTTGGTATGTATGGTATATCTTGTGCAAGCCTTGTTCATTGTTCTTCTTGTGCATGTACAGACATTGGTTCATGAGAAGAGTAGCGCCCTTCTTGCGAAAACATGTGTCATGACGTACCATGGTTGGATCTACTATACCAGTCGGAGGCGGGGAGTTTGTAGTATAGATATGTGATCATACCCTTCTTGTGCATGTCTTACTTCTTGTGAGGGTTGGTCATACACCGCACGTATGACTAGCCAGGCCCTTATTCTTGTACAAATTTCTTGTGTAAGTTCCTAAGCTGATCACATGTTAAAGCTGGTACTCACTCACTTAGTCATTAGTATTTTTTGTTCACTCCATATTGCTCATTCTTGTATTTATTTCCAGTATTTCCTTTATTGTGTATCTCTTGTACATGTATATGGCATCTTGTATATTCATATCTATTTACTGCTATATAGTTTATATCATTGATTAGAACTGCTGTTAGATATGTACTTCGCTCTATTTCTGACTGGAAAATATTTTTCTGAGGATCCGGGAGAATGGTGTCCGACATACTATGGACTTTGAACTATAGATGATACAGATCTGGACCCCCTAGTTCTGGAGTGACTATCGGGAGATTTAGCCGAATTCACTAGTCCTTCACAGTTAGTTCTCTTTAGCATTTTGGTACCGGATTTGTTTTTGGCTTACAATTGAGATTTTGGATATTGTTTCTATTGTTGTTGTTATTATTTTTGTTGTATAGTTATGTTAGACTTCCTTGATATCTTATCATGCTACAAAATTATGATTGAGTATTGTGCTGAATTTAGTTTATTACACTCTTCTTGGAGTTAAGATATTATTGGAGGATTATGCATTATTGTGAGATAATTAGATAGTATAGTTGACCAAGATAGCGTTCTATCGCCGATATTGCGGCGTAGGCTGGGCATTATTTACTACTTGCATCCCTACACCAGGTGCGGATCGTGATACGTTTTTAGTGGTGGCCCATACAGGTCAGGCTTTGCAAGTTGTGCGATATCGTGGTAGTGCGACAATTTAGTTGTACTACTGTGAGCCTGTGATAAGATATAGGATATAAGATAATAGGATGAGAGAGGATACTCAATCACAAATTTTTTGAGAGATTCCTGGGACGACCCTTGAGAATCTTATTATAATTTTTATTTTTAATCTTTTTCTTGTTTTCCGTACACTCTCACTTGTTGTTGTTGAATTTGATTCTTGGTGAATCGGTTGTTAAATTTAAATTCTTGGTATCGTTGTTGAGTTTGATTTCATATCGAGATAAATTTTACGGACTAAATTACGGTATGATCTGATGACATATGTTGATGAGGACAGTAAGAAAGGTGAAATATCTTCTTTGGTTATGGAGCATAGAGTTATCGTAGCCATATTAGCTGGCGTGGCAGAAACGTAGGGACCTAACTTCAGATGTACATATCTTAGTTATAAAATTTAGAGTTTATTGCAGCCATACCGGTTGGCATGGTGAGGATTCTAGATGACATGATTATAGAGTTGCATACTCTAGTTATGGAATCTATCGTTTATCGCAGCTATGCTTATTGGCGTGGCGAGGATTCTGAGTGTCATAATTTCAGACAGACATGTATGATTATCAGGTGGTATCTTAAATTGGTTCTTAAAGTATCATATTAATATTTTTCCACTCCTGTTATTATAGGACTTTGTTCTATCATTCCTTAGATTAGCAGTAGAGATACCTTCAGTTCTTAAGTCCAGTTTCTTAATAGTTTATTTTATTAGGTTTCCTTGTTAGTATAATAATTGGTAAATTATAATTAGGTCTGTGTCTTGAGTATCAGTATTGACTGTTGGGAGTGTGGCTTGTGAGTCTGTAAGAGGTTGTTGGTTGGGCATGTGAGCAATAGGTATCAATCTAAAGATAACCCATAGCGTAGTACCTTGTAGCAATAGTTCTATGATAGGTGTCATTATAGTTAGTACTATAGGTAGAAGGGGGAGTAGAGAGTATCAGTGGTGGTTCCATGAGTTAGTATCAGTATCAGCATGCATGCTCTGGATAGTCATGAATTCAGATAGTTGGGTGATCCATGTAATAATTAAGTATCACGGGATTGTATTGGAAATCAATGGAGCATGATATTCAATTGGGCTGTTGATACTTGGGTGTGTCAAAAGTAAAGAAATATATATGTATAATGGGTATTAGTGAGTGTGCCATAGTAGAATGGTACCCATAAGTGTATAGGAGAGTGTGAGAGAATAAGAATATATTGTGCTAAAGTAGTAAGACTTGTGTTACAAGTAAAGTAGATCATCGATGTGAGTAGATAGGAGAGCACACGTATATGACTAGTGATGGGTATATCATCTGATATTGAGGATAATGATGTGTTGGAAGCAATAGGTGAAAGAAGTATCTAGAAATTGTATGCAGGATACACAGTGGGTGGTGAGTGTTAGTGTGAAAGTTCATGAGTATCAGAAAGTGGAAGTTCAGAAAGTGGAATCCTGAGTATTAAAAATTCCAATGGTATGTCATGGGTTGAGAAATATCAAGATTGGTCAATGAAGATATGTAGTGTATCACTGATTAGTGTATCAGTCTGTAAAAGGTTTAAGGGGAGATACATATACATCAATAGAGATATGGAACCATGTGCCTGCCTTTGAGAGTAAAGTAAAACATGTGTATTATAGAAATTAATAACTAGTGCATTGGATGCAAGCGATCATGATTTCTAATGAGTGTGATGAGGTGATCTAATGATAAGCTGGTGTCCTAGAACATTAAGGGCATATGTGGTATAGTTAGGAAGCTAGTGTTGCTATATCAAGAGTGCTAGTATTTCTATATTAGGGATTAGTTGAATAATGTTCTAGTAACAATAAGTACCTTGCGTGATAATATGAGATTGGTGTATCAGTTAATATGGCTAAAAAAGCATTTGGAAGTAATAGTACAATTGATCCAAGCAGTAGAGGAGAGATACAATATATATATATATATATATATATATATAGAGAGAGAGAGAGAGAGAGAGAAAGAGAGAGAAGTAAGTTTAGTAGGTATAATACCTTGCTAATTTTTTATTATAAAGGTCGTATGTATCAGAGAATAGCACGAGGGGTATAAGGATACCAGTGAGATGTCTTGGTGTTGTAATGGCTAGAAGGTAATTCTGTATGTATTATGATACTAGTGTATAAATGAGAAACTTAGGATGATTAACAAAAGTTAGAGGATGAGTTGCACAAAGTATCAGATACAAAGATATACCCTAGTAACAAGAGCCGGAGTACCTCATGTATTATGAAAGTTTAGGCACAAGCATTTTAGTATAATATTATAGAGGTGAGACATGAGTAACTTGATATGAGAATGTCATCTAAAAATGCACATTAGAGCTGGTGCCTTGTGTAGACAGTAACAAGATTTTAGTAAGGCATCATATCGAGAGTATTTAAATTGGACAAGGATGTGCTAATAAAACACATGATTGAAAAAATATACAAGTGTTCCATATAAGATAATGGTTAAAAAAAATTGGCGATTACAAGAATTTAAAACAGATAAAGGAGACAGTATCTTAGCAGTATTTTGTATAGTATCCTAGGTAGCGAGTGTCAGTGAGTTAAGCATGTCCATGACCTAGAACTATAGTATATTACGAGTATTTGGTAACCCTCAGTATTAAAAATATCTTGACTAGGTTAATGATCAATGAATGCTTAGTGTGTGATGGAATAGGCCACAGGTGGCATAGAAAATTGTCCTGCACCAGTAGAGGGAGACACTTAGTAGGACAGAAACTGAATTTTATGATAGTTAAGAGACTATATCAAAGTATGATTTCTCTTTTAGTAGAACGGTAGGATTGTATGTTATATGATATATACTATTTTAGACTATGATTGATGGGGGTTTGAAAATTTTATAAATTTATATGACTGGCCCAAGAGAGAGGGGTGAGAGTTTTAATTTCGAAGACGAAATTCTTCTAAGGGGTAGACTTTTCACTACCATATTTTCTAAAGAAGGATATTTTAGTCATTTGGTAATTAATTAAATATTATGCATGTTAAATATTTATTTAGTTTTAGCATGTCAGATTTATTTTTAGACTAGTGTTAGTGGACCTAACTAGTTTAGATTAGATTCATGGACCAATATTTAATTCTAGTGAGAATTTAGGCCAATAATTAGAAGCCCAATCATTAGGAGGAGGATTAATTATGTTAAACCCATTAGATTAGAACCTTCACTCCTTAATTAATTTTTTCATGAGAGGTACCAAGGGATATTTTAGACTTTATATAGTAGCTTGAGGGAGGGGCAAGTGAGTCCTATATAAAGGGGATGAAAACTTTCTCTCTTTATTTTTTATTCCAAATCTAGATTTAGAATTTCTCTCAACCATATTCCATCAAATTCCTACCAAATTTCTCTCTAATTTCTTCCCAAATCACCATTGGAGACTAGTAAAACAAGGATCTAGAAGGAGGAAATAAGGATCTACAAAGAGGAGCAAGGATCTACAAGTTGAAGGCCAATTTCACCAATTTTGGAGGTTTCATTGGGAATCTATCTCTTAATAAGTATAATTCAGTTTTTTCTCTTTAATTAGGTTCTAAATCTATGAATTAAACATAAGGAACCACTCCACATGCATAGGCTACCCGTAGAAATTGGAATTAGGTTCATAAGAAGCCTATGGAGAAAGTTATGGTACTTTTTGTGTCAATTTTGGGGGAATTCTGAGATTGACACTTGTTGTATTGGTTAATTGGTCATATAGATCAATTTGACATATTTTTGGTTGTTTGTGGCTAGTGTCGTGTCCACAATTGGATACGTGTGGGTCGTATCCCAATAATTTGGAGATACGGATTAATTTGGGGGGTTTTCATCCGACACGGGACCTTGTGCATATCACATTTTGACACGGATACGTAGATGTACATTTTACTCTTCGTATTATTCATAAATACTATTTTAGACTTTCTCGTGTCCTTCGGGGTACGTTTGGTTGTGTGGAGGATTCGTATCGCAAGCGTATCATAGATCTAGTGTGATACGGATGCGGTGCACTCCAAGTATTAGTTTTATTGCTCTTTAATTCATGCATGTGACTTATGTATATACTAGAGATACTATATATATATATATATATATATATATGTATGCTGGAATATATATATATGTATATCTATAAGTGTATATCTATATTGTATTATATAGATAAGTATGAGTGGCTATATATATAGATGTAGTGATATACGAATATGTGTTTATATAGGTATGTTTTTATAGCTATGTGTTATATATGTATATATGATATATATGTGTATATGTGTATGGTTGTATATATATGTATAGGCATGAGGGTATATATATATATATATATATATATATATATATATATATATATGTGTGTGTGTGTGTGTGTGTGTGTGTGTGTGTGTGTGTGTGTGTGTGTGTGTGTGTGTGTGTGTGTTATATAAGTGTATATGGATATCTATGTATATGGATATGTTTGTATGTATATATATGTGTGTATGAGGGGGTATATATATATATATATATATATATATATATATATATATATATATATAACTCTCATATATATATATATATATAACTCTGATATATATATATATATATAACTCTCATATATATATATATATATATATATGAGAGTTATATATATATATATATATATATATATATATATATATAATTGTTATGTTCATGTGTATGTGTATATGTGTAGTTATGTATTTATATATACTTGTGTGTAGTTGTGTGTGTGTGTGTGTGAAGAGGGGGAGGCCCGACTGCAGCTGCAGCGAGCAACGCAGCTCAACGAGAAGAGCAGGCGGCAACTGATACAGCACAACAGCGTGCACAGAGCAGCGCAGCAGCAACTGCTGAAGCAGCAAGGCAGAGCATCCAGCAGGGAGGCAGTGGTAGCGCGCAACAACAGCAGCATTGCAAGACAGAGCAGCTAGCAGCGAGGCAGTGGCACCGTGCAGCAGCAGCAGCAGCAGCAGCATTTGCAACGACTAGTAGCATTTTAGCGCTGCTGCGATAGCAGTCCCCAGTAGCAGCAACAATAACAGAGTATCAACAAGGAGATTCAACAGGTATGGCTAGCTAGTAGTTAAGTAGTAGTTAGCTTGGTTAGTTTAATAGTTAGTTAAGTTATCTAGTTTGTTTGATAGTTGGTAGTATCTAGTTATTAGTTATCTAGTTAAATTAGTAGTTGGTAGTTATAAATAGATATGTATACATATAGATTAGTAGTTAGATCAATATATGTATGTACTTGTATCTCTACTAGTTAGTATATATATGAAGGTAGTATGTATGCTTGTGTATCTTTAGTTATGTATGTATATATGTATTAATAGTTAGTGGTTAGTATTGTAGTTGTGTACTAGTAAATGCATATTAATATATAGCTAAAAGCTTGTATTAGATAAATACATATTAGCCTATAGTTTAGAGATTTTGGTAGCTAATATATACTAAGATATCACATTACCTTAAGATACCAAGGTAATGGCAAGGTATTCGTCGATACTCGAGGTATTGGGTTTGAGTATCGAGATGGGTGTGTAGGTAGTGAGATACGCTTTGGTTCAGGGCCAAGTTATCCAAGTTGCACTGGTTAGCTAAAATATTATATGTATTATTTTGTATATATATATATATATATTATTATTTTTATATCTAAAAACTTGCGTATCTTAGGATACGGTATCTTGTTAGTTTTCTTAGTATCTTAGAATAGCTAGTATGGCCTAGATACATAGTGTATGGACCTAATATCCTAGAGATAGACTCATACAAACTAGAAATAGCTAGTTTGACCAAGTTTGACCAGTTTGACTTCGAGTTGACCTAGTTTGACTATTTTGACTTAGAAATGGCTTTATGACCTAGAAGTTGACTAGTTTAACTTATTTTTATTCCAGAACTTTGTATTAATGCAATATTCCATATATAGGTCTGTGTGACACCAGTTTGAAATTTATTGCTCTGGACCACAGGCGAGTATATTTTCTGATAGTTTCTCATTTATGATATCCTCTATGTTCATTGTATCTAGTGTAGATATCCTTATTTTCTTGATACGAGGATTACACGGATTGGTATATCCGGATCTCGTCATGAGATATTATTTCTTGGTATGTATGGTGTATCTTATGCAAGCCTTGTTCATTGTTCTTCTTGTGCATGTACATACATTGGTTCATGAGAAGAGTAGCGCCCTTCTTGTGGAAACCTGTGTCATGATGTACCATGGTTGGATCTACTATACCAATCGGGGGCGGGGAGTATATAGTGTAGATATGTGATCATACCCTTCTTGTGCATGTCTTGTTTCTTGTGAGTGTTGGTCATACACCGTACGTATGACTAGCCAGGCCCTTATTCTTATGCAAGTTTCTTGTGCAAGTTCCCAAGCCGATCACATGTTAAAGCTGATACTCACTCACTTAGTCATTAGTATTTCTTGTTCATTCCATATTGCTCATTCTTGTATTTATTTTTAGTATTTCCTTTATTACGTATCTCTTGTACATGTATATGGCATCTTGTATATTCATATCTATTTACTGCTACATAGTTTATATTATTGATTAGAACTGTCGTTAGAGATGTACTTCGCTCCATTCCTGACTAGAAAATATTTTTCAGAGGATTCGGGACAATAATATACGACATACTATGGACTTTGACCTATAGATGATGCAGACCTGGACCCCCTAGTTCTGGAGTGACTATCGGAAGATTTAGCCGGATTCTCTAGTCCTTCATAGTTAGTTCTCTTTAGCATTTTGGTACCTGATTTATTTTCGGCTTACAATTAAGATTTTGGATATTGTTTCTATTGTTGTTGTTATTATTTTGACTGTATAGTTATGTAAGACTTCCTTGATATCTTATCGTGATATAGAATTATGATTGAGTATTATGTTGAATTTAGTTTATTACACTCTTCTTGGAGTTGATATATTATTGGAGGATTATGCATTATTGTGAGATAATTAGATATTATAGTTGACCAAAACAGCGTTCTACCGTCGATGTTGCAGCATAGGCTGGGCGTTGTTTACTACTTGTATCCCTACACCGGGTGCGGGTCGGGACAAAGATATATAGCATAAAGATATTAATTTGACCAGTTCTAGACAATACAGCGGAGTCTACTTGCACGGAGCTAAGGTAGCATACGAGGGGGTCTAACTATAAGACAAGTTTTATTTCCATATTCTAACACAAGCAATACAAGATGGGATTAATCCCTTATCTAGGTGAGTTGTATTCTTATTAGCATATAATGGGTGATTTTTCTTGCGGCTAACATGTATCATTCGAGTTATTAGGTGTGCAGGCTAAGAAAAAAATAGGTTCATCATAGCCACCCACCTTAGCGATGATTTGCCTCGGCCGAGAGATACTACGAGCGCATCTTTGAAATTCTAAGTCTGGACTCCTAAAGGGCCAAGTCTGAAAACTTTGCCTCAAGCGAGTCTTCTCGCAAAGCAAGGCGGGACAGGTCATCGCATTTGTGCCGTTTGAATCGGCTATCCGCATTGATACGGAACAGATCTTTATATTATACACCACTCAAAACAGTTCTCATCCTCGAGACTTCCTGAGCGCAAATCGTTCTATCACAAACTGTCGAATCTATCCCAATCATATCCTTTCGTATCACTAAACCCCTTCGAACATAAGTTCATACTCATTTTCCTCGTTCCTTGTCGCATGCGTGCTGGGTCTGTTTCATTGAATGACTATATCACTCAATCCAAGTTGGATATATTACTCGAACGTGTATTCTCTAACTCGGTCTCTTTCGTGCCTTAGCGCGAAACTCATATCGTTTAACGTGGGGCATGATCTATTGAGTACAAAGATCTAAAGCAGAGGCTAACATATCCAATTGTTATACTCATCCATATGAATCTAACATATTCACTTGCACTAGCATTTGAGATCAGCATATCGCGAGTCTGGATCGTGCACATATTCAAGGCATCCCCTAAACGTATGCATGTTAACCATATTAACGATAGAGAAGTCTTTGCACTCGAGTTTAACATATCACTGAGTCTTGGATAGTGCACACGTTCAAGGCGTCCCCCGAACATATGCATTTTAACCAAACTTAGCGATAGCGAAGTCGGATAAGCTACTAGCAAAAATCTCAAGGGTTCTAGTTTACGAATCACAATAATACCTTAAACGGGGTCAATTTAAATCTAAGTCATTTTTAATCCCACTCAAATCAAGTATTGTATAATCGTCAAGCAAGATCTATTCGACTACTGTCCAAGTCCTATCATCCAGTCTGTTCGTGTTAAACATTAACTTCTAGCACAGATTTTTTGTTCCAACCCTAACTCTAAGTCTTGCTGCCCCAGTTCTATGGTTTTCTCAAGCAAGACTCTAAAGTTGATCACACAAGTTCTTTCACTCGGCATAGGGTCATCTGCCTAACCGCTAGGTCATCTCACATGGTCATAGGTACATTACAAGTTCACGATTCTCATCGTACAAATTCGTTGCATGATACTCGCCCTAATTTTTAAGGTCAAACCATTGTTCTTTCGTACGGGATATTCTACCCAAGCTCGTTTCACTCAAATTTCTAAACATCGAGCACAAATCATCCTATCTACATCAACACAGGGTCCGAGTCTGTTTAGCAAAAATTATTCCTAAGACATGTTCGTTCGATCGAATCTACGATATATCCACGTCGCATGTCGAACCTAACGATTCGCATAATTGATCTCCTCGAATAGGTTTTGATATAATCCACATATCCAATCTTTCTATGTCTAGACCACCAGTCATGATTGAATTTCCAATCATCGGTCTCAATCATAAACTCTAAGTCATCCATACATGATTTATATATCCGTTCACGAAACCATCAAGCATAACTTACTTCGTGTTCTAGACAAACTCCTTCTCGAAACAGTTTTGATTCACTTGTATCTTGAAACTATTCTAATCGTATCGAACCATAAGTCAAAATGATCCTTCAATTATCATGCTCTAATCTTTCGCAAGTTCAATCATCCCCGTTGGACGTTACCACGCCAATGCTCCGGCGGGATAATCGTCCTAATCTGGACGTAACGCATGTGCGAGCAAGGAGTTACACTTGCACAAGAAATGAACGTCAATATTATAGTTATCATCAAAATGATCAAGACACCTTATTGTTATACTTCGTTTCATCCAAGTTATATATTAATCCATCAAGTTATGTTAATCTAATAACCGTTCATGACGTAATTATAATTCGTCTAGCCAAATAGTCCAACTTCGATGTTACCGTTCGATCATTCCGTAGTCTACTTCTAGCATTCCTCAAACAACTAAGTTCAAAATCTTTGTTATGCTCCATTTCATCGAGTTCGTCTGAATAATCATCGTACATGTTCCTCGACTTCGATCATCCTCGCTAGACGTAAAATCACCACGCCAGCGCTCCCGCAAGATAATTGTTCTCATCTAGGCCTGATGTCGAGTGTTATCTTTCGAACTAGATTCCAGATCGTTCGTCCAACTCAAGATTAAGCATGTTATCATCTACCTCAATTATTGAACCACATAATTCCTTAACTTGTATCAATCCGTAATGTCTTCCAACTTATTGATATCATATCAAGTCTTCCAAATTTGAAACCATAACATTTATACTCAGGCTAAAATTTTATCAAGCGATATCCTACTAAATCCATTTTTCCATGCGCAATATCTTCCATCGCTCTAACTCTAATTTGCAACCTCGATTATTCTATCTCAAACTCAAGTTTTAATTCGTTTGATTCAATTCAAAATTGCTCGTACGATTTACTAAGTTTTCTCGACCAAAATGTTGGTTCCAACACTTTGAATTTCTTTTGATATAAGCCTCATTACTTGCTCAACATATTCTAAATCGTTCAAATCAAATCTTGCACGATTCCTTCGAACTCGCTTACTTGCTCGGTGTCACGCCCCAGTCCCAAAATACGTAGGACTAGGATACGTAACTATGCCAGCCGCCCGTATATATGGCAACTCCAATATATGGAAACCATATATACGTGCGTACGCTGTATAATGAATAATAGTTCACCAGTGGTATAATTAATCACAAGTCACAGGGTAATATCTAAATCTCATCCACAGAATCAAATAAACATGAATAACCAATAACCAGGTAACTAGATCTCAATAAAAAGTATCTAAAGAATGACAGTCGGATGGAAACAAATCTACTGCCGAAATAGAATATAAAAAGGAACCAGATACACACCATATAAGAACAACGTCTGAAAATCACGAGGCTCGAAGAGAAGACCTCCTCGGATATACGTAATATGCCTGGATCTGCTCTCCTGCGAATGCTCAAGAACACATACACCTGGCAGGGACCAGGTCCTCAGAGGGACATAGCAAGATACATAAAATAACATGCCATAATATAAATACTGAATAAATAAATAAATGGGTGTGCTAACCATCTAAGTGAATGCAATTTAAAGACCTGGTAGTACGCATGGGAATGTGTCGGCTAGACATATGCTGACGTAATTCACCAATCGTCATGACTGGCTAGTATATGTGTCATATGCCCCCAGACGCATGGGCACTCTGCAATCGACCATGAGGGGCATGGTACGAAGGATATAACATCATGGAGGGGGGTGTCCATACGCCTACTAGTAATCTTTCCTGCCCAATGTAGATATACAAGTCGTAAATACGACGTGGACATCTCGAACTATGATGCAAGTCTCAATAAAATAAACAACTGAGCTAAATACCGCTATACGTGTTGCTCACACTGATGGCCAGTCGCGCATGAGGCACGCGTCCCTATATGTACTCACTCTGTGACGTGTAATGATACGTGTCAAGGCCTGAGAAGTTATATCAATAACTTCACAACTTTAGGTGGGTCTACTAGACACTAGGTCAGACACAAGTCCTAACGTCAACGCCTTCGTTGACTGCACCCGAGTTTTCTCGAATGCGCACATTTATATAATATAAAAATAGATAAACATGTAACTAGCAATAACTGAATTTAAATAGTACAACAAGAAAAGGTATACTTGCCTGGCAAGAGAGCTGTAAATGTAATATCCAGATGTCAAATACCAAGTGTCAGAAACTATGGCCTCAGAAGGGAAGTCTCCGGATGCTGAAATAAACATCACTAACAGTCTCAGAAAATATCAAATAGCTAGAAACGCCTGTCCTTAAGTCCAATTTGGACACAGAGGCAAAAATAACAGTTTTCGGTCAAAGCGGGGTCCACATGTGGGCCCACTTTGCACCGAAAAGCGTGTCAGGGTCAAAGGTCTCCAAATTCGCCAAACTTAGTGTCAACAAGTCCAGAATGTCGTTACGAACCCAACGGAATGTCCAGAACTGGATTCCGATGTGCCGATCACAAAATTGCCCGTCAAGTAGAGCCGGTGGGGCCCACGATACAGGGTTTTGTCAACGTTCTCAGAATCGAACCAAACTTGGATCATAGGACCAGCGTATTGCTACGAGTCCGATGCACAAGTTTTGTTTCGATCCGACGTGTGTACACAAAGATACAGCGTATTCCAGAACTGACGAATACGGGGCGGTGTCGGCGGATACGCGTTGATTCCGGTGTGCACGCACATCCAAATCAACTTCTCCAAATTCCTACACGTCCGTATCAACGTCGCGCACGTTTCGGTAAAGATCGCGTGCGACCAAGTCATCCCGTTTGGCGGGGCGTACCCAGTTCCGGGGTGAATCGGGTCGTTATTTTTCCTGTATTTGGATCACGGTTCACGATCGCCACAGGACGCGATGCTCTGAGCGGGTTGCACGGCACCGAGATGGTTACATAGTCTACACGACGCAACTGACGGAATTAAAATCGGAATTATGAGGAGAGAGATATCATTACCTGAACAGGGCTCCAGAAACTTACGTTTCTCGCGTCCGACACGTGTCCGACACGTGTCAGGGTCAGGGACGGCTGTGTCCGTGTCCTCCCTAGGGCATCTAAACACTACCGGAGTTGACTGGCCTCGACGGCGAGCTGCTCGCTCAGTCGACCGAAGCCGGAGCGGCTAGGAGGGGCTGACCGGAGTCGACTGGGAGGAGAGGAGAGGTGGTGGTGGCGTTGGTGCTGGTGGTGGAGGATGGTGGTTGTAAACTCCCTCGACCAGATTTCAGTAATTTAGGATTAATTTTAGCTAGTTAGAATTTCTGTAACTTTTTAAAATTTTATTTGTTTACATATCCTATTGATTGTGCACCTATACTTCACATAATTAATTAGAGCATTACACTAGCTGTGTTTCCCAAACAAAATTCACATACCTGCCCTAGACATGTTAGACTATTTTTCTAATTTTTGTGCAACTCTCAGATGTTTTATTTTGAGCCTCGTTTGAGACGCACAAATATCGTTACAAAAGTCTGTAATTAATTCCTATTTTATTTCTTGCTCTTTGCCCAACTCTGTAACCCTAGAGATTGAGGACCAACAGGCACCTGTTTTACCCAGACAAAAATACGATAATATTTTACTTTGAATATACTACAATTAGTATATTGACACCGTAGTAAAATTATGGCCCTATCTGCCTCTAAATAATTATAGAACACCATGCGCAGTATTTATTAAATAATAAATACGATGACCCGTATCACCAAGAAACCAGGCCCTACCCCTGCCCAGAATCACCCCCACCCCCCTCAGGACCCTCCCACAGCTTTTCCCTCTCAATTCTGAGTATTTTAGTATTTTCTGGGAACAGGGTAATTTATCAGACAAATTGCGTAATTACGCAAAATACCAATTTAGGGACCTATTTGCAATTTATGAAATTTTAGGGGTTTTTATACTAATTTCAATGTGAGGTGGCATCACCTCATTGGCTGGTGAATGTGGACCGCACACGTGTCATGTGGGACCCACAAATGGCTGCAAAAATATCTAAAAACCTAAAATACCCCTAGACTTCTACTTACTTACCAACCCTGCCATTGGCCCCAACCCTATAAATACAACCACTCCCCCCCCCCATTCCGACCTCACACCACCACCACCTTGGTCACCCTCCGCCCACCGGACCACCGCCGAACCCGTCGCCACTCCCCTGCCCTTCCCTCCGACCACCGCCACTCCCCTCCGGCCACCGCCTCCGCCGCCCAGAACTCCCACAGCCACCACCAGCCACCAACACCACAGCCAACACCACCACTCCCAACCACTTCCACCACCGTGCACCACCACCACCACCACCGTTCGACTCGCCTTGACCCCCTCCACCCGACGACCACCCTCCCTCCGGCCCACGACGCCTCCAGCCGCCGCCCTCACCTCCACAGAACCCCGACCCCTCTCCCCGACTGCACCACCACCCCCATCCGGACCGCCTCCAGCCACCACCACCGCCACCCCTGACCTCCACCACCACCACCAGTCTGCTCGCCACCCTTCCCTCCGTCCACCCATCACCCTGCACCGCCGTCTCCGCCACCGCTCCGCCGCCGGCAGCCCTCGCAGCTGCTATTGCTGCTACTGCTACTGGCAGCAACTGCTGCTGCTGCCGCTCCTGTATATAATTATATATATTACTATATATATAATATATATTAAATACAGTATATATGTATATATACTACATATATATATAATAATATATATAAAAAAACAGAAATAAAATAAATAAAAACAGAAATTAAAAGGTGCATAAATACATAATATACATATATATACATATATACTGTATTTAATATATATTATATATACAGTAATATATATAATTTATATAATTAT